>SJYA01000249.1:12860-225355 GCA_006410615.1 Neotragus moschatus
AAAAAAAAAAAAAAAAAAAAAAAAAAAAACCAGAACAAAACATAAATACAATAGTGGTTGCTAGGATCTGGGAGTGGAGATGGGGAAACAGAGAGTTGTCATTCAATGGGTGCAAAGTTTCAGTTTGCAAGATGAATGAAGTCTGGAGAGCAGTTGTAAACATAATGGCTAAATTGTGCATTATTGTACAATATGTATTGTGCATTGCAAAATTTAAGAGGGTGGATCTCATGTTAACTGTTCCTGAAAGTGAAAGTGAAGTGAAAGTGAAGTCGCTTAGTTGTGTCTGACTCTTTGCGACCCCATGGACTGTAGCCTATCAGGCTCCTCTGTCCATAGGATTTTCCAGGCAAGAGTGCTGGAGTGGATTGCCATTTCTTTCTCCAGGGGATCTTCCCGACCCAGGAATTGAACCGGGGTCTCCCACATTGCAGGCAGACACTTTACTGTCTGAACCACCAGGGAAGCCTGTTGGCTTCAGTTACCACCAGGTAACTGTTCTTACCAAAGCAAAATGAAACAAAAGCAAATGGACACGTGGAAACTTTGGGGGTTGTTGGGTACATCAATGACTTTGATTGTGNGGGGTCTCCCACATTGCAGGCAGACACTTTACTGTCTGAACCACCAGGGAAGCCTGTTGGCTTCAGTTACCACCAGGTAACTGTTCTTACCAAAGCAAAATGAAACAAAAGCAAATGGACACGTGGAAACTTTGGGGGTTGTTGGGTACATCAATGACTTTGATTGTGGCAATGTTATTAAGAGTGTTTGCATAAGTTGAGACTCTTCTAATTGTATATATTAAATATGTTCATTTCTTTGTATCATCTGTATCTCAATAAAACTGTTAAAAAAAAACCAAAAATAGCATATGCATTATTTTGCATCTTCCCTTTTCAACCTTTCAATATACATTGGAATCCACTTCATTCAGTTCAGTTCAGTTGCTCAGTTGTGTTTGACTTTGGGACCCCATTGACTGCGGAACACCAGACTTCCCTGTCCAACACCAACTTCTGGAGTTTACTCAAACTCATGTCCATTGAGTCGGTGACACCATCCAACCATCTCATCTTCTGTCGTCCCCTTCTCCCCCTGCCATCAACCTTTCCCTAGCATCAGGGTCTTTTCAAATGAGTCAGTGCTTCGCATCAAGTGGCCAAAGTATTGGAGTTTCAGCTTTAGCATCAGTCCATCCAATGAACACTCAGGACTGATCTCCTTTACAATGGACTGGTTGTATCTCCTTGCAGTCCAAGGGACTCTCAAGAGTCTTCTCCAACACCACGGTTCATAAACATCAATTCTTCGGGGCTCAGCTTTCTTTATAGTCCAACACTCACATCAATACGTGACTACTGGAAAAACCATAGCCTTGACTAGATGGANTTAGGTCATACCTGAATGGTCTAGTGGTTTTCCCTACTTTCTTCAATTTAATCTGAATTTGGCAATAAGTAGTTCATGATCTGAGCCACAGTCAGCTCCTAGTCTTTTTTTGCTAACTGTATAGAGCTTCTCCACCTTTGGCTTCAAAGAATATAATCAGTCTAATTTCAGTGTTGACCATCTGGTGATGTCCATGGGTAGAGAAGCCTCTACATATGCAATCCACTTCATACCCCTATGTAAAGCTCTTCCTCTTTTTTCTTTTTTTCCTTTTTACTGCTGCAAGGTACTCTACTGTGTGGATGTTCCATTTTTGATTCAGCAAGTCCTCAGTTATTGGATTTTTGGATCGTTTTTTGTAACTGTACATGATACCCCTCAATGAATAACCTCGTTGTTTGTAGTTTTCTTTTGGGGCAGTAGGTCCTCAGGTAGATTAATAGCATTTGGACAGCTAAGTCATGGGATAAATGCATGTGCTTTGGTAAAATACTGCTAACAGCCTAGCTTAGGTTAGTCCCATTTTATAAAGTGATTAACAGCATATGACAATACTGTCTGTCACCTCAAACCTTGTCAGCAAGGTGTTTCTCAAGCATTTCCCTTCTGTGTTGTGCATTTATTTTACTGCAGGCAAAATCGGACACCTTTCCTCACTTACATGTTCTTTTTTGTGTGTATGTGTTTGTTTTTTTTCTGAACTACATGTTGATGTCTTCTGTCCATTTTTATACCTTTGTCCTTTAGTATCGGCTCTCCTCTCTGCTTATATCATACATGAACAGACGTTCACTAATCAAGTTACCCAAATTACTCCCACCTACTCTCCTTTCACATTACTTAGCTTGATTTCTTCACAGCATCATTTAGTATCTGAGATTGTTTCTTTTTTTTATTCATATCTGATATATGTATGAAAGGATGATGGATGGATAAATGGGTTGACTTACCATATTCATTTGCTGGCATGGAAGTTTCATGAAAATTGTGATCCCATCTTATTCTTTACTGCATTCTCAGCCCACAGCTAAATCTCAGACATTGATTGGTGCTCAATGAACAATTGTATAAGAAGTGAATGGGTTGTCTCAGAAACTGGGTGGGACTGAGTTGGCTTGTTGCTGGTTACTATGCCTGAAACTGGCAAGGCTAAGCAGGAAGACTTACAAGCTTCAATAATTGCAATTCCAGCTGGTGTGTAATTACAGATCCAGTTGAGCATCTTTATTCTGGCTTTCTTTGCTGAAAACCAAGGATGATGGCAAAAAGTTGGCATAGCATCTGATTCCAGTGGGTTCCTGTTTGTGTAGCCAGTACTTATTTCCCCAGTGTTTCACCACAGAAATTGTTCTTCTCAAGACTAGGGGTGTTTTGCAGAGGTGCTTCTGTTCTTTCGAATATTTGCTTGTCTTCCTGCTGATGCGCATCTCGGTTGCTAAGATCGTTTCTATGGCAAAGACCTGCCAGCTAAGTGAGGATTATGTACAGTAAATATTTTAAACAGATGAACTTGACATAAGAGCAGCTGTTTTTTTACAAAGCATAAGGCATGAGTGTACTGGAATCAGATTGGTAACTTTAGCAGCATTTTAGACCTTTTGCTATAGGATGCAATGTTTGGCTTTGGGGTTTTTGCCATTGGTGTTTGTGGTGAAAAATAACTGAAGTCTGTCTGCAGTGTGTGGGCATCTAAGAACATTTCAATTTACTGAAAGGACATATAGAAGTTATTTTACAAAATGGAAGTTGATAGGCATTTTATAATAAATGATGACGCTAAAGCAGCTGGAGTCATGTTACTGATGGCTTGAAAAGTGAGATTCCTATTAGACTTTAGATGTTAAGGAAAAAAATAACAGGGAAAAAGGGTGAAAATGCTTGATTTAGCTTCATGGTTTATCATGTAGTTCAAAGGTTAGGTTCTTTCCATCTAGCACTGGGACTTGGAAGAGTTTTCGGCCAATTTCACTGACAGCTATGGTCATTAGACATTCTCCAGAGCCATAAACATACCTACTTATTTTTCCCTATAAAATGGAAATTGCAATCTTTGCCTGCCAATTCCATATATTCCTCCCTTCCCCTGATGCTAGAAGCCATAAGATAACTGTTTTTGGTACAGAAACTGAAGCTAATCTCAATTAACACTTGAAAATCTGCTGCTTGATGATATTCAAGTACTCAGACTTTGTGGTATGTATGCTTAATTGCAGCACATACATAGGTGGCTCAGTGGTAAAGGATATTCCTGCCAAGCCAGGGAGATCTGGCTGCAGTCCCTGGGTTGAGAAGATGCCCTGGACAAGGAAATGGCAACCCACTGCAGTATTCTACCCTGCGAAATCCCATGGACAGAGGAACCCAGTGGGCTGCAGTCCATGGGGTCACAAAGAGTCAGACACAACTTAGCNGGATATTCCTGCCAAGCCAGGGAGATCTGGCTGCAGTCCCTGGGTTGAGAAGATGCCCTGGACAAGGAAATGGCAACCCACTGCAGTATTCTACCCTGCGAAATCCCATGGACAGAGGAACCCAGTGGGCTGCAGTCCATGGGGTCACAAAGAGTCAGACACAACTTAGCATTCACTTAGGCATTATACATATGAAGCCAGCTCTCATTTTTTTCTCCAAGGTTTTTTTTTTTTTTTTTTGCAGTACTGATATAGGGGTTGCTTTCTTTGAGAGAGGAGTTGATTTCTTTTGGAATCTCCTGGAATTTTCTGGAATCTCCTGTCACCCCCTTTTGCCTTTATTCCAAAGATTTATACTTTAACCGTAGTTATACAAGGACTTAAAGCGATTACTTAAATTTGGAGTTCTCCAGCTCATGGCAAGGATCATGTATGTTCTCCTATCCTTTATTCTTTTGCAATCAACAAACTTTTTTTTTTTTATTACCATGTGCAAAACAACTGTGGTGAGTGTTATAGCACACCAAGACAGCTAAAGTGGCTTACAATGAATCCATGCTCCAGTAAGTTTTGAAAAATGCTTCTAGTATTCAGTGTACTTTTTAATCTTTCCAGGATTTCTGCCACTTCCCAGGTCCTCTGCAGCTTTCTCTGGTGTTATGACACAATATGCATTCCTGAGGGTGCACAAATAAGTGTCAAGTTGTATTTTGAGTAGAAGATCCAGGGAAGTTGAGAATCATAATTATCTCAGTCATGCTTCTGACTTTGTTTCTGATCCTGGGTTTAAAGAAATTACAGGACATCCATACTACAAAACACAACATAGCTCTTTGGAATGTATATTTAATAATGTGAAATATATACCGGTTTTATTATTGATTGAACAACAGTAAGTTATAAAATATGATCAGGATGGTACCTTTTGTGAAAAGAGTATGTACATGTGTACGTGTATACACACGAAGAGGATGGAGTACATTTGCATGCTTATATGTACACATTTGCATTTCCTGAGATAAGTCTAGAATATTAGATAACATGTTAATGACGTTCATCACTGATAGGGAGCATCACAGAAAATTTAGGCTTCTCTTGATATTTTCTTCCAAGAGATTTCCGCAGTGAGCGTGTATTTTGTGTAATGGAGGGATAAAGATGAAATGGGGTTAAAGATATGGGGACCTAGAGAGACACAGGCCTTTGAGAAGTAGTCCAAGTCAAGGTGAATCATCTCATGTACATACCTGAGTCCTCTGTAGGACCTGTTTCCCAGATGGCATTTTGAAACTTGGTTCTTTCATGAACCAGTGATATTACCCATTCATTTTCCAGCAGTTACCTTTTCTCTCTAAAACCGACTTCTTCAGTTCAGAGAATACCCACAGTTCTCTCATACTGAAACCTATGCAGGACGAAAAGACAGCAGAGTGCGAATTGGATAAGACAAGGAAGTATCTCTGAAGCTCTTCCTGCAAAATTTCATTAAGAAAGCCTGTCTATCACACTCTGCCTTGCTCCCTACTGGGTCTGCAGTTCTAGTAAGCATCAGCAGTTATTCTCTTTCTTTTTCGTCTGATATGAGTATTGCTTTCTCCGATTGCTACTCCAGCTTTCTATTGCATGGAGTAACTTTTTCCATTTCCTCACTTTCAGTCTGTATGTATCCCTAGGTCTGAAGTGGGTCTCTTGTAGACAGCAATAATGCATATATGCGGAATCCAGAAAAATGGTATAGATGAACTTATTTGTGAAACAGAAATAGAGATACAGACATATGCATACCAAAGGGGTAAGTGGGAGTGAGGAACTGAGCGATTGGGATTGACATATATACATCATGCATAAAATAAGTAACTAATGAGAACTTATTGTATAGCACAGGGAACTCTCTGTGGTGACCTAAAAGGGAAGGAGATCCAAAAAGAAGGGATACGTGTATACATAGGCAGAAGGAAATGGCAACCCACTGCAGTATTCTTGCCTGTAGAATTCCATGGACAGAGGAGCCTGGTGGGCTACAGTCCATGGGATCACAAAGAGTTGGACATGACAGAGAGACTAACGCTAATGTTATGTGCACATAGAGCTGCTTCACTTTGCTGTACAGCAGACACAAACAGAACATTGTAAAGCAACTATCAATGAAATAAAGTAGTTAGCATAGAAAAAAAAATCAACAACAGTAGTCTCTCTGGTTTTCTGCGGTGTCCCCAGGTTGCCAAAAGGCTTCGAAAACTGGGAAAGACTCATCAGCTACAACAATGGTGTTCGCAGTAGCAAAAGGTTTATTTTCCTCCAAGACAGTATTCCTAGGATTGCACATATTTGTTCTTTTCAATGAACCATGTCCTCTAAATGTCACCTTGCTTCCGTTCAGCTTGGCCTGCGTTCTGACTGTCCAGGGGCCTCCAGGAACAGCCAGCAGATTGATGGCTTGCTGAAAGCGCCCTCATTATCTTTCAGTGCAAATTCCTTTCATGAGTAATCTCTTGTGCCCTGGATGCAGAGCTCCTTTGTGTGCGTGCTGTGAAATAAAATCTCCGATAATGTGTGAGGTAATTTTCTAAAACTTTCTCCCCCACCCTGCTATCCCTAC
Source organism: Neotragus moschatus (assembly GCA_006410615.1). Lineage (NCBI taxonomy): Eukaryota > Metazoa > Chordata > Mammalia > Artiodactyla > Bovidae > Neotragus > Neotragus moschatus. Next base: position 19,263 of record SJYA01000249.1, read on the forward strand.
AATGTGACCTCTGAGCTAATGGTTTATTTAATTAGAAGGGCTCAGCTTAAAGACACTAATTGGTGAAGAAAGAAAAGTCAAGGATGTTATCATGTTTAAATAGAGAGAAAGGTGTGTGTGTGTGTATGTAGTGTGTAGTGTGTATGTAGTGTGTAATGTGTATGTATGTGTGGGGTGTGTGTGTGTGTGGTATGTGGGGGGTGTGTGTGGTATGTGGTGTGTGTGTGTGTAATGTGTATGTATTTATGTATGTATGTATGTGTGGGGTGTGTGTGGGGGTGTGTGTGTGTGGTATGTGTGTTTATGGTATGTGTGTGGTGTGTGTGTGTGTATGTGCAGGTGTGTCAGGAAAGAACACTCTTGAAAAATTAGTACTGAAAAGTACATATTTTTATCTTGTAAGAGATTGATATTATAATCCTTTACCTTAAAAAAGAAAATTGCTTCTTTTCTATAATTTTTACCCCAAAGATGCTCCTAAGACTCTTGCAATTTTTTTGAAAATATAAATATACAGACTATAATTACCTGCTCAAGAGCAATTCCTATTTAAATTGAATTCAGTATGTTTCCTCTAGTTACATACGCAAAACCCATGAGCTCATACCAAATCCTTTTTCTATAAGCATTAGCCTTTTTTTTTGCAGTAGCATTGAATTCTGCATTCAAAATATTCAGCATACAGAAGGCTCGAGGCTCCTCTATTACTTTTGTCTTCATCTCCTCTCCTGTCCCCATCTCCGTGCTGGGATGGGCTGTAGTTAAGAGCAGGAGTATGTTCCTGGGCCGTGGTTATTGGGAGAAGAATGTTGACCATCACAAAGGAGTTGGAACCTGGGGCCATCAGGACTGTGGCTACTTCAGCTCACTTTTCCTTTCTCTGTGGATGCTCTCTCTCTGTCTCTCCCAAGAATGAGAGCTAAGGAGACCTAGAGCAGGATAAGCAAAGTATGATGCATCCATGCAATAAAATACTATTCAGCAATTAAAGGGAATAAAATATTAGTATATGCTACAACATGCCTCACCCAACATCATGCTAAATGAGAGAAGCCAGACACGAAATATCATGTATTTAAAAATTTCATTTAAAAAAATATTTATTTATTTTTGGCCACTCTCAATATGTAGGAACTTAGTTCCCTGACCAGGGATTGAACCCATGCTACCTGCCTTGTAAGTATGGAGATTAACCATTGTAAAGGGACAGCCAGGGAAGTCCCTGAAATGACCACATATTGTATGATTCTATTTATATGAAACATCTAGAAAAGACAAATCTATAGAGACAGAGAGTAGATTAGTGGACTTTGGGGACTGTGCTGTGAAGGAGGCATGTCCACAAACAGGCATAAGAGATCTTTGGGGGGTTATGGAAAAACTCTAAAATTAGTTAACATGATGGTTGCACAAGTCGGTAGGTTTTCTAAAAATCATTGAATTGTACACTGAATATGAATACATTTTGGGTGTATAAATTATACCCTCAATAAAGCTGATTTAAGAAATTAGAAATAAATTTCAAATGGGAAAAAATAAGACCTGGAGGCAATCCTCTTTGGGGAAGTTTCCACAGAGGGCTATTTGGATGGTCCGCCTAAACTGGCTTTGCTCTGGCTAAGAGGCAGACCTCAGCTGTTGCTGCTGCTTGTTCAACGGTGCTTACTTTTCATGTTGGCTTTAGGAGAAAATCAAAACAGGGTGTCCCAAGATGCTAAATGCTCCAGGTACAAAGATTAATTTGATGTTTTTGGCTTGTTTCTTGCCCTTATAGAGACCTGCCGTAGAGGAGTCTGACGTGTAAATATTGCTTTTGAAGACCAGCTGTTCTGTAGGAGGGAATTCTGAAAGGTTTCTCAGAGGAGGTCGCATTTGAGCTGAGTGTCAGCGAGGGAGAAGTAAGTGGCAGGGTAGAGAGGGCAGAAGAGGGAAAGGTCAAGTCCATGTATTTTTTTGTGCTTTCCGTGCACCAGCCCCCTACTCTTTGCATTCCTTACCATCTCACCTGCGCTCCTTCCATTCACCCCCACAATCTGTCAAGGGTGGGTCACGATTCACGGTGGAGAGTCAGGGAGCCCCCGACTCTGACACTGAGGTGGATTCAGGGGTAGGTGTAGGGCCCGAGCAGGGCCAATCAGAGCTCTCACTGAGACTTAATATGATTGGCCCTCTTTCTTTAGTATCAGGAGCCCTAATCATGCGGTTTTATGGCGACCAGCAGCCATATTGTCCTTTGAGTGGAGAAAGTCAGCCTGTGGAGGGATACAAACTGATGCGGAGACACAGAGCGGAGGCATATGATGGGGTGACAGAAACAGGGATGGCAGTTAACTGATGACATCATTCACAGCCCTGCGCGTTTCACTCCCCATCCACCTTTATTTTAAACCTTTGCCACTTTGACTGGATTTCTGTTACCTATAATGTGGAAATCTTAATTCATTTGAAAGGCTTATATTTGAAACGAATGCCTTTATATGAGCCTCCTGGCATGAATGGTCATGGGATCCTTAGGAAATGGTGAAGAGCAGGTGATGAGGGACAGTTTGGTAATTGCTTCATCTGAGGTTACGGTTGGGAGGGGCTCTAACATGTCTCTTCGCTCTTATTCTGTTTCACTTCTCTCCAGCCTTGCCCGGCAAGATACCCTGCAGTCCTAAATCACTGGGGAAGGGAGGGACCTCGTTGCTATGGGAAGCAGTGGAGAAGGATACACAGTCTTCTCCCATCGAAGATGTGACTCTTCATGGTGATGGTGGCAGCAGCCATGGTAGATACAACACTACGTTCTCTGAGTGACGTTTAGATGCACATGTTCCTTTTCCTTCATAAGCAGGATCCAAGAGGATGCTGCCAAGGCTTGTCTTTTCTGCAAGTAACTTGAAAGAAGTGAAACTTTCTGCTTTATGACTGGTCTTAGAGGGCTGTGGTAGGAACTAGAGGAAACTGGAAAAAAAATTACCTTTTGCTCTTGAAATCAATGCAAAAAGGCATTGCTTATTCCAATACAATTGTTTAGAAACTAGGAAACCCCTGGTTAATAAAGTTGCTCTTTAGGTGACCTGAGAGTGGGACATTTACTCCTTGCACAATCTGAGGGTGCAGTTGTCTTAGTGTTGCTGACAAAGAGTTGACTAAGAAGTGGATCATCTTATTTTGTCAAAGGACTGGGACTGACCAGTGCTTTTCAGTGTTTGCTATGGATTGCCTTCACTGTAACCACCAATACCCTTATTAACTATAGATTCCCGGGCTTTATCCAAGAACTACGGGGGTGTGTGATATATTGTGATTTATAAGAAATCTCCCGCAACCCTTGGAATGTCCCTAGTGATAAGAGCAATGGGAGCATCTTTTGCATAGTATGTGGTCTCTAGTTCTTAATTCTCAAAATCGCTTCAGATGAAATTAGTGTCATTATTCATAACGAGCCACTTTCTACTACAACTGGTTTTAGGATAATGAGTGACTTTTGGAAAGTACTTAAGGATGAGGACTGGTTACCAGGAGAACCAATCATAAATATAATGTTGGGGCTTTCAGTCTCAACTCCCTGACCTCTGAGAAAGAGAGATGGTCTGAAGGTTGAATTGGTCATCAATGGGCAGTTACTAATCAATCATACCTATATAATAAAATCTCCATTAAAAACTCAAAAGGATGAGGTTCAAAGAGCTTTGGGCTGTTGGACAAGAGGAGATGAGGGGAGAATGGTGTGCCCAGAAAGATTATGGAGGCTCCGTGTCCTTTTTCCATACCTTGTACCATGTATGTCTTCCATCAGACTATTCCTAGGTCATATCCTTCTATAATAAACTGGTAACATAGTAAGTAAAATGTCTCTCTGAGTTCTGTGAGTCACTTGAGTAAATTAATCAAACACACGGAGGGGGTCTTTGAACTCCCCGGTCTACAGGCAGTGAGTCAGAAGCACAAGTGATAATCTAGGCTTGCACCTGGCTTCTGAGGTTGCAGTGTGGGTGGGGGTGTGTGCGCAATCTTGTAGGACTGAACCCTTAACCTGTGAAATCTGGTGCTATCTCTGTGTAGATAGTGTCAGGGTTAAGTTGAGTTGTAGGACACCCAGCTGGTATCAGAGTATGGCTTGTCAGAGTGGGAACTACTGCACACATCAAAATTGGTATCTAGGATCTTCAGAGTGTGTCTTGAAAATATGGGTCATTAACACTTTCTAGGTGATTCTGTGTTGCAGACTGAGAACAACTAGCAGAGACTCTGGTATAGGCTCATGATTCAGGATAAGGAACTCAAAAGATGATGCTCTCTGAATAAAAACTTCCTCTGTTTCCTCATAAAGGGAAATCTCTAGAACCACACCCGTCTCAGTGTAAAAAGCACAGTATGTGTATGTGTAATCACCCAATTGTGTCTGACTCTTTGTAACACCATGGACTGTAGTCCACCAGGTTCCCCTGTCCATGGGAATCTCCAGGCAAGAGTATTGGAGAGGATTGCCAATTCCTTCCCTAGGGGATCTTCTAGACCCAGGATCAAATCTGGATCTCTCACATTGCAGACAGATTCTTTACCATCTGAGGCAACAGGAAGCCCATGGAAGTGTAAATTGAGAAGTTTCCACCATATACCTGCAGAGTCAAGACTTGTATCTTTCAGATGGGATGAACAGATTTATTCAGCTAGATCACAGTCATTGCTTGGGAGCCAGTTCTTAAAAATGCACCAGAGGTGTTGACAGCTGGAGAGCCTTGCAGATAGCAAGGACATAACTATTCTCATACTTAAATTTCAAATCTTGGATTTTGTGTGGACATTGTGTAAGGCAATTTGCGACACTAAACAAAAATGGTTCAGTTAACTTTTTTTCCCATCTTTTCAAATCAGGGGATTCAGATATAAGCACAAACCAAGAACTAGAAAAACAAAAATACTAAAATATCATGTAACTCTTTGCCCTCTTATGATTAAGCAGATTCACAACATTCAAGCTCCAGAAGTTTTTTCTGTCCATCAGACAAATAAAGCTCCATCAAGGTAGTATCTAATACAATTATTTTCAGCTTCTGAAACCGACACACAAGACATAGAAACAAACAACTCCGGTTCCCATGAAGCAGCGGCCAAGGTCTGATAATGAAAATGGCAACTGAATGGCTGTCGGCACCGCCTTTTCCCTGAGTTTGCCTGATAAATCCTTTTTTCGTGAATGACTAATGGAGAGGCAGCTGCTGAGGCAAACAGGATTCAGAACCCCATTAATATCAGTGACTCATCAGCCGGATTCTTTCCCCATATCAGAAAATGTCAGGAAATTAAAAAGGCACTGTGGTATCTCCTGGAGACAAGTCCCATGTCAGGGCTGTAATCACTTCTAAATATTCTTGGCCTCATTTGGAAATTGGCTGTCACCTGGGACATGGCCTAGTTTGTAGTCCCACCCAGGAGGGCAGGACAGACTACCAATCTCCCTGAGTAAGCCACCCAGCCCGCCCCGCCTGCAGAGCTAACACTGTGAGCCTGAGGGTGTTGTCACTTGTTATTAGATAGAAGGAATAGGACAGCTACATGTGATCTGGATACTCCGCTTGGCTCTTTTAAGAAAAGGAGAGAGGGTAGTAGATGAGGACTGAAGTTACAGGGACCCATTGTTTAACTATATATATTTTTTGTTTCTTTGTATAAAATATAGTTAGAGAGGGGTACTTATTTTTATTTTGTTTATTAATTTATTTATAAACAGTAGGTCCTTGTTGGTTATTTATTCTATTTATTTTTGTTGGAGTATAATTGCTTTATGGAGTTGTGTTAGTTTCTGCTGTTCAGCAAAGTGAATCAGGTATACTGCTGCTCCACTGCTTAATCTCATCAGTCCTGTCTGACTCTTTGCGACCCCATGGACTGCAGCCTGCCAGGCTCCTCTATTCCAGGCAAGAATATTGGAGTGGGTTGCCATGCCCTCTTCCAGGGGATCTTCTTGACCCAGGGGTTGAACCTGAGTCTCTTATGTCTCCTGCATTGGCAAGTGGGTTCTTTACTGCTAGTGCCACCTGGGAAACCCTCTGCTAAGTCCCTTCAGTCATGTCCGACTCTGTGCAATCCCATAGACTGCAGCCCACGAGGCTTCCTCATCCCTGGAATTCTCCAGGCAAGAACACTGGAGTGGGTTGCCATTTCCTTCTCCAGTGCATGAAAGTGAAAAGTGAAAGTGAAGTTGCTCAGTCGTGTCTGACTCTAGCGACCCCATGGACTGCAGCCTACCAGGCTCCTCTGTCCATGGGATTTTCCAGGCAAAAGTACTGAGTGGGATGCCATTGCCTTTACATATACATATATTCCCTCCCTCTGGTACCAACCCCCACCCCATCCCATCTCTGATTATTTTATTTTTATTTATTTTTAATTTAAAAATTTTCTTAAATTGGCATATAATTGCTTTACAAGTATAACATGAACCAGCTATATGTATACATATATCCCCTCCCTCTTGAGCCTCCCGCTCACTTCCTCCCATATCCCACTCCTCTAGGTCAACAAAGAACACCAAGTTGAGCTCCCTGTGCTATACAGCAGCTTCCCACTAGCTATCTATTTTACATATGGTAGTGTGGTAATCTATCTGAAATATAACAATGTGTACATGTCAATTCCAAACTTAGAGAGGGATATTTAGAAATATCTGGATAACTGTGTTTTGATTTTAAGTCTTTCTGTGAAGAGTTAATGCTGACAATTGTCTACCCAGTCACTAGAAACAAACTCTGTAGTCTCATTTAAATTCAACTAGTTTTTTCAGCCTACAGTAGGGGGACCAGTCATTTTGTGTATATAGGAAGGACAAAAATACGTCTTTGGAAAATGAAATTTCAAATCCTTATTGCAAATAGAATGGTAAGGATATCTAGATTGGTAATGGGGCTCATGTGGTTGTCAGTTTCTCTGGCTGTACTGTGCTTTGTTGCTCAGTTGTGTCTGACTCTTTGCGACCCCATGGACTGCAGCCTGCCAGGCTTCTCTGTCCATGGCTACAACTTGTTAATAAACTTATTTTTTGATTTGCATCTCAAACCAGGATCTAGGATGACACGAATCATTAAGGGAAATCCCTGTATATGAACATCTGTACCAGAGTAGGGGCTGTGGGAATCAGGAACAGTATAGGGGAATTTGTAGCATTTGAGCTGTAGTTTGACAGAGTAGTGGGTTTCACTCATGGCTCAGATGGTAAAGAATCTGCCTACAATGCAGGAGACCCAGATTTGACTCCTGGGTCAGGAAGCTCCCCTGGCAAAAGGAATGGCTACCCATGCCAGTATTCTGCTTGGAGAATTCCGTGGACAGAGGACCCTGGTGAGCTATGTCCATAGGGTCGCAAAGAGACAGACATGACTGTGCAACTAACACTTTCACTTACTTTTCACACTTTGATGGAGCGGTAGCACAGGGGTGTGTGGAGATGGTGAGTAAAGCTCCCCTGATCACAATGCAGGAAGAGAGGCTTAGAAAACAGGCTGAGAGATTTGGGGTCTATTGGGGAAGTATAATTGGTATGGTGAATTATAGAAAGTGCCAGGGAGGCAGCAATTTCCCTCTCTCCCCTTCTTATATTTTTATAGGAGGACTAATAATAAAATTGACTTAAGACATACGAACAAAAGAAAAACACATTTTAATTTGTGTGCATGGAGGTCTCACAAAAGTAGAAATTTCAGAAGTGGCCAAACAGCACTTTTTCTACTTTTTAAACAAAGAGATGATAAATTTGTGAGAGACTGACAAGACAAAGAAACTCAGGTTTTTGTGGGCTCAGTTTAGTGAAGAGATTGGCAGAGACTGCAACTGGGGTAGTAAATTAAAGAAGTACCAAGGTTTGTTTGTATTGGTTTCTCAGATTGAATTTCCTCCCATGGACATCCTGTGATAACAGTGACCTTCTACTTTTGGATGCAGGGAGTGTACCTTTCACATGGGAAATTTAATTCCTGTTTTCAGGAGACAGAAAGGAGAGTCAGAGTGTCCCCTTTTCATGGCCATTTCTTAAGTAACTTAATTCCTACTGTACACCACAGGGAACAATATTATGCTTAATATTCTGTTAACAACCTAAATGGGAAAATAATTTGAGAAAGAATAGATAGAAGTATTAATACATGTATAATAGTCACTTTTGCTGTATATCCGAAACTAAGACAACACTGTTTATCAACTATAGTCCAATATAAAATAAAAATCTTAAAAAAAAACTAAATAATATGTCATTGTGGCTTATTTTGGGGTGACCCACCCTGAGCTCCAGCAAAAGCCTTGGGAGCTGAAGTTCAGTTCAGTTCAGTTCAGTTCAGTCGCTCGGTCGTGTCCAACTCTTTGCGACCCCATGAATCGCAGCAGGCCAGGCCTCCCTGTCCATCACCAACTCCCCGGAGTTCACTCAGACTCATGTTCATCGAGTCAGTGATACCATCCAGCCATCTCATCCTCTGTTATTCCTTTCTCCTCTTGCCCCCAATCCCTCCCAACATCAGAGTCTTTTCCAATGAGTCAACTCTTTGCATGAGGTGGCCAAAGTACTGGAGCTTCAACTTTAGCATCATCCCTTCCAAAGAACACTCAGGATGAATTTCCTTTAGAATGGACCGGTTGGATCTCCTTGCAGTCCAAGGGACTCTCAGGAGTCTTCTCCAACACCACAGTTCAAAAGCATCAATTCTTTGGTGCTCAGCTCTCTTCACAGTCCAACTCTCAGATCCATACATGACCACTGGAAAAACCATAGGCTTGACTAGACGGGAGAGCTGAAGGGAGCAATTTATATGTCATCTGACAATCAATGAAACATCATTGAAAGCTTCTCATCAGGAATCAGAGGGTTCTTTTATTTGTTCATTCATTTGGCTGATATTTATTGAGCTCCTACTATGTGCACCCTTAGTCGTCGATACAGAAGGAAAACCAGGAAGTCTTTGTTATCTCCAATCTGGGGAGAGTCAAGGAGGTAGATGAGAACAGAAAGAAACTGTACATAATTCAGCAGAGTCAGTGAGTGTACTGTTAGGTGGGGGGAGGATATGGGAGGCCTTTTGGAGTTGATTCCTTTGACCACAAACCTGAAAAAACTCAGGGAGTGAGTAAATCATATATGTCTTAAGGAAGGTCATCTCAGCAAATGCCAAGTAAGGCCCTGAGGTGGGAGCTTACGCTTGAGGAAAAACAAAGAAACTGGTACATCTAGAATAGAATGAACAGGAATAAGTAGAAGGAAATGAAGTTCAAGAGAGCTAGGGGTCAGATCTTTCTGTCATTTAATGAGCTTCAACTTTACCCTGGAAGAGATAAGAGCCCCTGGAAGACTTTGAGTACAAAAGCCAATAATATGTCTGAGTTATTTCTAAAACTCCTTTTAGCTGTCTCTTAAGAACAGATTTTAGAAAGACAAGGACAGGACCAGGAAGAGCAGTTAGGAGACTATTGCAATAATCCAAGGGAGAGGGAATTGTGGGTTAAACTGGGGTAGCTGTGATGAAGGCGGTGAGCAGATTCTGGATACAGTTTCAACAAAGAGCCAACAGGACTTGCTGGTAGATTGAATGGGTGAAGTGAGAGGAAGAAAATGGTCAATAATAGCTCCATAGTTTTGTCTTGAATGATAACTAAATGAATGTAGTTGAGATAACTGAGTTGAGAACGACCATGCAAGGATAGGCTTGGGAGGGGGGGACGTGTCAGGAATTTGTCCTGGGTATGTGGGGAACAGCTATTAACCACCCAAGCAGAGACATAGAGTAGGGAGTTCAGGGGAGAAGCAAAGGCTTTGTGTGTCCATTCAGGAGTAAACAGTATACACAGGGCATTTGTGCTGAGCCCATTTGGGGATTGAGAAAAGATGTAGAAGCTTCCAAAACTGAACTGATGGTATTTTAAAGTGTAAGGGTCAAAGTGAGATCTATCCATACACAGATCCTAATAAGAAGAACTATTTGGATAAAGAAGGAACTAAGAATAGAGTATCATTATTGTCATCATCTCCTTAGAAAGTGTATATATACATACATGAAGAAGTGACATCACTCAGTTGTGTCCGACTCTTTGCAGCCCCATGGACTGTAGCCTATCAGGCTCCTCCATCCACAGGATTTTCCAAGCAAGAGTGCTGGAGTGGATTGCCATTTCCTTCTCCAGGGGATCTTCCTGACCCAGGAATTGAACCAGGGCCTCCTGCGTTGCAGGCAAACGCTTTACCATCTGAGCCACCAGGGAAGCCCTAAACACATACATACATACATACATATATATATATAAAGTACATAAATATGTTTAAATTCTTATAAGAATTATATACATAAGCATTTATATATATAAGATTTGAAAAAGAATAGATACATGTATATGTGTAACTGAATCACTTTTCTGTACAGCAGAAATTAAGACAACATTGTAAGTCACCTGTACTTCAATGAAAAAAATTATAGGGAATTCCCTGGTGATCCAGTGGTTAAAACTCTGTGCTTGCATGCAGGGGGTGCATGATTTGATCCCTGATAGAGGCACTAATATCCTGCATGCAGCACTATGTGACCAAAAAAAAAAAAAAAGAAAAAAGAAAAAATTACAATAAAATAAAATAAGTGGGCCTAAATATATGCAGATTATAAAGGGCAGTGCCCATACTCCTAACCATTATACTATTCTGCTTCTAAAAGAATGAAGAATTACCTATATTGAGTAGAAACACACAAAAGCATTTTGTTTTATGACGAGGTTTTTGAGTTCCACAGCCAAAACCTATGTTTGATTCATGAGTTTGCTTCATTCGTGCTAGAAATACAGATGGAAACTCAATAATCCTGGCACTGCATCAAGAAGTGAACTCACCTTGAGGTTCCTGAGTAAGATTTTTTTTTGAATTTTATTTTATGTAGGAACATAGTTGGTTAACGATGTTGTGTTAGTTTCAGATGTACAGGAGAGTGACTCAGTTATACATACATTACAACGTGTATCTATTTCTTCTTCAGATTCTTTCCCCCATTCATATTATTACAGAATGTTGAGCAGCATTACCTGTGCTGTACAGTAGGTCCTTGTTGGTTATCTGTTTTAAATACAACAGTGTGTACATGTCAATCCCAAAGTCCCAACCTGTCCCCCCTCCCAAATCTTCTCCCCTTGTAACCATACATTCATTCTCTTAAGTCTATGAGTCTGCTTCCATTTTGTAAATAAGTTCATTTGTATCATTTTGTTAGAGTCTGCATATAAGCTATATCATATGATATTTGTCTTTCTCTCTCTGACTCACCTGGTGTGATAATCTCTAGGTCCAGCTATGTTGCTGCAAATGGCATTTTCAGCAACATGAATGAGTAATATTTAACGGCTGAGTAATATTTCACTTTGGATCTTCCCCGATGGCTCGGTAAAGAATCTGCCTTCAATGTAGGAGATGCAGGAGACGTGGGTTCAAATCCTGGATCGGTAAGATCCCCTGGAGGAGGAAATGGCAACCAACTCCAGTATTCTTGCCTGAAAAGTCCCATGGACAGAGGAGCCTGTCAGACTACAGGCCATGGGGTCGCAAAGAGTTGAACACGACTAAGAGACTGAGCATGATATTCCATTGTATTTATTACTGCGTCTTTATCCGTTCATCTGTCAATGGACATTTAGGTTGCCTCCACATCTTGGCTATTGTAAACAGCACTGCAGTGAACATTGGGGTGAGTGCATCCTTTACTAGATTTTAACAGTAAAATACATTGTACTATTTTTATAGACATATAGCTAGTCCTATTAATTACTGGACAATTGAAACCGCTATAGTATGAAACTAAGATGCATTTTTTCCACTGCGACAGTGAAGACGCTGGGCTGCTAGTTATATTGAGGAGTGAATAGGTATAGTGTCCTGTTTTTATCATCCAGAATTCTCAGCTCCACATCTTGTTTTTCCAACAGCCTGAGCTAACTTGTCTGCTGTTCAGCCCTGCACTGCTGGACCCACTGAATGTCCTGCGGAAAGTCACCAAATGTCTCTAGGCTGCAGTTTACTCCTCTAAAAATAAGGGGTCATTAAATTAGATCATTTTCAAGACCCCGTTCCATCTCTAGCATCTGTATCTCACTATTTCTGGCAAATTTATTCACGCATCAAATACTTGCTATACACTGTACGATTCCCTGGTGCTGCGTCTGTCAAGCTCTGTATTACTTTAAAATAGAAATGCTGAAGATATCAGTTCTGCAGATAACAATTTTCAATGCTCCAAATAAGATTGGACAATTCCTGAAACCAGATGATCTTCCTAAATTTCCTTCTGGATTTAATTTTCCAGACACAGGAAAAATGCCAGCCTCTCCCTCCTTGAAACTCTCCATAGTACTTTGTCTCTCCTAGGATATAAAAAACAATTCGGTGCACCTACACACGTTAAGTATTTGCATCAGGAAAGTGGTTGAACTGACAGCCTCCTCATGACTTCCAAACCCAGAGTATCAGATTGCTGGAGCTGCCATAACAAAGTCCCACAGATCGGGGGCTTAAATGACAGAAAATCATCTTCTCACGATTCTGGAGAAGTCTGTGATAGGTGTTGGCAGGATTGGTTTCTTTTGAAACCTTTCTCCTTGGTTTGTAGATGACTGCCTTCTGCCTGTGTCTTCACTTGGCTTTTCCCTCTGCAGCTATATGTCCTAATCCCTTTTAATAAGGACATCAGTCATATTGAATTGGGCTCACCCTAAAGATCTCACTTTAATTTGATTACTCTTTAAAAACTCATCTCCAAATAGAGTCAGAGTCTGGGATATTGGGGATAAAGTCTACAACAAGTGAATTTTGGCGGGACAGAGTTCAACCATAAGTCTCTCTACCACAATGCTGGCTGCTCAGCTTTCATGTCTGAGAAGTTGCGTCTATGCTATGACTGATCTATAGGTAAGGCAGGACTCATAAACAGCATTAGAAATAAAAGAAACCAAAAACTGACCCTTAGAACTAAGTCAGTACTTACGCTCATCTTCCAAGATGTGCTTCGCTCTAACTTCTGGTCTTTATGGAGCTTTGCATCTCTCACTGAAAAGCAGATGGCATATTTTTGATGAGAAGAATTATGGTTGGCCTTAGGGCACCATTTTGCTCTGAATGGAGTTCTGCTGCTTTGAAACATAGCACTTCATTTGCTTTTTTGGAAGCCCATTGCCATATCATTTACCTGATATTACCAGTAAATGCATAAAAATGTGTGACCTTTCTCATACCTGGTGAAAGCTATGATCCATTCAACGTGGTGCCTGATTTTTGAAAACTATGCCAAAATATGGCTGATTACACAGCCTTAAAAACTGTGTTCCCTTAGAAAATCCATTATAGCTCTCCCATCTAAAATCCTCTAAAGCATTTTGGAGTCTCTTAAAGAATTTTAAGCCTAAGGAAACTGTTAAGAAAAGTATTCCCATATTTTGAACTAAAGGTGTTTCCATATTTTGAACAAAATGTATTATTTGAATGGCATTTGGAGTATAGCAAATGAGGAGAGTTGTATTCATGTTTCAGTTTAGGTCCCATTCTCGGAGTTTGAAGATCAGAGCTTAAGTAGCAGCTAGGCTCAGACTTCCAGAAATAAGCTCAATCTCTTTTGAGTCTTAATTCCTGAAATAAGAAATGGGTCACTCCTACCTCTTAGATGGTTGAATAACAAAGTGACACAATTTGTTACTGTTTATGAGTTGAATTGGCTGATCAGCTGATCTCATCTAGATTTGTTTGTGTGTCTGTGGTCAACTGTTATAGTTCTAGGAAAGTCTTGGCTGGACAGCTCAGGTCTGTCCTGTGTGCTAGCTCTTATTCTCCTTTTCCAGACAAAGGTGGAACAACTTCCAGAGAATGCAAGTTCTTTCAATGTGTTGGCCCAGAATTGGCGCTCATCACTTCTATATTCTATTGTCCAAGCAAGTCAAAACCTGGCCCAGTTTTCCAGTCATGTTATGTTGATGATCTCAACACTAACCCTGATCCTCACTCCACCCCTTTCTGGGCATGATCACTTCTGCTTCTGGTTGTATACTATATCACTTCCACATGCCAAAATCAAATCCAAATGTGGTTCCTCCAGTTCTGCTCTATCACTTCCCCTCCTTAGCCCCTCCCACATCTCTACCACCTGTTTCCATCCATGTTTATCCCACTTGCCCTGGGGTGAGGAATAGGAGAGAAGGCTCTGGCTTGTTTTTTTTTTTTTTTTTTCATTTTTTATTTTGTATTGGGCTATAGCTGATTAACAGTGTTGTGATAGTTTTAGGCGGACAGCAAAGGGACTCAGCCATACATCTACATGTATCCATTCTCCACCAAACCCCTCCTATCCAGGCTGCCACTTAACACTGAGCAGAGTTACCTGTGCTATAGAGTAGTACCTTGTTGGTTATTCATTTTAAAAATAGCAGTGTGTATATATTCATCCAAAACTCCCTAATTATCCCTTCCCCCTACTCTTCCCTTCTGGAAACCATAAGTTCATTCTCTAAGAATAAGACTCTAGCTCTTGATTGGAGGAACTTCAAAGTCTGGCAGTGGGTATGAATACAGAGAGGAGTGAGAGTTGGGACCGTTACTGCAATTTACCACAGAGAATAATTGAACAATAAGTCTCATTTTGCTATATGACTTAATGTCCACTATTCTTATGATGTCTGTGTACATATTAAAAATATTTCCTATGATTTGATTCTAATTTCTTGCCTTTTTAAAATTTGGAAGCAGAGTAGAAAAGCTTTTTTCTCTAAAAAGTTGCCATTTGATCTTTCTGGTCACTTCTACTTGAAGAAATACTGCATTTAAAAAAATTGTGAAGTATGGGATGACCCAGGGGAAATTTTAAAAGTTTTACTAGGAGTTATATGGGGTATACTTCATAGTTGCAATATAAACATAGTGAAAGGTGTATACTTTATTTTTTCTCTTCTTGGGAAGGTTGTTATTATTTCCATTTTGTTGCATTTTAAGTAATTGAAAATGGTCAATTTTCTATTACTCTAATAGTAAACATAATGACTGGAGAATTTCAAATTTAGCCATTTCTCCTGTTTGATTGCATGATTTGTTATTCTAAGTCATTGATAGTAAATGAACTACTTGGGCTATTCAACCAGAGAGTCACAGAATACATGTATTTGTCACATATGATTTAAATCCCAGCTTTCCTCAAGAGCTTCTAGTTATTTACAGTGAAATAAACATGTAGTTAAGTCCTTTAACTCAGGGATCCCCAACCTCTGGGATCTAATTCCCAATGATCTAAAAGATGGAGCTGATGTAACACTATTATAATTAAAGTGTACAATAAATGTGATGTGCTTGAATCATTCTGAAACCACCCCCTTGCCCGAGTCCATGGAAAAATTATCTTTCACAAAATCCATCCCTGGTGCCAAAATGGTTGGGGACTGCTAGAAGCATGAAGAAAGGAAAAAAAGTGAAAACAGAGGAGGAAAAAAAAAAAAAAAAACACCCTGGGACCAATGGAATAAGTGTAAGTTAGCACTAAATTAGGCTTTATGCTTCATAATTAGAAAGTTCAACTTATTCTCTAGAACAATGAGTGATCTTATCCAAGGGTTACTAATAGAGTAATATTTCAGGTAATTTGCTCTTAATAACTGTTAAAGTTGCTGAATTATTTCCTTTTAAAAACGTAGATAGGAAGGAATTGCTTTCACTCAGTTTTTGAGTGGGAAAGAAAGGTATGTGTGTACAATTAGGTTGCTGTTATTTATCTATTAGAGTTTGGCTACATTTAAAATTTAAAAGTCATTTTATGCATGTCACAGTGGTGGAAAGATTGAAAGTTGCTGCCCCAAAATGGTGGCTATTCTTTGCCCGTGAGTGGTTCAAACATTCTTTGCATTAATTTGAGATTTTGGGAGAATGTTATGAACTTTCAGGATGTCACAATTGTACAGGGATCACCCATAAAGGGATGATATATTAGCCAGAAGCAGCAAATAGAAAAATATTAATGATATTAATATCCTTGCTCTTTCTTTTTTTTTTTTTTTTTTAACTGTCTTCATAGTTTTGCCTTTCCAGAATACCCTATAGCTGGAATCACACAGTATTCATGTAGCCTTTGGGACTGGCTTCTTTTATTTTACAATATGCATTTAAGATTCCACCGTATCTTTTTGAGCTTGGTAGCTCATTTCTTTTCAGCACTGAATAGTATTCAATCAGCTAGATGTACCACAGTTTATCTGTCACCTAATGAAGAGTACCTTACTTGCTTCCAAGTTTTGGCAAGTGTGAATAAAACTGCTATATACATCTGTGTGTGAATTTTGGTGTGGATGGAAGTTTTCAACTTCTTTGGGTAAATACCAAGGGGCACAATTTCTGGATGGTATGGTAAGAGTATGTTTAGTTTTGTAGCAAACCACACAACTGTCTTATGAAGTGGCTGCTTCATTTTGCATTTCCATCAGCAGTGAATGAAAGTTCTGTTGCTTCATGTCCATGTCAGCATTTGGTGTTATCACTGGATTTTGGTCATTCTAGTAAGTTAATTAAGTGTCTAGGTGTATATCTCATTGTTTTAACTTCCATTTCTCTGATGAATATGATGTGCGGCCACTTTTCATATGCTGTTTGCCATCTTTACATTTTCTTTGGTGAGGAGTCTGCTGAGATTTTTGGCCCATTTTTTAGTAGGGTTATTTGAATCTAGGCCTGCCTCCATTGACACATGGAATCTTAACGACTGGACTTCCAGGGAAGTCCCTGACTCACATATTATTTTAAAATGTATTGTATAGTCTCCAGTATTTAGGATTTGTCCAGATTTCTGCTCTTGATTTATAGTTCAATTCCATTGTGGTTTGATTTCTGTTTTTAAAATTTTGTTAATGTGTTTTATGGCCCAGAGAGCAGTTTATCTTGGTGATTATTCTATATAAGTTTGAAAAGAATATATATTTTCCTGTTGGATGAAGTAGTCTATAGATGTCCATTATAATCAGCTGATTGATAGCTGCTAATTTCAGTTGTGTCTAAACTGATTTTCTGTATGCTGAGTCTATCCATTTATAACAGAGGGAGTTTGAAATATCCAACTATAGTAGTGGACTCATCTATTTCTCCTTGAAGTTCTACTAGTTTTTGTTTCATGGGTGTTGACGATCTGTTTTAAGTGAATACATATGTGCCCCCAAATCATACTGTTAAGTCTTTTTGAATAGTAGACCCTTTTATCATTATGTGATACTTCTCTTTATCTATGATAACCTTCTTTAGGTTATCTTTGTCTGCTTTGTCTGAGATTAGTATTTATCCATTAATTAGTAATCGTGTGTTAGTCGCTCAGTCATGTCTGACACTTTGTGACTCCATATACTATAGCCTGTTAGGCTTCTCTATCCATGGGATTTTCCAGGCAAGAATACTAGAGTGGGTTTCCATTTCCTTCTCCAGGGGATCTTCCCAACCCAGTGATTGAACCCAGGTCTCCCACAGTGCAGGAAGACTCTTTGCTGTCTGAGCCACCAGGGAAGCCCACAGTTAGTAATTATTAAATCTCAGTTTCCTTTGATTTTGTTTTACCATGGTATATCTTTTCCATTTGTTTACTTTTAATTATATGTGTTTAAAGAAGAGAGTGAAAAAGTTGGCTTAAAGCTTAACATTCAGAAAACTAAGATCATGACATCTGGTCTCATCACTGCATGGAAAATAGATGGGGAAGCAGTGGAAACAGTGGCAGAGCTGTTTTTTTTGGGCTCCAAAATCAGTGCAGATGGTGACTGTAGCCATGAAATTAAAAGACACTTACTCCTTGAAAGGAAAGTTATGACCAACCTAGATAGCATATTCAAAAGCAGAGACATTACTTTGCCAACAAAGGTTTGTCTAGTCAAGGCTATGGTTTTTCCAGTGGTCATGTATGGATGTGAGATTTGGACTGTAAAGAAAGCTGAGCACCGAAGAATTGATGCATTTGAACTGTGGTGTTGGAGAAGACTCTTGAGAGTCCCTTGGACTGCAAGGAGATCCAACCAGTCCATCCTAAAGGAGATCAATCCTGAGTGTTCATTGGAAGGACTAAAGTTGAAGCTGAAACGCCAACACTTTGGCCACCTGATGTGAAGAGCTGACTCATGAAAAGACCCTGATGCTGGGAAAGATTGAAGGGAGGAGGAGAAGGGACGACAGCAGATGAGATGGCTGGATGGCATCACCGACTCGATGGGCTGAGTCTGAGTGAACTCTGGGAGTTGGTGATGGATGGGGAGGGCTGGCGTGCTGCAGTTCATGGGGTCACAAAGAGTTGGCCGAGACTGAGTGACTGAACTCAACTGAATTGGACTGAAAGACTGAAGGCAAAAGGAGAAGGAGGTGGCAAAGAATGAGGTAGTTAGATAGTATCACTGACTGAATGGACATGAATTTGAGCAAACTCCGGGAGATAATGGAAGACAAAGGAGCCTGGTGTGTTACAGTCTATAGGGTCACAAAAATTCAGACATGACTTAGTGACTGAACATCAACAACAACTACTTAAAGTGATTTTTCTTTTTTTGTAGTGAGTGCCTTATAAAGTGGTATGTCTTACAGAGTTGAGGTTTTTTGTTTTTATTCACTCGGTTCATTTAAACTACTGATGTTCAAAATTATTATTGACATAAATTAATATCTGCCATAATTGTTACTGTTTTCTCTTTGTTGTTCTTTGTTCTTGTTTTTGTCTTGCACTCTTTTTTGTGTCCTTTGTGATTTTGATGATTTTATATAATTCCATTTTCTGGCCTTTCTTAACATACTAGTTATTCTGCCTTTTCAGCTTTTCAAAGTAGTTGTTCTGGAGTTTACAATAGACATTTACAACTAATCCAAGTCTACTTTCAGATAATACTATCCCAATTCATGGATAGTGTGAATACCTTTTAGTGGTAAAAGTGTACACACATACACACATATTCAAATAAAATGTTGCTATTATCATTTTGAACAAACTGTCGTCTCTTAGATTAATTAAGAATAAGAGAAATAGACATGTTTTACCTTTACTTATTCTTTCTTCATTGCTTTTCTTTATGTCAATCTGAGGTTCTGAACTATGTCATTTTCTTTCTCTCTAAAGAGCCTCTTTGAACATGTCTTGCAAAGCAGTTCTACTGGCAACAAATCCCCTCACTTTTTGTTTGAGAAATTCCTCTTCATCACCTTACAGATAATTTCACAGGGCACATAATGCTAGCTTGATGTTTTGTTTTGTTTTTCCTCAATACGTTAGATATTTCACTTGCCTCTTCTTTCTGAGAAGTTGAATGAAGAAGTCTGAAGAATTTGAACAAAGAATTCTTATCTTTGTTCCTCTGTAGGTAAGAGTTTTTCCCCTCTGGCTTCTTTCAGGATTTTTCTTTATCTTTCATTTTCTGTAGTTTGAAAATGATATCCCTAGGTATAGCCTTTTTGGTGTTTCTTCTTGATGTTTTCTGAGCTTCCTGGATTTGTGATTTGGTGTGGCATGTATTTGGGGAAATTCTCAGTCACTATTTTTTTCAAGTATTTCTTTTGTTCTTTTATTTCTTTACCTTCTGGTATTCCCATTATGTGTATTTTACACTTTTTGTGGTTGTCTCATAGCTCTTGAATACTCTGTATCTTTTTTTCAATTTTTTTTAATCTTCATATTCCAGTTTTGGAGGTTTCTGTATAATATCCTCATTCTCAAAAATTCTTTCTTCAGCTGTGTACAGTCTACTGATAAGCCTACCAAATGCTTTCTTCATTTCTGCAGAAGTATTTTTGATTTGTAGCATTTCTTTGGGTCCTTTCTTTGAATTTCCATCTCTGCTTATATTGCCCATGTGAACTTTCTTGCTGTCTACTTTATCTATTAGTGCCCTTAGCATGTTAATCATAGGTGTTTTAAATTCCTAGTTTGATGATTCTAACATCCCCACGAAATCTAGGGCAGGTTCTGATACTTTAAAACTGGGTTATTTGCATTTTAGTATGTTTTGTAATTTTTGTCTTGATAGCTGAACACAAGGTACTAGGTAGAAAGAACTGCTGTGAATAGACATTTATTAATGTAGTGATAAGATCTGTGGGGAGAGAAAGTGTTCTATACCCCTATAGTTCAGTTCAGTTCAGTCACTCAGTTGTGTCCGACTCTTTGCGACCCCATGAATCACAGCACGCCAGGCCTCCCTGTCCATCACCAACTCCCAGAGTTCACTCAGACTCCTGCCCCTCGAGTCAGTGGTGCCATCCAGCCATCTCATCCTCTGTCGTCCCCTTCTCNTTCACAGCATCATCTTTCAGGATTTGGAATAGCTCAACTGGAACTCCATCACCTCCACTAGCTTTGTAGGTCTTATTCTTTTCTGAACCTGTGAGTTTCTGGGCTATAAGCTTTATATGTGCTCATCAGTTACCTCTCCCTCTGAGCTGGGACAAGTTTGCTAGAGTGGGGCTGGAGGTGGCTCTTTCCCTTCTCCCTCATGCAAGAGTAGAGGAAGCTAGAGTCAAGCATTGTCCTTCCTCAAGGCTAGAGTCAGCTGGAGTGGCTGTTTCTCCTTGCCCAGGTCAGCTAGGATCTGATAAAATCCCAGTAGATTAGGCTCCTAAGGGCAGACTTTAGTAGAAGAACAGGATGCTCTAACACATATCAAAATCATTGCTTTTCCCCTCCCACCGTCAAAAGTGCAGGAGGATTTTTCTCCAATATTCCCTGCAAGAAGCTGTTATAACTCCAGGAGATAAAACTCACAAGAACTTGGGCTCCTCCTCATGACTGGAACCCTCTGGAGTTTTTATCTGCCAGACTTGTCCACACTGAACCTCTAGCAATTCATCAATTGCAGTTAAGGTTTTCCTACCCCAGCACTGGTTCTTGTGGAGGTTTCAGTTAGAAAGTTTCTGCTCCAGTAAGTAGTGATTCTTTATATTTGACTATGAGTCACTCCAATTTTGGAGGCTTCCCTGATGCCTCAGATGGTAAAGGATTTGCCTGCAATATAGGAGACCAGGGTTCGATCCCTGGGTGGGGAAGATTCCCTGGAGAAAGGAATGGCAACCCACTCGAGTATTCTTGCCAGGAGAATTCCATGGAAAGAGGAGTCAGGGGAGTTACAGTCCACAGGGTCCCAAAGAGTCAGACACCACTGAGAAGCTAACACTTTCACTCCAATTTTGGAGGCTAGGGTTTGACCTCTGACTTATTTCTCTTATCGATATAAGAAAAGTTGATGGTTTTTCAGTTTGTTCAGACTTCTACTTGTTGTTAGGACAGAGTGGTGACTTCTAAGCTTCTTGCTTGCTGGTCCATAAACCAGAAGATATAAAATCACTTTTCAAAAGAGCTTCCTGCTCCTCTTTTCATCATAGTCATGAATCCATTCCAGCAAGGCGTTTTCTTCATTTCACCAACTAGGAGTACAAACCCAGAGACAGGAAATACCTTGCAGGAGGTGATACTGTTTCTTAGGCTTTCAGGAATGGAAACCAGTCTGACTATTCTAGCTCAGAAAATTTCTAGACTGCTCCAAATTACCTGGATTTACCCTGGTAGAGACCAGAGTCCTTCATCTGAGACTCTTCTTGATTAGATCAAATGAAATGTGGTCTGAGAGAGTTTTTCATACCCATCTTAAACTGAGAGCAACAGCTGATAATGACAAAAACTTTCACAGCCCAAGCTGTCTTTCCACCCAGTTCACTGATATCCTGGGAAGATATGCTGAGGATGTGTCAGGGCTAGACTGAAAGAGATAAGATGTTTCCCTCAAATGCTGAAAATCTTGCCAGAATGACTGACTGTAAAAGCTGACTGATAATTAAAAGGGACACCTATCATGTCACAATGCATTCGGACCTCATTACTGAGATGTCATTAGCCTAGAAGAAAGTAGAGTACAAAGAATTATGGTTTCTTTAACGTGCTTTTTTTCTAATGATTCACTGAACAGACAATTACTGAATTTAAAGCATTTTTAAAGCCTAAAATGAAAAACTTCATTTAAAGCAACAGAAAGCAGATGGTGTCCATGCACAAGGGAACTAGCTCAGAGTGATACACAGCTGTATTCCTTTCTCTAGTGTCACAAGTGGAATCTGATTATACTTGTGATTCATTGAAAAAATGACACATCCTTAACACCATGGTGTAAGTCCGAGCTTTTGGCCATGATGAAACTGTCTTTAATCCTGGAAATAATGCTCCCTTCTACTTATTCAGGAAACTTAATTCAATGACAATCTAGAGTGCAATGTTCTCAGTTGGCACCAAGATTTTCCTTAAGAACTGGGGAAAAGCCATGAGAATACTGAAGTGTAAAAGTAATCAATCACCACATCACCACATCAATGCTTCAGACATGTGTGATGCTTTGTGACCCCATGGACTGTAGCGCATCAGGCTCCTCTGTCCATGGGATTCTCCAGGCAAGATTACTGGAGTGGGTTGCAGTGCCCTTCTCCAGGGGATCTTCCTGATCCAGTGACTGAACCTGCATCTCTTATGTATCCTGCATTTTCAGGCAGATTCTTGACCAGGGAGACCATGAAGGACAGGGAAGCCTGGCATACTACAGTCCATGGGGTCACAAAGAGTCACACCATTTAGTGACAAAAAACCAAAAAAACAACAATAGTGTGCTGGCTTAAATGATAGCCTCTGGTATCAGCCACACCTGAATTTAAATGCTTGATTACTGTGTAAGATCAGGAATTACTTTACTTTTTCTTCTTTAAAATCAGATAATAATATTTATCTTAAAGCACTGTTTAGGGATTAGATGAGATTACATAAAGGTGATAGAAGTAAATCTCTCACCACAGTACTAGGCTTGTAGTAAGCGCTTAATAACTGACAAAAATAAAACATGCTATCATATGGAATGAAGGATGTGGCCTCTTATTGGGTCTTTTTGATTATCATTTGCATACTTTTGAAGATATTAACTGAAATACAAGATATCCAGAAATATCAGTACTTAAACTTGGAAATTACTATATGATATTCTTAATGTCAATATTTTTCACATTTTTGGTGCCTTCTATAGTTCTTTCTTGAACTACCAATGTGCTTAGTCACTCAGTCATACCCAACTCTTTGTGACCCCATGGACTGTAGCCTACCAGGCTCTTCTGTCCATGAAATTCTCCATGCAAGAATACTGGAGTGGGTTGCCATTTCTTCCTGCAGGGAATCTTCCCCACCCAGGGATCGAACCCTGGTCGCCTACACGGCAGGCAGATTCTTTACCATCTGAGCCACCAGGAAAGCCCAAACTACACATATACATGGTAGGAAATATAAATGATAAAGTCAAAAGTGGCAATTATTTCTCTCTCTCATGACAAATGGCATGTAATCTACCAGGGCTGTTTGAACAGAATGCATTGTTGCTAAGCTCTCAGCAGCCAAAACTAAAACTGAAAGGCGGTGAATAAGGAGCTGGACTTAGTATTTAAAGTGTGAGCAGAAATTCATAAGGCTTGGAAATTGTCAGTGCTTCAGTATCCTTTTTTTTTAAGGTTGTTTATGTGAGGGTAGAAGACTGGTATTAAAACCGACGACTTTGTAACAAGATTTTGTCTCTCAGTCCTTCCACTGTCTGGAATTTCTCTCCCACTGTGTCAGAGGTGCTGTTTTAAATGATTGTTCGGCAGTTAACAGAAAACACAGGCACCTGAAGCCTGCTTGATCCACTGCTCTGTAAGAGGTAAATGTCAGGTAATCAGCGAGCTGGGAGGTCTTAGGGGAAAAGCAAGCACAGATATGGAAGTCAGGGGTCCTGGTTTATGTTCTGGCCCCTGCTTTGTCCCTCCAGCTTTGTCCCTCCCCATCTGTGAGTAACAACAACAAGAGGTTCCTTTCTGAGAACCTTTCTCACCACAAATTAGCGAGGCAGTGTGAACTGAGCTTCTTTGCTAGAAAATTGGACTCTTGGCAGGAAATTCAGGGGAGAGGAACACCTGAATTGAGGGTGTGGGAAGGAGTCTTCAGACCTCTCTCAATCTTCTGTCAGATACCAAAGGTCAGTGAGTAGAGAACTTCATGGTCTTCCCAGGTGGCACAGTGGTTAAAGACTCCACCTGCAGGAGATGGAAGCGACACGAGTTCGATCCCTGGGTCAGGAAGATCCCTTGGAGTAGGAAATGGCAACCTATTTCAGTCTTCCTGCCTGAAAATTCCATGGACGGAGGAGCCTCCTGGGCTATGGTCCATGGGGTTGCAGAGTCAGACAAGACTGGGTGACTGAGCTCGAGCACGAGAGAACTTCCTATCCCAAGACTAGAGGATTTAGCAGACTTTTCCCTGAGAGATGAGGCCAGACATGACCTTCTGAGCTGTCAGAGAAGGTCAGATGGATGGGCCAGTTGGGTGTAACTGTCTTCACAGTGCCTCTCTCTTTGACTGGCATTCTGAGAGTGTGCTGGAATTTTAAAAATAGTTGTTGTACTATCTATTAACATTCTGGGACTGTGTTGGCTGTTGAACTTTCTGAGCAACCCCAGATCAAATGGCTTCACATTATGGGATTTTTAGGCTAAACAGAGTAAACTATTTGTACATCATTGTTTGTCTATACTGATAAGGTGAATTAGCCATCAACAGATGGCCTGGAATTGATTATAATTTTATTAAAAAATCTTCCACTCATAACTTATGTCAATCTATGAAAAATATTAATTAAACCTAAGTTATTTTTAAATAAACTGTTAGAAACCACCACAGTCTACTTTCTTATATCTATATATTTCCCACCACAAAGCAATTATTTCCCTCAAGTATTGAAGTGGATTAAAAGATCTCATGCATGTGAATATACTTTGCCAAGATCTTACCCTCTTAATAATTTTCAAACACATAAGGAGATCCCTGTGTGGAGCATTAGTGTTAAGGAACACCCTGTCTAATAGACCAAATGCACTGTCATAGCTTTTCTGTATGTACATACTAGGATTCAGGGGATCTATTTTTAGCTGTTTATTTCAGAATACTGGCCATATCAAAGAGAACTACACATGGAAGCCATACCTAATAGTACCATACACAAGGTCCTGGAATTATTCTTCATGTGAATATAGCCAGTGAAGCATTCCAAAATTCCAAATCTATACATATATATATAAAATAAACTAGCTACATTGACAGTATACTGCTGGGACTGGGGTGGGGTTTGAGAATGAGAACAAATTTCTAATTACCTACCAGTTCCCAAGCATTGTGGTTATTTTGTGGTTATTAAACATTTTTGTAAATTTTCACTTGTTCTATTTGAAATTATGTTCCTTACCATTAATTAGCTGGTGTCTGCTAGTGTGTTTGCTTTAAGTCCTCACATTTCTGATGACTCCTACAGACAGAATACTTAGAATAATGAACCATGGTGTGTTGTTATTTGACACAAAAATGATGACATGTTTGGTACTTAGGATAGCCTTTCTGGATTCAGCTGAATGTACAGAAAGGTGTTTGCAGCTGCAGTGAAGGAAGGGTTCCTTAATGTCAAGGCACTCATCCTTTAGCAGACAAGCTATCAAGCTTTGTATTAGACAACCTTCTTCTGACCTAGAAATCTGTATTCTTTTTCTCATTCTATCTTCCTGTACTAGAGCAAAAATGAAATCAACGTAGTCAGAACTTGCAGATATGTTTGAAGAATCATCTCCTATTTCTGATGATAATGCCTCTCCTTTTGAATCTGGAAAGACTGTATCTTTATCTCCATCTCTATAAACTAATATTCATAAAATAGATCGCTAATAAGAACTTACTGTACAGCAAGGGGAACTCTAATCAGTACTCTATAATGACCTATATGGGAATTGCTGTTCATTGTTCAGTCTCTAGGTCATGTCTCACTCTTTGCCACCCTATGGCCTATAGCACATTAGGCTTCCCTGTCCTTCACTTTCTCCCAAAATGTGCTCAAAGTCATGTCTATTGAGTCAGTGATGCCACAGCTGTACAGCAGAAACTAACACAACACTGTA
Organism: Neotragus moschatus; assembly: GCA_006410615.1. Lineage (NCBI taxonomy): Eukaryota > Metazoa > Chordata > Mammalia > Artiodactyla > Bovidae > Neotragus > Neotragus moschatus. Next base: position 45,235 of record SJYA01000249.1, read on the forward strand.
AACCAACTATACTCCAGTAAAAATTAATTAAAAAGTTATATTCAAATATTGGTTCTTGTTATTATCTCTCTGAGTTCTTGCCTTAATGTAACATCAGTGGTTTCTAGGGAACATCACTTGTATGAATTTAAATTCAGGATACAATCAAGGTATTATATTAGTTAATAGAAATAATTAACCTGAATATTAAAGGGGAATAGATTGAATGGGGATAGATGTGTTTTGATAGTATAGCTGGAACAAAACAATACCAGGATTAATTAAGCCTTTTGGTAGCCAATACCTTTTTGAGAAATCCTATTGATTCCGATGTCTCCTGTTTTCCAGTGACCACCATCGCCTTAAATCTGACTGCTATGGATTACCAGGAAGTTGTTCTTAGAAACAGAACCAGATGCTTGAATACTAACGTAAGACAGGGAAGGAAGAAATAAAATTAAAATATAAAGGAATGTCCTTAAGTTATTTGTTTTAAAATGATTTCAAAGAATTATAATAACTGATTCTTAATTTACATATAATGAAATTTCAAACAAAATATGGTATGTGCTTTTTATATTTGTAAGATAAAAATTAGATAATATCTGTTAATATTTATGCTAGTTATTGCAGGATATGCATTGAGAAAATTGGACATTGCTTGCTTTTGCTGATTTATTGCTAATCCAAACCTTAGGGAGACTCATGAGAAGGAGGCTGACAGTTTTCGGAACTTGCCCAGGGCTGAGGCAATAGTCTTTGGGACATTTGTTTCCAAATGGAATTAGTTGGCTCTGATGGATAGTTCAAACTCCCATTTCCAAAGACAATGTCAGTGGTTCCATCCATGCTTCCTGTATGAGGATTTGATACCCACAGAGGCACTTTCAATGCTTTCTGGAATAAGAGTAGATATAAACAAACCAAAAGACTGAAGAGTACATTATTTCCTTGATCCCTGCACTCACTCTACATATGGATTCCATTTCTTCCTACAAAATATATTTATTGAAATTGTAATGCTTTCTGATGTGGAAATATCTATTGAATTCCTATTAGTTCAGAATAGCAAGCTGCATCAAGAATCAGCATTGTTGTGGAGACCACCAATAACCTGAATCAAATTTGGCTCTTGATAGTAACTCTTAGAATGTTAAATGCTGATTGGATCAACTGAAATAATGAGCCATCTCCCTCTGATTATTAGATCCTAAGGAAACAAAACAGAGAGCTGACCAAAAATGGTGATTATATTGGCCTTAGATTATGCTGGTGCTCAAATCCTTTACCTAAATGAACTCTATTGACCAACTTGTACTTCTTAAGGAATCACAACATGAAGCAAAGACAAGAGATGAATCATAGTGCTGTGTGGTGCTGAAAAAACTGGTGTAAGTCATGATTCATGAGACTTTAGCTTTGGGAATTGCAAAATCTTTCTTCATATTCAAAAGCTAAAGGTAAAGAAAGTTTAATTCTTCATTGTGATCTTAAGGAGCAATAAAAATGTACTTTTATACTATGCTGATTTTTTTTCCATTCTAAAGTATATTGAATAAAATTTTAAACTTTATATCCTATTTGCTTTAAATCTAAGGGAAGCAATTTTCTAGCAGCTTTATCACTGAGCTAGAAATTAGAAGTCCAGAAAGACTTATTTATTTGATTTTTAAAATAACTGTCTTTGTTAAAAAGCCTAGGATACAAGCACTAAGGCGTCATTAAGTATAAAAAATATTTAGGCCAAGAGATGACAGTGGTAATGCAAGCAAGAAACCAGGGCAGTTGAAAAACAGCACTCAAATAATGGTGCCTCATTAGTACATTGAAACAGTTAGATTATTAAATAATGGTCTAAAACAGAAACTAGGCCACTTGATTCACACTGGGGCAAGGGTTATAAAGATGAGGCTCTTCCATAAGAGGAACATTTTAGGGGCAAAATCCTTGGCTCTGTTTCCTTATATTATGGATAAACAAACAACAAAAAAAAAAATGGATGGCTCAGTGTTGCAACTAAAGTGTAATTTCTAAGGCTGCTAAGATTAAAACTATAGTAAGTCTTAAATAAATTCAACAAATATATTGTATGAATGAAGAGAGTATTTGGCATTTTTTGATTGACGGCTCAACACTTAAATCCAATAATACTCCAGTTTCTTTTGTAGATAGTTAAGGGGGCAACAACAGTTAGATAGCATCACCAACTCAATCAACATGAGCTTGAGCAAACTCTAGAAGATGGAGGACAGAGGAGCCTGGTGTGCTGCAGTTCCTGGGGTCACAAAAAGTCAGACTCAACTTAGTGACTGAACAACAGCAACCTCTGCCTCATCTGTGTCTTTTGGTGGAAGAACAGTTACTGCTGCATGCCTTAATCTGTAGAGCCGAAAGATCTGTAGCATTCCTCTTCTGTTTCAGTGCAGTAGGTATATGACCTAACATTGACCGATTGGGTGTTTCTTCCCCTGGGACTTTGAATCTCGAGAGTGTGAACCAAGGGCAAAAGAAATAGTCGAAGAGATTGCTTTACAGTGGCAATGTTGGAGACACCATCATATAGACTTTGCTGTGGACAGTTGTATATTTCAAGGGCATAGCCCTCTCGTGCTCCCTTACAATCTGGTCCTTCTACTTCCATGAATTCCATGAAACCCTTTATTTTTTCCAGTCACTTCTCTTTTGCCTAAATTAAGAGTCCTCTTCTGTTTCTTGCACTGTGGAACCACAACTGTTTCACTGTGGAAGTGAAATATTACCAAATTGTGTGTGTGTGTAGGGGGTGGTGGTTTAAGCCTCAACACAATAGGCTTCAAGTTTCCCTACAGAGTAGGGGTTATGAGAGTAGCCTTCCCTACAGAGTAAGGCTCACGGAGATATCTGAAGAATGAAATGCTATAAATGAACTTATTTACAAAACATAGAGTCATAGATGTAGAAAACAAACTTATCATTACCAGGGGTAAAAGGGAGGGTGAACAAATCAGGAGATTGGGATTGGCATATACACACTGCTGCAGCTACTGCTAAGTCACTTCAGTCATGTCCAACTCTGTGCGACCCCATAGATGGCAGCCCACCAGGCTCCGCCGTCCCTGGGATTCTCCAGGCAAGAATACTGGAATGGGTTTCCATTTCCTTTTCTAATGCATGAAAGTGAAAAGTGAAAGTGAAGTCACTGAGTCATGTCCAACTCTCAGTGACCCCTTGGACTGCAGCCTACCAGGCTCTTCCATCCATGGGATTTTCCAGGCAAGAGTACTGGAGTGGGGTGCCATTGCCTTCTCTGATATTCACACTACTATATATAAAATAGCTAATAAGAACCTGTTAAGTAGCACAGGGATGGAGAAGGAAATGGCAACCTACATCTGTATTCTTGCTTGGAGAATTCCATGGACTGAGGAGCCTGGGGGCTACAGTCTATGGGATAGGAAAGAGTCGAACATGACTGAGCAACTACTAACACACACACACACACACACACACACACACAAATAGCACAGGGGATTCTACTCACACTCTATAATGACCTATATTAGGAAAGAATCTAAAAGCAAATGAATATATGTATAATTGATTCACTTTGCTGTTCATCTGAAACTAACATAATATTGTAAATCAACTAGACTCCAATAGTTTTTTTTTTTAAAGAATGAAAGCACTTTGAGAGGTGGTGCATAATATTAGTATTCATACACCTTTGATGCCTGATAGTGGTTTTTAATAGGGGATGGATTGCTCCTGGAAAATTTAAGACCTCCTGAAATACAAATAGCCTTGTCCCTGCAGGACTGAGAGTAGAAATCTATCTTTATACCCAAAGAGGTAGGTATACAGAAGAACATTGTAGTCTTCCCTTAACAGGTAGGAGCTCTTACTGATACTTTCCACATTTCTTTACTTAAATATTTATATAAAAACCATCAGAGCAAGGCAGAATGAATTGGCAGCATTCATCTAAAGTTGGATCTAAAGTTGGAAAATGTCTAGAAATCATGAAGCCCACCCCATTTCCTGAGGCTGTAATTCCCTCTCTAACATATCCAGAGCAGCTGTGTTGATTGAACACGTTTAGTTATTGAGTGTTCACTATTTCACAAGGCAGACTGTTGTGAATATAGAACAGCTATATTTATTAAAATGTTTCTTTTAACTTTGACCCTAAATATATCTTCCTTCAAATTGTATGTATCTGTTGATCATAAGCGGAGAAGGCAATGGCCATGCACTCCAGTATTCTTGCCTAGCAAATCCCATGGACGAAGGAGCCTGGTAGGCTGCAGTCCATGAGGTCGCTAAGAGTCAGACACGACTGAGTGACTTCACTTTCACTTTTCACTTTCATGCATTGGAGAAGGAAATGGCAACCCACTCCAGTGTTCTTGCCTGGAGAATCCCAGGAACAGGGGAGCCTGGTGGGCTGCTGTCTATGGGGTCTCACAGTCAGACACAATTGAAGCGACTTAGCAGCAGCAGCAGCAGCAGCATTGATCATAAGATTAATCTCTGCAGATATTAAAAAAAGTTTACTTTAAATATTTGCTCATGATCTCCTAAATCCTTTTTTTCTTTTTATATTTGATCACTAATTTAAGACTAAAAATGAGACAANTCACAGTCAGACACAATTGAAGCGACTTAGCAGCAGCAGCAGCAGCAGCATTGATCATAAGATTAATCTCTGCAGATATTAAAAAAAGTTTACTTTAAATATTTGCTCATGATCTCCTAAATCCTTTTTTTCTTTTTATATTTGATCACTAATTTAAGACTAAAAATGAGACAACACAGATGACACAATCAAGTACAGAGAAAATCCCAAGAAAATCACAAAACTGATTAAAAGTAATTAATTCAGCAAGGTTGCAGAGTATAAGATCAATATTTAAAAATCAGTTCTGTTTCTATAGTGGCAATGAACAATAACTAAGAAAACAATTTGACTTTCAATGTCATCAAAATAATGAAATATAAGGGTAAATTTAATAAAATAAGAGAAAATCTTGTACACTGAAAATCACAAGATTGTTGAAATAAAAGAAAAATATCTAAATATGTCTATGAAATCTTTTGATATCTCAGTTTAATGGATCAGAAGACTTAAGTTGTTAACATGACAATACTCCCCAAATTAATCAATAGGTTCAACACAATCCTTATCAAAATGCTAGTGGAGTTTTTGCAGAAATTGACAGACTAATCCCAAAATTCATTTGAAAATCTAAGGGACCTGAGATAAACAGAACTATAGATAACTATAACAATATAGAACCAGAACAGTATAGTTATAGTAAAAGAATAATAAAGTTGGAAGATTCAGGTTTGCTGATATAAAAATGTACTATGAAGCTATAATAATAACAACAGAGTAGTACTAGCATAAAGACAGGTGTTTAAATCAATGAAATAAAATCAGTAGTACAGAAATAAACCCTTACATTGTGGGGCCATTGATTTTCAACAAGGGTGCCTAGACAGTTCAGTGGGGTAGAGAAAAGTCTTTTCAACAAACAGTGCCAGAATAAATGGATAACCACTTGCAAAGGAATGAAACTGGACCCTTACCTAACACCACCCACAAAAATAAACAAACCAAATGCTATTGGAGGAAGAGATGAAGGGATAAACAATATATATATATATACATTCAATGAAATATTTTTCATCCTTAAAAATGAAGGAAATCCTGATATATGCTACATTGCAGATGAACCATGAACATATAGTACCAATGAAATAAGACACAAAAGACCACGTATTGTGTGATTCTATTTGCATGTAATGTTCAGAATATCTGACTCTGTGGAGAAAGTTAGATTAATGGTTTTCTGAGGGAGCTGGGAGAAGAAATGAGGAAAGAGTTATAATGAGTATAGATTTTCCTTTTGGAGTGATCAAAATTCTCCAAGATTCAATTTTGGGGTGTGTATATCTCTGTGCTTGTGCTCAGTCACTTCAGTTGTGTCCAACCCTTTGGGACTCTATAAACTGTAGCCCACCAGGGTCCTCTGTCCATGGGATTCTCTAGGCAAGATACTGGAGTGGGTAGCCATGCCCTCCTCCAGGCGATCTTCCTGACCCAGGTATTGAACCGTGTCTCCTGCATCTCCCGCATTGCAGGTAGATTCTTTACCCACTGATCCCCCTGGGAATCCCAGGAAGCAGATCTCTGTAAATAAACCCAAAACTGTTGACTTCAATACTTTCAGCTGGTGAATTTTATCTACATAGTTTCAGTTCAGTTCAGTCACTCAGTCGTGTCCAACTCTTTGCGATCCCATGAATCGCAGCAAGCCAAGCTTCCCTGTCCATCACCAACTCCCAGAGTTCACTCAAACTCATGTCCATCAAGTCAGTGATGCCATCCAGCCATCTTATCCTCTGTTTTCCCCTTGTCCTCCTGCCCACAATCCTTCCCAGCATCAGAGTCTTTTCCAATGAGTCAACGCTTTGCATGAGGTGGCCAAAGNTTTGATCTCTGGTTCCTCTGTCTTTTCTAAAACCAGCTTGAACATCTGGAAGTTCACGATTCACATATTTCTGAAGCCTGGCTTAGAGAATTTTGAGCATTACTTTACTAGCGTGTGAGATGAGTATATATATATATATAAATATATATATATAAATAATTGCCTGAAATCTATTTGCCATTTGGTCTAATAATTCAGTGAAATGGAAAAGTCAGACTCAAAAATATGCTCTTGAGTTAGGACAACTTGAGTATCTAGCTTCTATTTTTTACTGATACTTACAAAATAATTAATAAACCATGGAAGTGAGAAGTCAAATTATTTTATTTGGAAATGTTTTCATGGCTAGTGCGTGAATTTTTCATCAAACTTTGCCTTCCTTTCATTATGACCACAGGTCATCATTACATAAAGCATCTAGTGATCATGTATACATCACAGAATGATGTTGAGAGACTGAATTCAGATACCAATGCTGCCTCATTAAACTTGTAAGTCCACTTCTGAGGACACTGGCATCCTTATATTTAATATAAGAGGATGAGACTTAGGAATGCTGTCATACTGATGCAGACCTGTGCTCCATCCTATATAAGCACCTGGGCTCTGGGCCTTGAAGAGCTTAACTCTCTTGTCCTGAAAGGCTCAGATCCATGTCAAGATATCCTAAGTTCCTTAACTAATCATCCATCTCTCATCATGAATTGCTCTAATTATAACAAACACAAGTCTTTAGTGTGAGATGGCCAGTGTGACTGGCCACCTCTCATCACATAATGCTGAAAAGAGGGAGAATAATGACGGTGGTAACTTAATCATGGATGAAATTAGTAATGGGAACCTATGCAGGACAAAGAGTGGTAGATGGTCATGAAGTGATGGCTTAGTGAAGGATAAAGGTCTTAGTGATGGCAACTAAGAAGGGCTTAGTTGCCCTTCTCTTAATCAGTCTACTAAGGATCTTGTAATTTTCTGCAGATGGAAAAAAAGCAAACTAAGAAAGGTAGCTTTAAAATATAAATATGACATAGGAAGAAGCTAACTGTTAAAGACCGAATTCCTTTTGAAATTCTTTGTGCCCTCTATGTATCTGAATTAACACCATTGTGACTTTGCCATGTGACTCTGCAGGACCAGCCAATAGTGTGGTTGGAATCCGTTTTCCAACCTGATGATGTTGGACTGTACTTTGTGACTTACCTCATCTGACACAATGTGAATGGAGTTGCAAGTGCCAGTTCTAGGCTGAGCCTTGCATTCTGTGATTTGTCATGAGAAAATGCTCCTCATTGCCACTGGTCCAGGGGGAATGAAGAACCATGTGGAGCAGATGTGAACCCAATCTATAGTTTTCAATCAAGCTGAGATCACCTGAATCAGTCCAATACAGAGCTGTTCTTGCTATCCTGCAAATTTATAAGCATGGGAAACAAATGCTTAATGTCTGCAAGTCTTGCAGTTTGAGTTCATTTGTTACTTAGCCTTATTGAGGCCATAAACACTTAGAAAGTACTTTGAAAAATTTATTTAATATGTTAGAAGGTAGAATTAACTATGAGTAAATTAGGTAATAAATCTGCCTCCCTTTCTTCCTCCCTATCTCCACGTGCTCGTCCCTTTCTTTCCTCACGTTTATTCCTCTTTCCCTTTCTTCCCCACATATTTGTCTACTAAGTGTTCACAACTGTGCTGGCTGAGGAAATAGGCTGATGCAACCCCTGTCCTTGAGATATAGTAAGCAGTGTGATAGAGAGGTAAATAACTGAGGAAACTAACCTATTCCATAGAGCTTCCCAGAGAGCAGAGGAGTTCAAGATGAAGGATGAGCATCAGAGAGGAGGAAGGGAGAGAACCTTTCCAGGAAACACAAAAGCAGGCACAAAGATTTCAAGACAGGGAAAACCAGGTTTTAAGAACAAAACAATCATCGTCAACAAAACAAACACAGAATACAACAGAAGTCAGAGATTAAGATGGAACATGATGCCAGAAACAGTTAGGGAAGTAGGAAGGTAAAGTTCTTGGTAGGCATCTTGGACTGTTTTCATAGAAGAATTGGGACTCATTGGATAATTTGAAGCCAAATGTGCTTCAGTCTTCGGATTTTAAGATCCTCTGGCCTCAGAATAGAGGACTGATTGGAGAGGGTAGACCCAGAGGTTTACAGACATTTTCAGTGGCGTGACTGCCATGTTGTTGGCTTGCCTAGGAGGAAGACTGCAGAGATGACCAATGGAGGTTGAATTTGAGAGACATGTAGGCAGGGAAGATGATTGGACATGGAGATTGAAGAGGAAAAAATAGTTAAGGATCCTTCTGGCTTTTTCAGGTGGGTAGAGTTGGTGCCTTTTCCTGAGTAAGAGAAGACTAGATTAGGAGCAGATGTTGCTAGGGAGGTCATGAGTTCCTATTTGAATTTATTGAGCTTGATGTATGTATAAGACTTCAAGTAGAGTGTTGAGGCCAGAGATCAAATACTCAGTCTATTGCTAGACTGAATAGGAATAAATCTATTGAGTGCCACCCTACCATCTAACCCCTGATGAAATTCATGCTTGACAAAAACTTATCTTGATGAATATAGGACTAAATAGACAAAATATATTAAACAATGGAAATTATCATAAATTATTTATTAAAGGAATACTTCTTTGATGTAGTATTCAGGTGAAAAAATTTTCTCTGGAAGTTAGTACTATTGTACTGAATAATCCACAAAGACGATAAGGGATCTAGAAAACAAGGGTTTCCCACAGAAGACAAAAGCAAATGGATCTCTAAGGTGGATGGTTAAGATAACATCTGTGCAGAAGCCAGGAGAGAAACTAGAGAAGGATGGACACTTAGGAAGATGTCTGTATAGAAAAAAGAACTGACAGAATATTTCATGAGAATGAACATATTGAAAAGAACTTTTAGTCTAATAGAGAATGGAAATGATTTAGCAAAGTACTTAGAAAACTTAGCAAACCACGACAATAAAAATGGTAATGACTAGATTTGCCAGAGGAAAAATGATGACTGTATACTACGTGACTTAACTAGAAATAAAATTTAAATAGTTATAGTTATGTAATCACTGAGAATAATGTAAACCCCAAAAGAATGATGAAGCTATTTTAGGAAGATGGAACATGGTGGGACTTGTAAGAGAATTAATGTGCCATTTTTAAGGAGAGACTTAAATATATCATGTAAGACTGGAAAAAGCATTGAACAGTCCTGTAATGGTATTTAAAACTTTTGGCTACAAACTAGAAGAAATGGCTAAAAAAGTAATAATAGTGATAGTGAAAGTCACTCAGTAGTGTCTGACTCTTTGCAATCCCATGGACTATACAGTCCATGGAATTCTCCAGGTCAGAATGGGTAGCCTTTCCCTTCTCCAGGGGATCTTTCCAACCTAATGATCAAACCCAGGTCTCCCACATTGCAGGCAGATACTTTACCAGCTGAGCCACAAGGGAAGCCCCATGCAAGCCCCAAAAGTTATAATGCATACCAACAAAGAGGAATAAGGAAAGATGTGGTGAAGGAATACTTTTCTTTAGTCACAAACCAGGTAGTATTTGACTTTAGAATTTATGTGCTTGCGTGACTTTAAGAAACATATATTTAAAAAAGCAAAGGCAAAAGCAATGGTTAGACTTCTGGTAGGCACAAATTTCTTTTACTGGAATATTCTGGTTGAACATGCATTTGTAATTTAAACACTCTGACAACCTATGCTTCGACTATTAGATGCTTTAGTGCAGGGGACAGCTTCTATTTCAGAAGGGCAGGTATGATAACCAGTGAACTGGACTCTTTCTTAAAAGCAGTCAAAGCACCTGCTAGAGATCAACTCCTGTCAGTCACCCTCAAGCTCACACCTCCTTCCTGGCCAGCGCCCATGACCTCTTCTCCTTTTTGCACTCACACATAGGTATTTAGTCTAGCTGTTCCCTCACTGCCGAAACCCACTTCTCCCCATCAGTCCTGCCCCTGCCCCACTCCTGCTGTGACACATGTAAAATTTTCCAGCTTCCTGTCTTCCAGTTGCCTCTGAATTAAGCAAGAAAACCTTGTATGGTGAATTGTGCTTTTTATATTTCCCTTCTACAGGGAGTTACAAAAATAAGAAACATCAGGGAAATGACTGGGCTCTAGTGAAAGCGTTAATCACTCAGTCATGTCTGACTCTTTGTGACCACATGGGCTGTAGCCGGCCAGGTTCTTTTGTCCAAGGAATTCTCCAGGCAAGCATAACTGGAGTGGGTTGCCATTCCCCCAACCAAGGGATCTTCCCAACCCAGGGATCGAACTTGGGTCTTCTGCGTGCGGACAGATTCTTTACCACTTAGCCACCAGAGAAGCCCAAAAGTGAAAGTGAAAGTCTCAATTGTGTCCGACCCTTTGCAACCCCAAGGACTGCAGCACACCAGGCTTCCCTGTCCCTCACCAACTCACGGAGCTTGCTCAGACTCATGTCCATCAAGTCGGTGATGCGANGCGGACAGATTCTTTACCACTTAGCCACCAGAGAAGCCCAAAAGTGAAAGTGAAAGTCTCAATTGTGTCCGACCCTTTGCAACCCCAAGGACTGCAGCACACCAGGCTTCCCTGTCCCTCACCAACTCACGGAGCTTGCTCAGACTCATGTCCATCAAGTCGGTGATGCGATCCAACCATCTCATCCTCTGTTGTCCCCTTCTTCTCCTGCCTTCAATCTTTCCCAGCATCAGGATCTTTTCCAATGAGTTCGTTCTTCACATCAGGTGGCCAAAGTATTGAAGTTTCAGCTTTAGCATCTGTCCTTTCAATGAATATTCAGGACTCATTTCCTTTAGGATTGCCTAGTTACATCCTCCTTGCAGTCCAAGAGACTTTCAAGAGTCTTTTCCAATACCACAGATCAAAAGCATAAATTCTTCGGTGCTCAGCTTTCTTTAGAGTCCAGCTCTCACATCCATACATGACTACTAGAAAAACCATAGCTTTGACTGCTGCTGCTGCTGTTAAGTGACTTCAGTTGTGTCTGACTCTGTGCGACCCCATAGATGGCAGCCCACCAGGCTCCTCTGTCCCTAGGATTTTCCAGGTAAGAATACTGGAATGGGTTGCTATTTCCTTCTCAATGCATGCATGCATGCAAATTTGCTTCAGCTGTATCCAACTCTGTGTGATCCCATGGACAACAGCCCACCAGACTCTTCTGTCCACGGGATTCTCCACAGCTTTGACTGCTGCTGCTTCTGCTAAGTTACTTCAGTCGCGTCCAACTCTTAGCAACCCCATGGACTGCAGCCCACCAACCTCCTCCGTCAGTGCAATTTTCCAGGCAAGAGTACTGGAGTCAGGTGCCATTGCCTTCACTGATAGCTTTGATTAGACGGACCTTTTTCACAAAGTGATGCCTCTGCTTTTTCATATGCTGTCTAGGTTGGTCATAGATTTTCTTCCAAGGAGCAAGCGGCTTCTAATTTCATGGCTGCAGTCACCATCTGCAATGATTTTGGAGCCCCCCAAAATAAACTCTCTTCCTGTTTCCATTGTTTCCCCATCTATTTGCCATCAAGTGATGGAACAGGATGCTATGATCTTAGTTTTTTGAATGCCGAGTTTTAAGCCAGCTTTTTCACTCTCCTCTTTCACTTTCATCAAGAGGCTCTTTAATTCTTCTTTGCTTTCTACCATAAGGGTGGTGTCATCTGCATATCTGAAGTGACTGATATTTCTCCCAGCAATCCTGATTGCAGTTTGTGCTTCATCCAGCCTGGCATTTTTCATGATGTACTCTGTATATAAGTTAAATAAGCAGGGTGACAATATACAGTCTTGATGTACTCCTTTCCCAATTTGGAACCAGTCTGTTGTTCCATGTCCAGTCTGAACTGTTGCTTCTTGACCTGCAAACAGATTTCTCAGAAGGCAGGTCAGGTGGTCTGGTATGCCCATCTGTATAGTCCACAGAATTCTTAAGGCCAGAATACTGAAGTGGGAAGGTTTTGCCTTCTCCATGGAGTCTTCCCAACCCAGGCATTGAACCAGGGTCTTCTGCATTGCAAGTGGATTCTTTACCAGCTGAGCCACAAGGGAAGAAGCCCAAGAATACTGGAGTGGGTAGCCTATCCCTTCCACAGAGGATCTTCCCAACTCAGGATTTGAACCAGGGTCTTCTGCATTGCAGGCAGATTCTTTACCAACTGAGCTATGAGAGAATTTCAACTGGACTCTAAACAGCTCACAAAGTTCTAGCCCAGATAGCTTTTTCTCTTTTTTGGCTGCACCACACAGCAAGTGGGATCTTGGATTTCTCCCCCAAGTATTGTGATTTCCAGCCCCTGTATGTCAGCTGTTGTATTGATTATTAATACTATACTTTTCAAGGTGCTGTACTGTAAGATTAAAAATGTTTTCTTTACTTTTTGTGTTTGTTTGTTACATACATATAATTTGTGTGACAAGTGTTATAAAACTATTATAGTACAGTACTATATATTCATAGCTGATTGTGTTAATTGGATACCTAGGCTAACTTTGTTGGACTTATGAACAAATTGAACTAATGAACACACTGTCAGAATGGAACTCGTTTGTATGTAGGAGAATTACTATACTCAGGCAGTGCTTTCTGAATAAATGAAGTAGCATCAAGTAATAATAGATCTTAAACCCATGTCCAGTGATAATACAACTTTTAAAGCATTTTCCAGTAACTAAAGGCCATAAACATGAGGAGATACCTTAGGTCAATTTAAAATGTGAATATTTTTTATCTCAGTTTCAAATATTAAATGCTGTAAGAGAGGAAATGTTCATTTTCTAATAAAGTATCAGGCAGTCAACAAGTATTTAGTGATTGATGCTGTGGAAGGCAGAGGACATATTTCAATGTGTAACTATTGTGTCAAGTTGCCCTGAAGATTCACGTAAGTCATTATAAGCATTTGCAAAGGGGTTTGAGTTTGAGTTGTCTCCTGTTTTGGAATCTGAAGCTGAGCCCTCCTTCCCAGGACTCTTCCATGTTCATGTGATATCTTTGAGCCATGAGTAATACCCCTCAGTACAGGATGGTTTGTTAGGAGAGATTAGAGCTGATATTCCTATTTTTTTTTTTTTTGATATTCCTATTTTTATGCAGGAAATTGTATCTCTTTCCAATCAGGTGAGCTCTTCCATGTCCCACAGCCAACCCAAAGTAGTATGAGAGAACAAAGTGACTTCAAACCATTGCTCTAGGCACTGAATGTGTGTGTGTGTGTGGTGGGTGGGTTAGTTTCTCAGCTGTGTCTGACTCTACGTGACCCCCTGGACTGCAGCCCACCAGGCTCTTCTATCCATGAGATTCTCCAGGCAAGAATACTGGAGTAGATTGCCATGCCCTCCTCCAGGGGATCTTCCCAACCCAGGGATTGAACCCACCTCTCCTATCTTAAAAGTGATGTTAGCAGTCATCAGTGCTTATGTCAAATAGAATATGAAATTGAAGTTCAGTCACTCACCCTATGCACATGGCCACATGGTTGGGTAAGGAGCAGAACTGTAATTAGACCCAGGGCAACAGTGCAGAAATCATACTCTTTCCACTGAATCATGCTATTTCTCCACTGGGAATCCTGGTGAGTAACAACAAAAATCTTGGTTTTCCCCAGCACATTTTCACCACAGCATTATCCCCCAACAGGGCTGTCATTCTACTCAGAAAACTGTAGTCCTCTACACCTCCCAGAAACTCAGTATTAATGCCACAGTCCATTAACACTGCTGTCTGTAAACCCTGTAGCATCCAAATCATTTTAAACAGAATTCCATCCTTAGATGGATTTCATACATCTTTTAAGAAGAAGTTTCCTTTTCTTCCCCAACTGTCCAAGCAACCCAGCCTTGCACATCTAACATCCTTGATGTTTGGTACACTGCTGGTAGTGCCACGTTCACATTTCATTTAGGGATTATTTTATTCAAAATCATTTGAACTCTACTTTGTGATTTTGAAGGCTTGAAACACAAAGAAAATAAATGGCAATACCCTATTAATGCTGAATAATTCAGAATTAATCAAAGTGTATTTTAAGCAGAATGTCTAAGCTAACACATTTAGAATATGGGCCTTATGATTGCTCAGAAAAAAAAGGGGGAGCTTTTAAGTTCAAACAGATTTAGAATCAGCATTTTAATTGTGGCAACACTTCACAGTCTTTTCATTTCCTTTGTCTCCCACAGATGTATTTCCTCCCAAGTCCTGATATTTTAATTTTTTCTCTATGGTAGTACTTATTTTAAGCTGTACTATCATGTAGTTGCTACTCTTTTCTCCATGTCAACAGAGAGGTTATGTTGCAAAACAACCCTACAGAATGAGGGGCAGGGCCAAAGGCAGAGTGAGGAGACATTTCTAGGAACAGGAAACTGAGCAGTGGGAATGCAGGTCTAGGAATATGAGTTGAAAATGGGGGAAGAAAGGGGGTGCCGTAACCCAGTAAAGTCTGGGGCCCCAGGAAGCCCAGTCTCTGACAGGTATTACATACAAAGGAGGATCATCAAGCAAGTGAGAATAATAATCACATTATTTGTTTAGCTACTTTTTTAAATTGTTTATTTGGCTGCTCAGGGTCTTAGTGGCAGCACAGAATCTTTTATTGTAGCATATGGGATCTAGTTCCCCCACCAGAGATCAAAACCAGGCCCTCTGTGTTGGGAGCATAGAGTCAGCCACTGGATCACCAAGAAAGTCCCTTGTTTATTAAAAAAATAATAATTTATAATCCATGACCATATCTGCAGTGTCCCCTTACTGCCAGGAGCCAGTGTGAGGAATACCACCCATGACAAGATCATGTGGCAGAGATGCCCCCTGAGTTTCCCTGAGCATCTACACCCCCAAAATAGGGAAACCAGAATATGCCTGCTACCAGGAGCCAGTGTGGGAATCCCACCCATGACAAGGTCACTTGGCAGACTCGATGGGCAAGGACAATTCGAGTCTCAGGGTTTCCCCCTTGTATTTCCTGAGCATGTACCCCCCAAAATAATCTGCCTGACACTGTACTTTTTCTAATTCTTCTGACAGTCTCTGGAAAAAGTTAATTCAGGCTTTAGTCTTCTGCATTTGAAAGGAGTGTTTCAGCTCAACCCCCTCTGATAACGCTCTAACTTAAATGCTCTCATTTGCCTAACAGGTTCCCGGGACCTTTTACAGCTTGTGAATTTCTTACAGCCTTCAACTGAGAGGGGCATGAAGCTTAAGTATTTTAAAGTCACGGTCGGGATTGGGAGCTCATATACACTCGTGGTGGATTCATGTCAATGTATAGCAAAATGAATACAGTATTGTAAAACAAAACAAACTAAAAAATTAAAATAAAAATAAATAAATAAATAAATAAGTCACAGAGCCCTTTCTAAGAGCTAAAAAACATACTGGTGACAGGATTTCCCTGTTGATTCAATGATTGCTCCCAGACCTCCTTATTCTTCTTTTGGGCACCTGGGAGGATGTTAATCAATGTAAATGGAATATGGAAAAAGATACATAGTAGTCTTGATGTTAACAACACAAATAAGTTTTCTGGTTAACAAACCCTTATCAAAAAAGAGCCATAAAATGTTAATTGATCCTTTTGGCCTGAAGATGATAATAAATCACCTAAGGCTTGTGTATACAACTAGGTATGCAGAGAGAAAAGCCCAGTTTTGATAAGAGTCTAGGCTGCTAACACTGCATAATTTTGTATTACCCCTTGATCTCTATGTACAATCAAAAAAGGTACAAAAGGCCTTGAAGGAGAATAGGGCCCCGGGGCCAGTTGCTGGACTGGTTTTCCCCGTGTCTCCCTCTTACTCTAATTTCTGGCTGAATTCCCATCTGGGGCATGGAGGCTCGCCATGTCTACTTATTTGCTCTGGCTTCTAAGATCCATGCGAGGGGATGCCCAAGGCGGGTCACCCCCCGATATTCAAGAGGACACTGGTGGCCCACGTAGATGGTGCAAACCTCTTATCTCGAGGTTTTATTGGCTTTCCACGTAAATCAAGTTATTCAGCCTCTTCTCTCCACTTAATTTTCCCACTATACTATTATTTTCTAATCTCATATTTCTGAATAAATAAGTTTTTTTCCTCGCCGACTCCGTCCTTGCTTCAAATTCCCTGGATCCCCCAGGGCTGGACCCCGGCACCTTACGTTACTCTTCATTCTAGAATTCTCTGTCTCCTTCAACTGCATCAACACCTCTTTTTCCTCTCTTGTTTAGTTCTCAGTTCCCCTCCCAAGACCCATTGTGCTTGTCAAATGGTGTTTGCCCTTTACTTTATTCTTGTTTTTCCAATCCTCTCTCCCCATCCCCAACCCTATTCCCCCGATTGGCATCACAAATTTACTATGGAGAGCAACTGTACTTCTGTAGTGTATGGGAATGAAGTTCTTATGCCATGGGAGCTTGAGATACCTGATAGTATAATTACTTTTTCCAGTGATCTTTCCTTCTAATGGACAAGGCTCTGTCCTTATAGAATCAACAACTCACATGCTTCCAATAAAACTTTACTGACTGCCCACTTTGGCTGTTAACAAGCAGAAAGTTCAAAGCCCCTTTGCTTGTGTGATTGCCTGAAGTCATAGCCTATATATCTGGTTTGAAGCAGAGCAGGACCTCAAGTGGAAAGGGAGATGTAGATGAATACATTTATAGAAGCTGAAGGCTTTCCTACATTTTCCAATAACCCAATTTAGCCAGACTTTACCTGTGAAAACTCAATAATGAGATGAATTGAGATTTAAACCAGATGTTCCGGAAAGCCTTTTACCCCAGTTATGAGCCCATAATCTTCCAATCTGTTAAAATATTTAGAAATACACTTAAAATATTTAAACATATGTTGAAATAATATCATAAAAGCTGAATGAGCATGACTGGGAACTTAGCTATGCAATAACGATCAGGTCCCAAGGCAAGTGTAGTCAAATCAGCTATTAGGGAGCAGATTAGTCACCAGTTAGCTGTGCAAACTTAGGCAAGTAAATTTTCTAGTTTATGTTTTTGTAACTTTAAAATGAAGAGTTAGATAATCAGGTCTCTGTGAATCTTTCTGTTTACCAGATTTTATGATTTTAAGTTACGTGTGTTATTTCAGCTCTCCTTTTCATGTCACCTGTAATTGTTTCTAAAGTTTTCCTACTTTTTTTTCCTCCTCTATATATTGTGATATGAAAAGACAAAGACAATCTAATCTATATTTATTATGCCAGAGAGACAATTCCAGAGGCAGCTGGAAGATTGATATTATTATCCCTAATTGCTTTAACAGATGTTGATTTCCACTACTATTTTTGGTAAAAACAAAAACAAAAGCAAATCAACCCACCTGACAGTGCAGGAGACATAAGAGACATGGGTTCAACCCCTGGGTCAGGAAGATCCCCTGGAGGAGGGTGTGGCAACCGGCTCCAGTATTCTTGCCCAGAGAATCCCATGGACAGAGGAGCCTGGTGGGCTACTGTCCATAGTGTTACACAGAGCTGGACATGACTGAAGTGACTTAGCACACACAGTATTTTTCTGGACTACCTCTGCTGCTGCTAAGTTGCTTCAGTTGTGTCCAACTCTGTGCGACCCCACAGACGGCAGCCCACCAGCCTCCCCCATCCCTGGGATTCTCCAGGCAAGAACACTGGAGTGGGTTGCCATTTCCTTCTCCAATGCATGAAAGTGATAAGTGAAAGTGAAGTCGCTCAGTCGTGTCTGACTCTTAGCGACCCCATGGACTGCAGCCTACCAGGCTCCTCCGTCCATGGGATTTTCTAGGCAAGAGTACTGGAATGGGGTGCCATTGCCTTCTCCACTGACTACCTCTAGCTTTTTATATTTCTAATACAGTTCAGTTTTAAGGCACGTGACATTTTATAAACCTTTCAAGGTTATGTTTTCTGTTTGCGTGTGTCTCAAAGAGTTATTTTTGTATTCATTGCTTATTGCGCTGGTTAGTTAAAGGCATTAACAACCACCTTAACTTTGTGTGTTCATGAGCCCTCTTTCAAGGGCCTTGTCCCTGTAGACTGCAGAATGATAGATGCGGTTGCTGAAATGCTAAAAATAAATCTTAGTAAGATTTGAAACATAATTATGTAATCTTAGAAGTGAGGGTTCTAAAGGTAGCCAGGGCACAAATGTTCTTACCCTGGCTACTTAACTCTATTAATGGATCCATACACTGTATTACTGAAGCTGTTCTCCTGTCACCCCTCTCTAATATGGAGAAGTCATTTATGAAAGTTGCCTTCACAACTGACCAAACTGAGGATTTCCCTGTCAGACCAGTGAGACTTAACCTTTCAATATAGGCAGTGGAGGTTCAATCCCTGGTCGGGGGACTAAAATGCTACATGACTTATGGTTAAAAACAAGCAATGAAGTAAGAAATTCACTAAAGACTTTTAAAAATTGTTGTTTAGTTGCTAAGTCATGTCCAATTCTTTTGGGACCTGCCAGTCTCCTCTGTTCATGGGATTTCTCAGGCTAGAATANGAAGATTGATATTATTATCCCTAATTGCTTTAACAGATGTTGATTTCCACTACTATTTTTGGTAAAAACAAAAACAAAAGCAAATCAACCCACCTGACAGTGCAGGAGACATAAGAGACATGGGTTCAACCCCTGGGTCAGGAAGATCCCCTGGAGGAGGGTGTGGCAACCGGCTCCAGTATTCTTGCCCAGAGAATCCCATGGACAGAGGAGCCTGGTGGGCTACTGTCCATAGTGTTACACAGAGCTGGACATGACTGAAGTGACTTAGCACACACAGTATTTTTCTGGACTACCTCTGCTGCTGCTAAGTTGCTTCAGTTGTGTCCAACTCTGTGCGACCCCACAGACGGCAGCCCACCAGCCTCCCCCATCCCTGGGATTCTCCAGGCAAGAACACTGGAGTGGGTTGCCATTTCCTTCTCCAATGCATGAAAGTGATAAGTGAAAGTGAAGTCGCTCAGTCGTGTCTGACTCTTAGCGACCCCATGGACTGCAGCCTACCAGGCTCCTCCGTCCATGGGATTTTCTAGGCAAGAGTACTGGAATGGGGTGCCATTGCCTTCTCCACTGACTACCTCTAGCTTTTTATATTTCTAATACAGTTCAGTTTTAAGGCACGTGACATTTTATAAACCTTTCAAGGTTATGTTTTCTGTTTGCGTGTGTCTCAAAGAGTTATTTTTGTATTCATTGCTTATTGCGCTGGTTAGTTAAAGGCATTAACAACCACCTTAACTTTGTGTGTTCATGAGCCCTCTTTCAAGGGCCTTGTCCCTGTAGACTGCAGAATGATAGATGCGGTTGCTGAAATGCTAAAAATAAATCTTAGTAAGATTTGAAACATAATTATGTAATCTTAGAAGTGAGGGTTCTAAAGGTAGCCAGGGCACAAATGTTCTTACCCTGGCTACTTAACTCTATTAATGGATCCATACACTGTATTACTGAAGCTGTTCTCCTGTCACCCCTCTCTAATATGGAGAAGTCATTTATGAAAGTTGCCTTCACAACTGACCAAACTGAGGATTTCCCTGTCAGACCAGTGAGACTTAACCTTTCAATATAGGCAGTGGAGGTTCAATCCCTGGTCGGGGGACTAAAATGCTACATGACTTATGGTTAAAAACAAGCAATGAAGTAAGAAATTCACTAAAGACTTTTAAAAATTGTTGTTTAGTTGCTAAGTCATGTCCAATTCTTTTGGGACCTGCCAGTCTCCTCTGTTCATGGGATTTCTCAGGCTAGAATACTTGAGTGGATTGCCATTTCCTTCTCTAAGGGATATTCCCAACACATGTCTCCTGCTTGGCAGGTGGTTCTTTACTACTGAGCTACCTGGGAAGCCCTCAAAGGAAAGAAAAAATTGACCAAACTGAAGCAACAATAATGATATACAAATTATGTAGCTATATTTTTTTTAAAAAATCATTGCTTATCCTTTCATGGCAGCAAAATTAAGGATCTCTTAGACTCTCCAGCCACATGGATTGAATTTGAAAAAACTATGTATACCTGCTTGTTTGGATCTGACTAATAATTCCACTTACACAAGTTACACTTCATATTAGATAATAGAATGCAACCAAGTACCAGGAAAGTGAAAATAATATTTTAAGGCTATCAGGATCTTAGCCAACTGAAAATTGACTGTTGATGATCTTCTACTTGGGGGAGACCTTCTTTTTTCTTCTTTAGCACTCTTTTCTATAATATAGGAATAACGCTGGCTGCCTGGGGCAGACTGCAAAATGACAACAGATTCTTCCTTGCCTCTGTCCTCCATCTTTGTGATGTGACTTTGCAGCTCCTTCCATCTAGCAGTGAAATCTATCACTTTGGTCTTTGAACCTGGACTGGTCTTGTGACTAGCAATGACCAAAGGAATATTGTGGAAGCAACATTGTTCCAGTGCTCAACCAAAAATATTTTTCATAGTTCCACTTGTTCTTGGACTCCTGTGTGTGTTTTTTGAGCAAACGTGGGCTAGTCTGCTGCTGCTGCTGTTGTTCAGTCCTAAACTGGGTCCGACTGTTTGCAACCACATGGACTCCAGCAGGCCAGGCTTCCCTGTCCTTCACTATCTCCCAGAGTTTGCTCAAACTCATGTGCACTGAATCGGTGATGCCATCCAACCGTCTCATCTTCTGTGGCCCCCTTCTCCTCCCTCAGTCTTTCCTAGAATCAGGATCTTTTCCAATGAGCTGACTCTTTACCTCATGTGGCCAAAGTATTGTAGCTTCAGCTTCAGCCTGCTGTAGGATGAGTCCTTATGGAGACTTCAGCCCAATTGTCCCAGCCAAGTCTCCAGACACATGACCTAAAATATCCCAAACTAGTCTAGACCAGAAGAATCTCTCAGCTGACCTCAGTCTACCTTGTCACCCACAGAAACATGAGTTCAACTAATGGTTATTTTTATGCTTATAAGTTTTGAGGAAGTTTTGAAAGGAGCAAGTGATAACTAACAGGATGCCCAAAGTACCAGACTGAGATATGTCCCATAGTTTATTTCATACCAGGTATCTCACTTTATAAACTTATAGTTCATATTTCTTGTCAACCCAAACTCTCTAAATGGATTATTAAAAACAAGCTGAACAGATACAGTAAGTTTCTGCATGATGTAAATGACTCTCCCAGAAATAAGTTGTATTTAACAATGGAATTTTCAGTTGATTTAATTATTAGAATTTGGGTAAGATACATAGATTGTTCCTCCTTCCCTCAAACCATTTCCAGGGTAGACAGTAACAAATGGGAAATAGATATTGACCACACTGCCATCTTGGGTTTCATTCCCCTTAAAATATGACCTCTATTAGGGAAGGTAAAATATAATAGCTTTTATAGTAGCTTTTAATACCTTATTTCCCTTTTAAACACATTTTGAAGCTAAAGCATTCTCTTTGGTTAGCGCAATAATTTTTAATGAAACGAGTTATTTTTATTGAAAAAGAATAATGCATGCCACCCAAGAAAACTTACTACCATTATTTCTTTTGCAAACATTTATCAAACACTTCCTTTAGGCTAGATATTGTTCTGAATTTGTGCACACTGTCTTGATTAACTTTTACAGTGATATTATGCAGGAGATAATATTATTTCCATATTTTGCAGATGAATATACTGAGGAACAGGAAGGCAAGGTAACTTACCCAGGGTTCACAAGTCCCAGAGCGTAAGATTTAACCTTGGTATTCTATTGTGTACTCTAAGGGAATGCCCAGCATCATACCAAACAAATACCACAGTTATTAACACTGTGCATTTCTCTCATCTTTACACAGTAATATATTGGATCTTATTAATATCAGTTCAGTTCAGTTGCTCAATCATGTCCGACTCTTTGCGACCCCATGCTGTGAACTGCAGCACGACAGGCCTCCCTGTCCATCACCAACTCCTGGAGTTTACAAACCCATGTCCATCGAGTCAGTGATTCCATCCAACCATCTCATCCTCTGTCATCCCCTTCTTCTCCTGCCCTCAATCTTTCCCAGCATCAGAGTCTTTTCAAGTGAGTCAGCTCTTTGCATCAAGTGGCCAAAGTATTGGAGTTTCAGCTTCAACATCAGTCCCTCTGATGAACACCCAGGACTGATCTCCTTTAGGATGGACTGGTTGGATCTCCTTGCAGTCCAAGGGACTCTCAAGAGTCTTCTCCAACACTACAGTTCAAAAGCATCAATTCTTCGGCATTCAGCTTTCTTTATAATCCATACATGACTACTGGAAAAACCATAGCCTCGATTAGATGGACCTTTGTTGGCAAAATAATGTCTCTGCTTTTTAATATGCTGTCTAGGTTGGTCATAACTTTCCTTCCAAGGAGTAAGCACCTTTTAATTTTATTAATGTAGTAAACAGTTTTAGACAAACACAATATATACATTGCAGTATTTGGTACATAAAGTGAAAGAAAAAGTGAAAGTGAAGCCACTCAGTCATGTACGACTCTTTGCGACCCCATGGACTGTAGCTTGCCAGGCTCCTCCATCCATGGGATTCTCCAGGCAAGAATACTGGAGTGGGTTGCCATTTCTTTCTCCACGGGATCTTTCCCACCCAGGGATTGAACCCAAGTCTCCTGCATTGCAGGCAGATGCTTTAACCTCTGAGCCACCAGGGAAACCTATTTGGTACATAACCTTATTTTATAAAATAAACATTTATAAACTACTGACCCTGCATACCTCTTCCCTAATCTTTATACATCCTCTAATAGATATGGGTTTGAATGACCTACATGGATTCTGGAGCCATTCTCACTTAAACTCAGCTCTTGATTATGGCTTTAATTGATAATGTAGGGTAATAGCTCTCTGCTGTGTACATCTTAGAAGACTGATGGAATGATTTTGCACAGAGTGCTTCTCAAGAACAGAAAAATATTGAAATGTAGTGTTATATTTCAGCACATCTTATTCTTCATACTATTTTTATCACTGAGTTGAGCAGCAGGCAGGTAATGAACTCACTCTTAAAATGATGAAGCTCAATCATCTATTTTAGACAATGAATTGGTCATTCTGTAATGTTCAGTCTTAACTTAAATGCAGAGAGTTTGCTGCAGGAAGAAACCATCTCTGCCTTTATAAAAGCAAAAACATTTACCAGTAAAATAGACCTTTTATGCTAGAGCTGTAAGGCAATGAGATAAACCACTATGATAGCATTACAACATTCCTCATGAGAAAAATTGAATTCAGTTAATTGGTTGCATTTACAGCCCATGCAACATCTGTACTTAAATTATTAAGCATCACTAATGTTCTAGAATCTCCCCCAGAAAGCCAGGAACCAAGCTGCTTTTCAGTCTCTCAGTGGTGACTCATTTTAGACCTGATGACAGAGACGCAGGAGGCAAAAATCTGGTCTCACTGTATCTGCTCCAGTCCTGCTGCTGGGGTGATGTCTGTTAGCAATGTCTAAGTTAACAGTGATACCCACCACAAAGACTCACAAAAACAGGAGACTTTAGCAAATGTCATCCATGTTTCCTGATCAGCAAGAGTGTGTGGGAATTCAGAGCATGTTCTAAGATTAAAGCAAGACCTTATGTGACATCATTATTTAGAATGGGCCACAATATATAGCTGTTGCAAAATGCTACCAATATCCTAATCACCATACCATACTGACTCAGCTGGCAAGACTGGCTCTAGATAGCACTGGTTTGGTTCTGCTTTAAGAGGTTTCAATCACTGATCCTTTGATTAGGATAGACTGATGCAATTGTGGTCATTTCTCATCTGTACCTTGGGTTCTGAGACCATGGGTATGCAAACATAGAATCTCAAGTATTTCCCTTGACCTTAACAAGCTTCAAGCACTTCAGTGACCATCACGAGTTAAGAGTGAGGACTTTGGATCCAGCGTTCCTGAGTTGAATTCAGGCAATGCAACTTGCTAGCTGTATGGACTTGAGGATGAGAAGTAAGCTCAGTGTCTCTATTTCCTCATCCGTAAAATGAAGATAATAATATCTACCTCATAGTGTTGTTTGTGAGATTAGCATTATGCACAGTGCTTGGGACAGTACTGAGCACATGGAAATTGTCCAGTATTTTTTATTATCGTAGTTCTTATTAGAGACAGAGTGAGAGTGCCTGCAGTGCAATTGTGATTTTCAGGATTAGATGAGATAATGTATGTCAAATGTTAATATCCAAGAAGAATGATTGATAATGGTCTTCATTTGCTGTGAGCTTACTGTGTGTCTGTCATTGTGAAAGTAATTTACACACATCCTCCCTTTGAGGTAAGTATTAGTAGCATCCCTGGTTTACTGAGGAATTCACTGAAGCATAGTAAGGTAAATATTTTGGTCAAAGTCAGGGAAAAACTGGATGTGTTAGTTAAGGTAACATGTTATTGTCCTTCAGGCGCTAAGTCGTGTCTGACTCTATGCAACTCCATGGACTCCAGCATGCCAGGCTCCTCTGTCCTCCACTGTCTCTCGGAGTTTGCTCAAATTCATGTCCGTTGAGTCGGTGATGCTATGTAACCATGTCATACTCTGTAGCCTCCTTCTCCTCTTGCCTTCATGCTTCCCCAGCATCAGGGTCTTTTCCAATGAGTCCATTCTTCACATCAGGTGGCCAAAGTATTGGAACTTCAGCTTCAGCATCAGTCCTTCCCATGAATATTTAGGGTTGATTTCCTTTAGGATGGACTGGTTTGATCTCCTTGCAGTCCAAGGGACTCTCAAGAGTCTTCTCCAGCACCACAAATTGAAAGCATCAATTCTTTAGCACTTAGCCATCTTTATGGTCCAACTCTCACATCTGTACATAATTACTGGAAAAACCATAGCTTTGACTATATGGACCTTTGTTGGCAAAGGAATATCTCTGCTTTTTAATATGCTGTCTAGATAATGTGAACTGCTATAAAAAAAATAAAATCAGAGTCCTTAGTCCTTAACATAATAGGGTATTATTTCCTATGCAAAAATCTGCAATGAGTGATCCTGATTGGTGGGAAGTCCTCCTCCAACCATTGGTCCAAAATTCGGATTATTTTTGTGTTATTTTCACAATCTTACATCTTCAAGATCACTATGCTTGTCTGCCTCAAGGAAACGGAAGGGAAGAGCATGGTAAATTACACAAGTTTTAAGGGAAAACTCAAGGTAACATAACACTTACATTCATGTTTCATTACTAGACTTTAGCTATGGCCACACCTAATTTCAGGGGATACCAGCATATATAGTTTAGTTGTGTGCCAAGGAAGCATAGGGTTTGGTGATTAGCAAGTTATTTCAGCTGTGGTGAGAAATAAGATTCAAATCCATGGATTCTGACCTCAAGATTCCTGTGTATTTATGTCTCTTCTTTCCCAAAAAGGCACTTGAAAGCTAGAAAACACTTTAAAAGTGCAAGTTCTTATTCTCATCCTTAGCTCAGCTTCTGTAGAGTTGAATCCTATGACCCCATTGCAATATAATTTGAATTAAAAAACAAATATATGCCTATGGCCAATTCATATTGATGCACAGTACTGTAAAATTATTATCCTCCAACTAGAATAAATAAATAAAATTTAAAAATATATTCCTGAAGCTAGTATCATAAAAGAACAACTTTAATGATTTGATTCATAAGTGCTCTATTTGGTTTCTAAAACTCTGTGGCCTTTTTTTTTTTTTTAATGTGGATAATTTTTTTAAAGTCTATTAAATTTGTTACAATATTGTTTCTGTTTCATGTTTTGGATTTTCGGCCCCAAGGTATGTGTGATCTTAGCTCCCCAACCAGGGATTGAACCTACAACCCTGCACTGGAAGGCAAAGTCTTAACCACTGGACCAGCAGAGAAGTACTTAAAACTCCTTAGTCTTAGATCAACATTTTCCATTTATCAGAATTCACTCTTTGGATCTGCCATCTACTGGGCATTTCCATATTTTTCAGATTATATCTACAAAATACTGAGTTCATTGAATCAACCTCATCCAAAATTACATTTTTGAAAGGCCTTTAATTGAAAAATAGCAAAAAAAACCAATAGGGACTGAATTTTTGATTATGAATTTTAGAGGCTTGTAATTCCAGCTCATGACATTTAGGTTTGCCCAGAATTAGATTGCCCTTCCACTGAAATTGCTTATTGGAAATTGTTTTGGCCCCAGGCTGCATTAAAGTTGTTTGAGAATGCAAAAATGTCTATAAATATCATGGGCAAACCATGTCAGAAATCAAATAGAACACCCAGCTGTGTCTAGTGCCAGGCTTCCCTAAACTAGTTAGACTTAACAAGTCTCTGCAACATTAGTTGGGGTCTTTTGGGTCAGTTTTTAGTCATCTGATTTTTCTAGCTCTTTATAACAATGTGGTAGGAATCAGGACTTTCAGTTTGATATTTTATTCTTAGTAGTATGTCCCTTGGTTACCATTCAACATAAAAGGAGAGTTTGAAAATGTTAAAAATTTCTCCTCTTCTGTGTATGACATTCTGGAAAAGGTTACTCCATATATCACAATACAACATAACGTTCTTCCAAAGAAGAACAGGCTTAATGCTCCATCCAAATAATGAATAAAAGTGAAAACCGAGAGTAGTAGTTCTTCAAGGTTAATCCAGGCCACTGTGGTGGATGGATTTTTAGAAAAACAAAAACAAAAACAAAAACAAAAATCCTACCAGGCAACATGCAGTTCCAATCAGAAAAGAGATGGAATCATATGAAGTCAGGAAGACTGGTCTCCTGGTGAGCACAGACCAGCTCTTCATCCTCAGTGTCTGGACCAGCTGCTACAAGATGTTCCCATCCTCTGGAATGGGAGGGGGACAAGCCAATACCAGCTGGGCTGAGAGGTTGGCTTCCCTCAGTGGGAGACAAGAACCACACAGACTTGTCCTTACATAGAACCTTTCCCTTTAGGGTTGTTGAGAAAAAAATCAATGTGAGCATTAAGTACAATTTTCAGATAGGCCCTCTTTTTCATTTTCAATTGTTGCCACTTTGGGGAAATATTCAAAAGTGGAGTTGGTGGAGATATTTTGGAAGTAGGGAATTAAACCACAGTGTCACCTACCCTGAAGATTTTGATATGCGTCCCAAATTGGGCTCACCTTGGCTGTCCTTATCACTGACATTCCCATACCCTTCTATGAGGTCACTATTACTAACTCTCTCTGGGGAAAGTAGGGGGAAAAATGAGTCGTTATAGGAAGCTCTCATTCTCGATGCTAATTCAGCATTTTTCATTGTTTTCCACTTGAATAATAATTAGGAGAGAATATATTGTGTTCTCGGTCAGGTTCGGACTCATCCTTAGCAAAATCAGGTAGAATGGAAAAAAAAAATGTATTAAGTTTTCTTCATTCATCTTTGCCTTGTTTGTCAGACAAATGACCTGTCGATTTGCAGTGCTGGTTACAGGATTATGTGACCTAAATGCCACAAAAGTCCAGTGAAATGTGGTATTAATTGAGGCACAAGTATTTCTGGGAAACATCAAGAAGGCGGGCTGATCTACTTGAGTGAGTACAGTGGAGTGGGTGGACAGCTCAAATTCACTCTTCAAATTGATTTCAGTTTCATTCACTCTTCATGGCTATCGACCATAATTTTGAATGGATTACCTCCTATTGACTCTCAGATGAAAGTGGTGGAAAAGCTTTATAAGATATCTGAAACAAATATTTAGTCATTAAAAATGCAAGACAGTGGAACAGTCTCATTTATATTCCATGAAGTGTCATTCTTATTATTATGAAAAAGAAAGCAATTTCTGTCATTATGCAAATAATGTCTGGTAAAGACAACTGAGCCAAGCTCTAATTCTCTTTTACCCCAGTGTTTTATAGAACAAAGGGGATTCAAATGAGAGCTCTAAATACAAAGTTTTGATGCTTTAGTATTTTAAATTAAGATTTAATGGTCATTTCCTGACTGTAAAGACTTCCTGGGTGGCTCAACAAGGCTCAGAGTTAAGAGTTTGCCTGCAAAGCAGGAGATGCAGGAGACACAGGGTTCTAATCCCTAGGTTGAGAAGATCCCTTGGAGAAGAAAATGGCAACTCATTCCAATAGCCTTGCCTGGGAAATCCCACGGACAGAGGAGCCTGTTGGTTACAGACCAAGGGGTTACAGAGTCAGACATGACTGAGCCAGTGAGCATGAGCACAATTACTCTTGACTGTACAACTAGGTGATACTAGAAATAAAAATGTATCAAGACGTATTCCTTCAGAGGGTGGGGATAGAAATTGTTGATATTGCTCACTCTTAGAAATGGATTCAGATGGTACAAGAGTCTGCTTGTAATGTAGGAGACCTGGGTTTGATCCCTGGGTCAGGAAGATCCCCTGAAGAAGGGAATGGCTACGCCTTCCAGTATTCTTGCCTGGAGAATCCCATGGACAGAGGAGCCTGGGGGACTACTGTCCATGGGATCATAAAAGAGTCATATACACCTGAGCAACTAACACACACACACACACAGTCTGTTCAGATCCCTTCTTCAGGGCTATGCACCTATGCCCCAACTATTGAGAATGTGGTAGCTGACAGCTCAAAGTTTTCCACCTTACTGGAAATTGCATTCCACAGAGGGGAATTGCCTTACCAAGGTTATATCCTCTTCTGGGGGCAATTCTATCCAGTGGCTGGTTGATGTAGTTATCTACAGTTCTAGCTCCACTGTCTAAATTTGGAATAACTTTTAAGGGCCTTTTCCAGTTCCCAAATATTCTATGGAGTTGTTGGAAGCGTCCACTGCCACCACATTGCAGGTCAGTGTCTCCCTCTGTCCCATCCTACCCCCCTCACTTCCATTCAGGTATATCTGAGAGCTCTTCCCAGTGAACTTTATGCAGGAAAAGTCTGTTTATAGGCACTCAGTCTAAGAAAATTGTTAACATTTTGGTGTATTTTCCCAGTGTATATTTTATAAGATTATGATCACTGTAAATAGATAATTTGTTTCTTCTTTTTTTTTTCATTTGAAGCATAGTTAGTTTACAATGTTGTGTTAGTTTGAAGTACACAGCAAAATGATTCAGTTTCACTTTATACTCACATATATATTCTCTTCTAAATTCTTTTCCATTATAGGTTATTATAGATATGGAGTACAGTGTAGGTCTTTGTTGTCTACTTTTTTTTTACTGTCATATTTTGAGCATTTTATTTTGTTGATCCCTTCATCTGCTACTTAATAATTCTATCATATTTCAGTAAATGGATGTGCCATGATTTATTCAATCATTCTTTATATGTTAAATATTTATATTGTTCTCAATGATTTCATATTAAAAATAATATGATATCAAACCATTTTATACATAAGTGGCTAACCATTTCAGTTTATTTTGTGAGGATACATCCTCAGAAGAGGAAGTGTTGAGTCTAAGGACATGAACTCTGTCAAGAAGCTCAACACGTCTTGTTCAATTGCTTTCCAGAAACATTTTTTATATTATTAATGTTCCTACTACCACTAAAGATAGTTTTGGACTCAGCATGCTCTTGCCAGAATTGAATACTTATTATTATACTTCATTCCACTCCAGGCAGTGTTCTTTAACACCTTCATTTTACTCCTGGGTATGGATGTGACAGTTGGACTATAAAGAAATCTGAGTACCAAAGAATTGATGCTTTTGAACTATGGTGTTGGAGAAGGCTTTTGAAAGTCCCTTGGACTGCAAGGAGATCCAACCAGTCCATCCTAAAGGAGATCAGTCCTAGGTGTTCATTGGAGGGACTGATGTTGAAGCTGAAACTCCAATACTTTGGCCACCTGATGTGGAGAGCTGACTCATTTGAAAAGACCCTGATGCTGGGAAAGGCTGAAGGCAGGAGGAGAAGGGGACGACAGAGGATAAGATGGCTGGATGGCATCACCGAATCAATGGACATGAGTCTGGGTGAACTCCTGGAGTTGGTGATGGACAGGGAGGCCTGGTGTGCTGCGATCCATGGGGTGGCAGAGTTGGACATGTCTGAGCGACTGAACTGAACTGAACTGAAGTCTAAAATCAACCTTTTCATCTGCCTGTACCCTCCCTTCTCAGATTCCTGCAAACTTGTTGCCTCCACTATTTTTCAGCATTCTGCTGCAGGTCCGTGTCACAAAGTCTGTATATCAGTGCTGCTACTGCACTTTTCTGTACATTATATGAAAGTCATTTATGGAAACTTTGATTGTTAATTTCTTGATATTAATCTTTATATATTCCCCAGCAGCTAGTATGGGTCCTTGAACATAACACATGCACAATAAAAATGCTTTATAAGATAATTCATTGTCAGTAACCATTCATCAGTTTGATAGCTATGTAACTTCCTCATCCTGCGGCTGAAAGAACTACTGTAGGTCATCAAAGTACCCAGTTAGCTAACATATGCTGGTCTTTCTCCATTATAGATGGAAAAGAGGCAAGTATAAACCATTCTGATGGGCAAGTCCTAAGGTGCTAATGTATTTTGCTTTTCATGTTTCGTCCTGAGGCTAGACAACTGTTTGTGCTTGAAGAGTTCAAAACAGAAGCCACAAAGAATATGATTTTCCCATTTATTTATTTATCATAATACATTTTCATAAATCTATGATCCTAAAGTTCTGATATCAGACTTATGTCTCAGTCATAATTAACATATCATTAACATAGTTGAGTAAATATCTAGTGACATTTGTTTGGCAACTAAGTAAATTCTATTTTGAGCAACTCAAGTCTGCAAGTCCATATCTTAATAAGATTAATGAGCTCACTAAATTGTGGCAGCTGTGTTTTTCAGGCCACATGGAACTGTATTTTAAGCAGCTCAGAACAGATTCTCCTGATATGCATTTCTCATTCAAGGGGAAAATCCAAAAATCTGTTCTGTTTTCAAGAACATCAAACTGCAATTTCCTGTCCTGACTCAGATCTTGTTCTAGACACTTATTGAGTTCTTTGAAGAAAATTCATATTGGCTAAACTCAATGAAGCAGTGCAAAATTCCCACACTGTACTCTTTAGAACAAAATAATTAAACTTGGGGCTCTAATGTTTCAGTGGGTAAGCAGACTAATTTTCTTATCCAGTGCTCAAAAGCTCTGTAGATGTTGGGTAGTAGAAAGTCATTTTTGAAAGTCAGCATTGGATTTAGGGTATTTTTATTTACAGGCTTAGCAGTGGTTATATGGCCACGAAGTAAATTTATAGAACAAGCATTTTCTACTCTCTCTAGTCCATGAGAAATATAAAACTGATGTGGGTCATTTTGTGATAAAACAATTTAAGATGGGTAGGAGTTTAAGAGTAAAGGGAAAATGAAGAAACTCAAGGATGAGAATTACAATCTACCCTTAAGGCTCTCTTTCTTAATTTCTATGCAAATAGAAACACAAGCGTGAGCGAAATGAGTTGCCTTCAATAATCAAAACAAATCAAAGTGCTAATGAGAATAAGGGTCGAAGATATAGATAGCACCTCCATCCCAGGAATGTAAATGGCTGGAATCATAACCTCAAAATACTATTGCACTTTATTAATCTAGGCCCATCAGTAAAAATCTTTCAAAAGCAGATGCCTATAATTTAATATCATAGGCTTTAATACTCAAAACTCTTGCAAGGAGAGTGGTGAGGTAAATCCAAGATTGTAGTATATGTGGTGTACCTTGCCTCATATTGGTGAGATTTTTAAAAGATGCCTAAAATGAAAATGTAACATGACTATAAAATGTAAAATGACTTGCTTTAGAATTAGATAAGGAGGTAAAAGCTAGTAGAAACACCAGTACAAGTCATAGTATCCTGTTGTGGATATATAAATATAAACTAGTAGAGTAAAAGGAGAAGATAATGGCACCCCACTCCAGTCCTCTTGCCTGGAAAATCCCATGGATGGAGGAGCCTGGTGGGCTGTAGTCCATGAGGTCACTAAGAATCGGACACGACTGAGCAAATTCACTTTCACTTTTCACTTTCATGCACTGGAGAAGGAAATGGCAACCCACTCCAGTGTTCTTGCCTGGAGAATCCCAGGGACGGGGGAGCCTGGTGGGCTACTGTCTATGGGGTCGCACAGAGTTGGACACAACTGAAGTGACTTAGCAGTAGCAGCAGCAGAGTAAATGACTGAGATATTTCTTAAAACTTTGGTAATTAAGAAATAACTGCTGGCTTACATGAATCATGATATTACTCAAACACATGCTAAACATTATGATTCTTTCACTTAGTCAACATATTAAAACATAACACAGTTTATTCATAACATACTGTGTCAGAACACATGAATGATATCGTATTTGGTAAAAGTTAGTGGTTAATCATCCCTAGATCATTAACGCTTTCTACCAAATTTGATTCAAATTGACTATTACACATTCTGAATACTCTATTGTATCTCTGAGGCCGGCCTAGAAAATTTGAGATTGGCAAAATTTGCCCCTTCAATGCCATATTACCTTCATTATTATATTACTAATAATAGTTATTAATAAGAAATAACTCAATCTTTTACTCTATTCACCTAGAATAGAGGGTAGCAGCTGCAAGGAATTAAATTATTTGGGACAACAAATTGTAAGGCATTAATGGTTTGGAATTTGAGTAGAAGTGATAGTAGGCAAAATAACAACCCCTTGAAGATGTCCAAGTCCTACTCGCTGAAATCTGTGAATATGTCAGGTTAAATGGCAAAGGAAAAATAAGGTTGTAGATGAAAGTAGGATTGCCCATCAGCTGACTTTAAATAGGGAGATTATCCTGGATTATCTAGGTAGACTCAATGAAATCACAACATTGTTAAATGCAGGAGACGGAGGTAGAAAAATATTATTATATTATATTGTATTTTTATTTTATTATATCATTATATTATATTGTTATAATAACAATAGGAAATAACAATCAATAGGTTTTGAGTGTGGGACTGCTGCGGTAACGAATACTAAAAAATGTGAAAGAGGCTTTGGATCTGGGCAGTGGGAACAGGCTAAAAGAATTTTGAGGAGTATGATAAAAAAATTCCTAGATTGCCTTATACAAACTGTAAGTAGAAACATGAATGTTAATGACTCTGCTCGTGAAAGTGTAGGAGGAAGTGAACATGTTATTGGAAAATGGAGACAAGAGGATCTTAGGCTTATAGTGGCAGAAAACTTCATAGCACTGTGTCCTACAGTTTTGTGGAAAATAAAACTTGTAAAGGATGGAATTGAGGAGACTTCCAAGCAATGTGTCTTCTGGCTGCTGATAGTGAATTTGGGGAAGAAAAAGATAAATGGAGGAAAAAATTGTTTAAAAAAAAAGTAGGCAAGGCTTGATGACTGGGGAATCCTGGCCTAGGTGCATGCATCCTTATTGGTGTCTGACTCTGTGTGACTCCCTGAACTGCTGCCTACCAGGCCCCTCTGTCCACAGGATTGTCCAGGCAAGAATACTGGCGTGGGTTGCTGTTTCCTACTCCAGGGGATCTTCCTGACCCAGGGGTTGAACCCTCCTGTCTTGCATCCCCTGCAGTGTCAAGTGGAGGCTTTACCACTCTACCACCTGGGAAGCCCAAGCCTCAACCCATACACAGTACAAAAATTCAGGGTGTTCAGGACCACAAAAGCCTATCTGAAGAGTTAAGATTATATCCCCTCAAGTCATCTCAGCATAAACTGAAAACTGACATGGGATTATCTAGGAAAGATATGTTGAAATGCATCTTGTCTGATGGACTGAGTGAACGTGAAAAGTTGATCAGTTGTGTCCGATTCTTTGGAACCCCTCTTTGGAAGTCTCCAGGCCAGCATACTGGAATGGGTGGGTAGCCATTCCCTTCTCCAGGGGATCCTCCCAACACAGGGATTGAACCCAGGTCCCCCACATTGCAGGCAGATTCTTTACCAGCTGAGTCACCAGGGAAGCCTTGTGACATACACAGGAGGCCCACAAGTTTCTTCAGAATTTATGTAGCAGAAACCAGGATAGACTGAAAAAGACAGAGAGAATACAAAGAGAAAGTGGATGGTAGAAAATGAAGAGGGGATTCTGTGGCTTCAGCAATAAACAAAGCAGAAACATTGGAGTAGATGCTAGTTTATAGGTAGAATTCTGCAAACAGCGTAGTTTATCTTCTTTGGAATTTAGATTCAAAGATTCTTGTAAGTGAGAGGAGCTAGTAGATAATAAGAGTTCAATTCCCTTTAAAAATGCCAGACTGTGGTGGAGGAAAAGAAACAAAATGTAAGTTTATGAATGTTTGAGTGATTATATTTTGGGGCCACTTAAGATCATAGCAATTATATGCCAATTTCATGGAAAAGTATGAAGGCTTTCAGTTTAACCAATATTTATAATTTTTATGTTGGGACAGATAATCCCAGAATGGAACTCTTCTATAATAAACCTGATATGAAAAAATATAAAATGGTGAAATATTTGTAAACAGATTAAAGATGTGGCGACGTTATATTGCTAAATTCTTCAACTGAAAAAGAGACAGTCTTTGGTTAATGAAACAGAGGAAGGTAATTTTTTCAGATAGCTGTGCTTGGGACTTTCCCCCTTCATTCCTTGGATGCTTAATGTAAAAACAGATAACATTTGTTATTTCTCAGGTCCTATGCTTTACACAGTTTGGATGTACTGTTTCATACATTTTCACAAGACATAATAAGGTTAGTATCATTATTATCATATCAATAAAGTAAGTATCATTACCACTCTTGTTTTTCAGAAGATGAATTAAGTAACTTGTCCATTGTGGTAAGAGGCAAAGTAGGAATTTTAACTCAACTCTATGCAATTCTGGAAACACAGCTTTCAGCTACCACATTATCCATCTTTTTCGTATCTGAAAATTAAATTTGTGTAGTCAAAGTTCTTTTATATACCTAGAGAGTAGCATGTCACTTCTAAAGTACAGGTTTCTCAACATAGTAAGTATGTGTCATATCTTTCTAATAATATCTGTACTTGAGTTTAGAAAGACAAAGTGAATCAAGTACAAAACACTCCAGTTCAGTTCAGTTCAGTTCAGCTGCTCAGTCATGTCTGACTCTTTGTGAACCTATGGACCACAGCACTCCAGGCCTCCCTGTCCATCACCAACTCCCAGAGTTTACCCAAACTCATGTCCATTGAGTCAGTGATGCCATCCAACCATCTCATCCTCTGTTGTCCCCTTCTCCTCCTGCCCTCAATCTTTTCTGGCATCAGGATCTCTTCAAATTAGTCAGCTCTTCACATCAGGTGACTAAAGTATTGAAGTTTCAGCTTCAACATCAGTCTTTCCAGTGAACACCCAGGACTGATCTCCTTCAGGAAGGACTGGTTGGATCTCCTTGCAGTCCAAGGGACTCTCAAGAGTCTTCTGCAACATCACAGTTCAAAAACATCAGTTCTTCAGCGCTCAGCTCTCTTTATAGTCCAGCTCTCACATCCATATATGACTACTCTCCAAATTGAGACCAATTGGCTATGTGTCTTCAAAAACAAATAATAGTAGTAAGTAATATAGATTGTCTGTATGTTATGACTCCAAAACTGGCCCAAGGACTTTTCATACTTTATCTTATTTACCCTTCGCTCATGAATGATCCTACTTTACAAGAGAAAGAAACTGAAGCATAGAGAGCTCATCAATAATCCTGAGTCACACAGCTGGTTATAATTGTGAGTCCAGGTTCCAGATTCACACTAAGAAAACTACTATTTGCTTCCTTGTGTAGTTCCATGGATATACTTTTGCACAGAAAAAAAAAATGGAAAGTTAAATAACTTGCTCATTATTTTTATTGGAGTATAACTGCTTTATAATGTTGTACAACTGCTTTACAATCATAAGTACAATGAAGTGAATCACCTATATGTATAGGTATATCCCCTTTCCCTTGGGCCTCCTTCCTATCTCTCCCCCTATCCCACCCCTCTAGGTCATCACAGAGCGTTAAAAAATTTCCTGTGCTTCATAGCAGATTCTCAGCAGCTATCTATTTTATTAATGTATATATGTTAATCCCAATCTCCCAATTTGTCCTACCCTCTTCGTTCCCCCCATGGCTACATGTCCATTCTCTATGGCGGTGTCTCTATTCCTGACCTGGAAACAGGTTCATCTATACCTTTTTTCTAGATCCCACATAAATACATTAATAACAATATTTATTTGGTTCTATTTAAATGTTGAGTGGCACTCCAAATGGGAAAAATGCAATTGCAAAGCACAGGGAAAGCATGGTATTTTGCGCCTGAAATATCCTTTGGCAGCTTAAGGTAAATTTCAGATGGTTCCTGGCTGGTCTGTTACCTCATGACCTTTGAATGCTAGATAGGTTTTCCTTGCTTCATTTGTCTGAACCATCATAAAATCCTGCAACAATTTTCCCCTCATCCATTTTCAACAGGTTGGTATTGTTGTTTCCCCAATCTGCTATATCAAAGTGCAGCTGGTGCCTCAGATCTATGTGGGCCCTTGAGTCATGAAAAGTGGGTACTTAGCAACCAGATCAGATAAGTACAAGATGTTCCATCTTTCATGGAATGATTTACAGTTGAAGATGGCCTTCCACATCATTTGTTAACATTTTAGACTTCGATTTAAACACAGTTCAGACTAAGGAAGAGACAGGAAAAGAATTTTTAATCATAATCAAACTGAAAAATACTGTAGTCTGAAGTTTACCCCCACATTTTCATGTTGTTTCCCTTCCTGGATTCGGAGGTGCCTTTTGCTACATCATAATCACGAATTTCAAAAGTTGACTCAGTATTTCCCTTTTCTTCTTTTCCTCTCCATGTTTGGGAAACAAGAAAGGAGTTGTTGCTAGGAAAATACTAAAAGTCACCAACTGATTTCCTGACATTTAAGTAAGCATAGAAATCCATCAGTTGTACGTTATGAATCAAAGCTGGTTCAGATAATTTCACAGCCTCATCAGTCACTGACTATTCTTCACAAACTGCAAAGGGAAAAAGACTGATTATTCTACAGACTACCACCCAGGTTCCCACCTGGAGAATGAGAATTTCTGTTAACTCACATGCTACTGAAATGCACCCATTAGAAGAGAACCTCTCAGAAAGTGTCAGTGTGTGTCAAGCTGGGTAACTGAGAATAAGATTATATCTCATAATCAATAGTGGATTGGGCAAGTTTCTATGCAGTATATACAAATAACTCCATCAGAGAGAGTCATACCCAAAATTCTTCTCCATTGTTTTGACCACTAAGTTATAACTCTCACATTTCTTATTACTTTGCATTAAGATATAGAAGGTATTTGTTAAAATGGAAATATCTGGTAGGGATAATACCTGAGTACATACAATGACAAATACCCAAGCAGTGCAAGTTTTCAAGGGAAGGAGATCTGAGACTGGAAAGAGAATCAGGAACAGCACCACTTAAGGAGATGAGGATGGAGGAGGAAGTAGAGACTGGCCTGAGATCCTTGGGCAACTGGAGGCAAGGTGAGGAATTGGGGCTTGTGAGAAATAAAGAGAGAAAGGACAACAGAAGGAGAGACAGGCAGAGGGTAAAATGGCAAACCAAAATGGCAACACCAAAATTTTGCCAAGAGTTAAGCTTAAAAATATACAAAGAGAGTTGTCAATTTTATCAGACCATTTAAACTTGGTTATGCCTTTGATTCAGCAATTCTACTTAAAGATAAAAGTCTAATGAAATGATCCTAAATATAGAAAATTCACATTACTATTTATAATACCCCAATTTTGGAAACCACCAAAATGTCTAACCATAATTTAATCATTGGAAAAACCATGTGTATCTACTCAGTTAAATCTTGCAAATACTTTGAAAGCTATGTTTCAAAGGTAGATATACAATAAAAGTATTTATGAGATTGAGTTAAATAAGAAAAATACATAATTGAATACATAGAGTAATTATTATAATAAAAATGTATTAACAGATTGATGGTGTATCAGACTGTTTTAAGAGAATATTTTTCTGGTGAAGAGGATTATAGATGATTAATTTCCCTCCATCAATTATTTCATTTGACCATCTATATTTACAAAATGCTCTTTAATAAGTCAGTATTATTTTTCTAATGGAAATTATTTAAGTATCAACATCACTGTGATCCCAAAGCTGGCTAAATAGGCATTCCTTTGATCCAAAAGACTTGAGTTTAATCAATGACAGCCATCCCAGAAGGAAGACAGATCCCTTGAATCAAGAATATAAGATTAACTCTTCTAGCAGAGTCTCTAAAGAAGAATTTAAAAATTACTACCAACATATGCAAAAAGAGCAAACTCCAGGAGACAGTGAAGGACAGGGAAGCCTGGAGTGCTGCAGTCCAAGGGGTTGCAAATAGTCAGACACAACTTAGTGATGGAACAACAATAGCAAGGATTGTTGCATGAGATCGCTTAGTTGTGTTCTGTTTGTCAAACCTAGAAAAAATAAAAATGTAGTTGAGTTTTGGTGGAATTTGCAATAACTTCAGAATAATTATTCAAAATTTGTCTAAATGTTATCCACAAAGTTAGGTCCTGTTCTCAGGGTAATGTGGGGACACTTGAGTCATCTGTCATCATGAAAGTCCAGTACTAACTGATCTTGATAGTAAGCAGATGAACAGTTATTGCCACCCTAATTGGGTTTTGTTAGGATAGGAGACAGAAATAGAGATAGATCTATTTTCTTCCTTCAGAGACTTGACATTTTAAAAGATATCCCTGCCAGTGGAGAGTTTGGTGAAGGCTGCTCTTTTATAGTGAAAATCTTAGAGAATAGCATGTTGCATGATGATTCATGTGAGAGTGCCAGCCTGTTTAAATGAGGACAAAGTAGCATTTTAATGCTGAAAGGAGCTAGAAGCATATCCAATATTTCAGAGGAAAAGTGTTTACATTTGTAAGTTAAATTATTCTTTTCAATACATCGATGTTTTGGGCCATACTAAAAAGGGAAGCAGCAAGCAGAGTGTGGTGGACTTTGGAATAAGGCAGAGCTGGCTTTGAATCCCTTATCCACTGCCTTCAAACACATATTTCATATCTTTGGGCCTCAATTTTTTTCAATCTTATCAAAAGCAAATAATAGTAATATTGACCAGGCACAGTACCAAATACTTTATAATCTTTAACTCATGTAATTCTTACATTGACTTCANGCAACATCACAGTTCAAAAACATCAGTTCTTCAGCGCTCAGCTCTCTTTATAGTCCAGCTCTCACATCCATATATGACTACTCTCCAAATTGAGACCAATTGGCTATGTGTCTTCAAAAACAAATAATAGTAGTAAGTAATATAGATTGTCTGTATGTTATGACTCCAAAACTGGCCCAAGGACTTTTCATACTTTATCTTATTTACCCTTCGCTCATGAATGATCCTACTTTACAAGAGAAAGAAACTGAAGCATAGAGAGCTCATCAATAATCCTGAGTCACACAGCTGGTTATAATTGTGAGTCCAGGTTCCAGATTCACACTAAGAAAACTACTATTTGCTTCCTTGTGTAGTTCCATGGATATACTTTTGCACAGAAAAAAAAAATGGAAAGTTAAATAACTTGCTCATTATTTTTATTGGAGTATAACTGCTTTATAATGTTGTACAACTGCTTTACAATCATAAGTACAATGAAGTGAATCACCTATATGTATAGGTATATCCCCTTTCCCTTGGGCCTCCTTCCTATCTCTCCCCCTATCCCACCCCTCTAGGTCAT
The DNA here is from genome assembly GCA_006410615.1 of Neotragus moschatus. Classification (NCBI taxonomy): domain Eukaryota; kingdom Metazoa; phylum Chordata; class Mammalia; order Artiodactyla; family Bovidae; genus Neotragus; species Neotragus moschatus. The sequence goes on from SJYA01000249.1 coordinate 85,346, forward strand.
CACAGAGCGTTAAAAAATTTCCTGTGCTTCATAGCAGATTCTCAGCAGCTATCTATTTTATTAATGTATATATGTTAATCCCAATCTCCCAATTTGTCCTACCCTCTTCGTTCCCCCCATGGCTACATGTCCATTCTCTATGGCGGTGTCTCTATTCCTGACCTGGAAACAGGTTCATCTATACCTTTTTTCTAGATCCCACATAAATACATTAATAACAATATTTATTTGGTTCTATTTAAATGTTGAGTGGCACTCCAAATGGGAAAAATGCAATTGCAAAGCACAGGGAAAGCATGGTATTTTGCGCCTGAAATATCCTTTGGCAGCTTAAGGTAAATTTCAGATGGTTCCTGGCTGGTCTGTTACCTCATGACCTTTGAATGCTAGATAGGTTTTCCTTGCTTCATTTGTCTGAACCATCATAAAATCCTGCAACAATTTTCCCCTCATCCATTTTCAACAGGTTGGTATTGTTGTTTCCCCAATCTGCTATATCAAAGTGCAGCTGGTGCCTCAGATCTATGTGGGCCCTTGAGTCATGAAAAGTGGGTACTTAGCAACCAGATCAGATAAGTACAAGATGTTCCATCTTTCATGGAATGATTTACAGTTGAAGATGGCCTTCCACATCATTTGTTAACATTTTAGACTTCGATTTAAACACAGTTCAGACTAAGGAAGAGACAGGAAAAGAATTTTTAATCATAATCAAACTGAAAAATACTGTAGTCTGAAGTTTACCCCCACATTTTCATGTTGTTTCCCTTCCTGGATTCGGAGGTGCCTTTTGCTACATCATAATCACGAATTTCAAAAGTTGACTCAGTATTTCCCTTTTCTTCTTTTCCTCTCCATGTTTGGGAAACAAGAAAGGAGTTGTTGCTAGGAAAATACTAAAAGTCACCAACTGATTTCCTGACATTTAAGTAAGCATAGAAATCCATCAGTTGTACGTTATGAATCAAAGCTGGTTCAGATAATTTCACAGCCTCATCAGTCACTGACTATTCTTCACAAACTGCAAAGGGAAAAAGACTGATTATTCTACAGACTACCACCCAGGTTCCCACCTGGAGAATGAGAATTTCTGTTAACTCACATGCTACTGAAATGCACCCATTAGAAGAGAACCTCTCAGAAAGTGTCAGTGTGTGTCAAGCTGGGTAACTGAGAATAAGATTATATCTCATAATCAATAGTGGATTGGGCAAGTTTCTATGCAGTATATACAAATAACTCCATCAGAGAGAGTCATACCCAAAATTCTTCTCCATTGTTTTGACCACTAAGTTATAACTCTCACATTTCTTATTACTTTGCATTAAGATATAGAAGGTATTTGTTAAAATGGAAATATCTGGTAGGGATAATACCTGAGTACATACAATGACAAATACCCAAGCAGTGCAAGTTTTCAAGGGAAGGAGATCTGAGACTGGAAAGAGAATCAGGAACAGCACCACTTAAGGAGATGAGGATGGAGGAGGAAGTAGAGACTGGCCTGAGATCCTTGGGCAACTGGAGGCAAGGTGAGGAATTGGGGCTTGTGAGAAATAAAGAGAGAAAGGACAACAGAAGGAGAGACAGGCAGAGGGTAAAATGGCAAACCAAAATGGCAACACCAAAATTTTGCCAAGAGTTAAGCTTAAAAATATACAAAGAGAGTTGTCAATTTTATCAGACCATTTAAACTTGGTTATGCCTTTGATTCAGCAATTCTACTTAAAGATAAAAGTCTAATGAAATGATCCTAAATATAGAAAATTCACATTACTATTTATAATACCCCAATTTTGGAAACCACCAAAATGTCTAACCATAATTTAATCATTGGAAAAACCATGTGTATCTACTCAGTTAAATCTTGCAAATACTTTGAAAGCTATGTTTCAAAGGTAGATATACAATAAAAGTATTTATGAGATTGAGTTAAATAAGAAAAATACATAATTGAATACATAGAGTAATTATTATAATAAAAATGTATTAACAGATTGATGGTGTATCAGACTGTTTTAAGAGAATATTTTTCTGGTGAAGAGGATTATAGATGATTAATTTCCCTCCATCAATTATTTCATTTGACCATCTATATTTACAAAATGCTCTTTAATAAGTCAGTATTATTTTTCTAATGGAAATTATTTAAGTATCAACATCACTGTGATCCCAAAGCTGGCTAAATAGGCATTCCTTTGATCCAAAAGACTTGAGTTTAATCAATGACAGCCATCCCAGAAGGAAGACAGATCCCTTGAATCAAGAATATAAGATTAACTCTTCTAGCAGAGTCTCTAAAGAAGAATTTAAAAATTACTACCAACATATGCAAAAAGAGCAAACTCCAGGAGACAGTGAAGGACAGGGAAGCCTGGAGTGCTGCAGTCCAAGGGGTTGCAAATAGTCAGACACAACTTAGTGATGGAACAACAATAGCAAGGATTGTTGCATGAGATCGCTTAGTTGTGTTCTGTTTGTCAAACCTAGAAAAAATAAAAATGTAGTTGAGTTTTGGTGGAATTTGCAATAACTTCAGAATAATTATTCAAAATTTGTCTAAATGTTATCCACAAAGTTAGGTCCTGTTCTCAGGGTAATGTGGGGACACTTGAGTCATCTGTCATCATGAAAGTCCAGTACTAACTGATCTTGATAGTAAGCAGATGAACAGTTATTGCCACCCTAATTGGGTTTTGTTAGGATAGGAGACAGAAATAGAGATAGATCTATTTTCTTCCTTCAGAGACTTGACATTTTAAAAGATATCCCTGCCAGTGGAGAGTTTGGTGAAGGCTGCTCTTTTATAGTGAAAATCTTAGAGAATAGCATGTTGCATGATGATTCATGTGAGAGTGCCAGCCTGTTTAAATGAGGACAAAGTAGCATTTTAATGCTGAAAGGAGCTAGAAGCATATCCAATATTTCAGAGGAAAAGTGTTTACATTTGTAAGTTAAATTATTCTTTTCAATACATCGATGTTTTGGGCCATACTAAAAAGGGAAGCAGCAAGCAGAGTGTGGTGGACTTTGGAATAAGGCAGAGCTGGCTTTGAATCCCTTATCCACTGCCTTCAAACACATATTTCATATCTTTGGGCCTCAATTTTTTTCAATCTTATCAAAAGCAAATAATAGTAATATTGACCAGGCACAGTACCAAATACTTTATAATCTTTAACTCATGTAATTCTTACATTGACTTCATGAGGAAAGTACCATTAGGAATAAATAAAGGCACATCTATAAGGCAGCTGGAACATCTATACCACATATAGATGGGCACCATAAATTGGGTCCCTTTTCCTTGACAGTAAGATTCACAATCCCAGCCCACAACCTACCATCACTTGAATAATGAGTGGTTTGTTTGTATGCATAGCTTTTGTTATTTTCTACCCGCTTAGACAAATTTGAATAATTTTGGTTTTATTAAAAGCAGACCCTGTGACAAGGATTTGGATGTAAGTCATTTCTTTGCAGGAATGGAGAAGTAATGAAGGAAAAGGGGAAAATTCAACAAAGGGTACATTAATAAGTGAGTGACAGCTTTGTGCATTTGGAATTTCATCCTACAGGAGCTCTTCCTCAAGACTATTTAAATACCTCAAAATATCTATCTAGGAGGTGAGGAAGCTAGAAATTTTATGTCATTGCTTCAGGATCACCCCAGGGCTATTGGTTCCTCCCAATTTTGTTCCTCTCCATACTCACTTTGAGCAAGGTCCCATACTTAGAAAGGCAACAAGCCAGTGACCCAAGAGAGCAGAAGAGACAGTCACAGCTTCTACTCTAACTGCATAACAACCTAATGTAATGGTAAAGTGTCAGACTTACCTTGGATGGGAAGGGTTACCAAGTTTCCATATTTCTACATTTCCTTCATTTGAATAGCCCAGATTTCTAATAGTGTAGATTTTGCACAGACTCAGCAGAAATCACACCACATTTTGGATTTATATCAGAGGTGGATGCACAGAGGGACCATTTAACCGGTTATTCTATCTGTTAAGAGCAAACAATTAAGCAAATTGAATCTGCTGCTGCTTGACCCTTGCTGTGTGCTCCATCCAAAGACACAAGGCTCTGGAACCTTAGGCAAGGGTGTCAATAAAAAGAAAACAACAGAAATGGTAGGAGAAAACTAGAAAGAAATATGGCTTAACAACTGGAAGGTAATATAATACAGGCTCTCTGGTGATAGCATAACCATAAAACAACAAATTCACTTTCCAAGTAATGCAATGGTCTAGAGACAGTATGTATTTGGGGCCAAGCAGGTGAACATGTGAAACAATGGTCTTGAAGTCTGACGAACCCTGTGTTTGATGAGGATGAAATGGCTGGATGGCATCACAGACTCGATGGACGTGAGTTTGAGCAATCTCCCAGAGTTGGTGATGGACAGGGAAGCATGGCCAGCTGCAGTCCATGGGGATGCAAAGAGTCAGACACGACTGAGCAACTGATCTGAGCTGAAAGGTTGAAAGTAATTTGCAGGGACTTTTTCCAACTAGAGATTCAGATGTAATCCTCATTATGCTAGTCATCCAGCAAACTGGACATAAGGGATCTAGTGTGAGGAACTGGTAAGTAGTTAAGAGGACAATTAAGGAGAAATACACATCCTGGGGAATGAACTAGCAGTTCAATTCAATCATTGACTCTACAAAAAAGTGAAGAAGATGTCACCCTCACTCTTAAGAAATGTGTTCTAGAAGGGGAAACAGAGGTGCAAGTAGACAATTCTAATCTCTAATAAATGCCACAAAACAGTTAAAAAGAGACTACTTTGGTATGATAGGGGAGGAATAGTTAATTAGGGCCATGAGAAGTCTGGGACATGAGAGGCCAGGCTTCAACAGTATGTGAATCGTGAACTTCCAGATATTCAAGCTGGATTTAGAAAAGGCAGAGGAACCAGAGATCAAATTGCCAACATCCATTGGATCATCAAAAAAGCAAGAGAGTTCCAAAAAAACATCTACTTCTGCTTTATTGACTATGCCAAAGGCTTTGACTGTGTGGAGCACAACACACTGTGGAAAATTCTTCAAGAGATGGGAATACCAGACCACCTGATCTGCCTCCTGAGAAATCTGTATGCAGGTCAAGAAACAACAGTTAGAACTGGACATGAAACAACAGACTGGTTCCAAATTGGGAAAGGAGTACATAAAGACTGTACATTGTTACCCTGCTTATTTAATTTATATGCAGAGTGCATTATGAGAAACCCTGGGCTGGATGAAGTACAAGCTGGATTCAAGATTGCTGGGAGAAATATCAATAACCTCAGATATGCAGATGACACCACTCTTATGGCAGATAGGGAAAAAAAAAAAAAAAAAACTAAAGAGCCTCTTGATGAAAGTGAAAGAGGATAATGAAAAAGTTGGCTTAAAGCTCAACATTCAGAAAACTGAGATCATGGCATCCAGTCCCATCACTTCATGGGAAATAGAGGGGGAAACAGTGGAAACAGTGTCAGACTTTATTTTTCTGGGTTCCAAAATCACTGCAGATGGTGACTGCAGCCATGAAATCAAAAGACGCTTACTCCTTGGAAGAAAAGTTATGACCAACCTAGATAGCATACTCAAAAGCAGAGATATTACTTTGCCAACAAAGGTCCGTCTAGTCAAGGCTATGGTTTCTCCAGTGGTCATGTATGGATGTGAGAGTTGGACTGTGAAGAAGGCTGAGCACCGAATAATTGATGCTTTTGAACTGTGGTGTTGGAGAAGACTCTTGAGAGTCCCTTGGACTGCAAGGAGATCCAACCAGTCCATTCTGAAGGAGATCAGCCCCGGGATTTCTTTGGAAGGAATGATGCTAAAGCTGAAACTCCAATACTTTGGCCACCTCATGTGAAGAGTTGACTCCTTGGAAAAGACTCTGATGCTGGGAGGGATTGGGGGCAGGAGGAGAAGGGGATGACCAAGGATGAGATGTCTGGATGGCATCACTGACTCAATGGGTATGAGTCTGAGTGAATTCTGGGAGTTGGTGATGGACAGGGAGGCCTGGCCTGCTGCGATTCATGGGGTTGCAAAGAGTCAGCCATGACTGAGCAACTGAACTGAACTGATCTTATGGTAATTTCCCCCAAGTCAACAGTATTTTGGCTGCATTTTATCATTAGATATTGTGGTCTGGGATGCCCTAAATCTGGATTTAAAAAAATTAAAATACTTGTAAAAAACGTACTTGTTTAAAATTTGTTTAAATGAGAAAAAAAACTCATTAGTGAAGTCAACCTCTTCCTTCTCTGGAAAATGTTTAAAAGAAACAGAAACGTAATGGCTAGAATAAAGGGATTCTATTATTAAACAATAAAATATATATACAGAGGCAATAAGTAAGCTTGGAGAAAAATTTAAACCCAGTTGAATTCACCTGGTGACTCCACATGGATGGATAAGGAGGCCAAAAGTCTTAAACTGTGCTTCTTATGCTTGTGTATATGAACAGTATGAATACCTTACTAAATGCAGTGGCTTAACAGGCTCTGGGAATTGGTGATGGACCGGGAGGCCTGGAGGGCTCCAGTCCATGAGGTCACAAAGAGTCGGACACCACTGAGAGACAACTGAACTGAACTGAAATGCAGTGGGTCTTGGGTAAAGCAGAAGAATCTGTATTTCTAATATGATGAATTTTAACCTTTCTAGCAGGCTGATGCTGTCAGTAAGGTATTCATATATTGAATAGCTAGGGCCTAAGGTGAGAGCTGCTTTGTGCCTTTCCACCACAGACTTTCAGGTGCTGTACCACTCTGAGAATATGACTTTTTACAGATAAAGAACTTTGACATTACTGTGATAACAGGACTCTCGGCAAAAAAATCAATGGCAGAAAATACAAGAGACTTGACATCTGTAAAATCTGATATTGATTCTGAGCTCTATACTTACTAATTGTGTGACCTTGAATGAATCATTTAACCTTGCTAAGACTCAGTTTCCTTAGCTATAAAATGTGTAGGATAATCTGCCTTCCTACATCTGGGGGAGTTTTTAAGATCAAATGTGTAATATTAATTGTGTGCTTAGTATTTGTCTGCAACTGTGATAAGCCTTTTAACTATTTTAATTCACATAATCTTCATGATAATCCAGTGAATTATATACTACCATTATTGGAGCCTTCCTGAAGATGTTCAGGGCACCTGAAAATATTCACAATTGGATTTTAAAATGTATTGCTCAGTTGTGTCTGACTCTTGGCAACCCCATGGACTGCAACCCATCACGCTTCTCTGTCCATGGGATTCTCCAGGCAAGAATACTGGAGAGGGTTGCTGTTTCCTATTCCAACGAATCTTCCTGACCCAGGGACTGAATCCTAGGCTCTTGCATCTTCTGCACTGCAGGCAGATTCTTTATCACTGAGCCTCTGGGGAAGCCCCATGAAATTCACAAAGAATGTATTTGAAGATTCAGGATAAAGTGCAGAGAATAGGAACTCATATATTGTTTGTTTATTGCTCAATAAGTGATTGTTTATTGCTCAGTGAAAGCATATGGAGATTCTTTGTACTGTCTAGGCACTATCTCTCCTTGCTCCAATCTAGAAATCTCTTCATGTCCTTTATTGTCAAATATGCCACTCCTGACAATTTAGTGAGTGAAGTCCCTCAGTTGTGTCCGACTCGTTGTGACCCCATGGACTGTAGCCTACCAAGCTCCTCTCTCCGTGGGATTTTACAGGCAATAGTACTAGAGCGGATCTCCCACCAAAGGAAAGAGATAACATGACATCTGTCTTAGCTCTCCATGCTTCATAAAAATTATCTCAGACTTAGTGACTTAAAATAACACTCGTTTATAAGTTCTCTAGGTCAGAAATACAGATAAGGCAGGCTGAGTCCTTTGCTCAAGGGTCACAGACTGAGATCAGTGTTGGCTGTGCTGTATTCTGGAGGCCCTCATTTCCATGCTGGCTGTCAATCATGGGCTGCTCTTAGCTCCTAGTAGCCATCCATTCCTTTTGTCAAGAAGAGACCAGTCTTTTGAGAACTCACCTGATGAATCCTGGCCCACAGAGGATAATCTCTCTTTTTGAAAGTCAACTTGGCCATATAGCATAACCTTATCACAGAAGCATGGCTTCCCAGGTGGCACTAGCGATAAAGAGTCCACTTACCAATGGAGGAGACACGGGTTCGATCCCTGGTCCAAGAAGATCCCACAAGATGAGGAGCAACTAAGCCTGTGTGCCACAATGGGCTCTACACTTGGGAGCCATGACTACTGAAGCCCATGTGTGCTAGAGTTCAAGCTTTGCAGCAAGAGAAGCCACTACAATAAGAAGCCTGAGCACATCAACTAGAGAGTAGCCCCTGCTAGCTGCAACTAGAGATAAAGCCCAAGCAGCAATGGAGACCCAGCACAGTTGAAAATAATTAACTAACTAACTATCAGTTTTTTAAAAAGAGAAAACAGAGAAATAAATCGATGATAATTGAAGATTTTAAATATTTCTCTTTCTTGTAAATGGGAAAGTAGGAAAAAATAACAGCAAGGATATAGAAAGAGTTTTTGTTGTTGACTTCAACAAAGTAACTAGAACTGAACTTGCCATCTGACTTCACCACTGGAAAACCAAACAAAATATATCAGCACCTGTTTTTAGAAATTGCACAATAATCAGGGCAGCACCAAGATCCTTGAGAAAAGAAATTGTGGTGAGACTTACGATATGCAGCTTTCTGCCTGGAGGTATTTCCTGAACCTGTGGTTCAGATATGCAGCTTTCTGCCTGGAGGTATTTCCTGAACCTGAGGTTCAGTTCAGTTCAGTCGCTCAGTCGTGTCCGACTCTTTGTGACCCCATGAATCGCAGCAGGCCAGGCCTCCCTGTCCATCACCAACTCCTGGAGTTCACTCAGACTCACATCCATCGAGTCAGTGATGCCATCCAGCCATCTCATCCTCTGTCGTCCCCTTCTCCTCCTGCCCCCAATCCCTCCCAGCATCAGAGTCTTTTCCAATGAGTTAACTCTTCACATGTGGTGGCCAAAGTACTGGAGTTTCAGCTTTAGCATCGTTCCTTCCAAAGAAATCCCAGGGCTGATCTCCTTCAGAATGGACTGGTTGGATCTCCTTGCAGTCCAAGGGACTCTCAAGAGTCTTCTTCAACACCAAAGTTCAAAAGCTTCAATTCTTCAGCACTCAGCTTTCTTCACAGTCCAACTCTCACATCCATACATGACCACTGGAAAAACCATAGCCTTGACTAGATGGACCTTTGTTGGCAAAGTAATATCTCTGCTTTTGAATATGCTATCTAGGTTGCTCATAACTTTTCTTGCAAGGAGTAAGTGTCTTCTAATTTCATGGCTGTGGTCACCATCTGTAGTGATTTTAGAGCCCAGAAAACAGTGTCTGTCACTGTTTCCATTGTTTCCCCATCTATTTGCCATAAAGTGATGGGACCAGATGCCATGATCTTCGTTTTCCGAATGTTGAGCTTTAAGCCAACTTTNATCTAGGTTGCTCATAACTTTTCTTGCAAGGAGTAAGTGTCTTCTAATTTCATGGCTGTGGTCACCATCTGTAGTGATTTTAGAGCCCAGAAAACAGTGTCTGTCACTGTTTCCATTGTTTCCCCATCTATTTGCCATAAAGTGATGGGACCAGATGCCATGATCTTCGTTTTCCGAATGTTGAGCTTTAAGCCAACTTTTTCACTCTCCTCTTTCACTTTCATCAAGAGGCTTTTTAGTTCCTCTTCACTTTCTGCCATAAGGGTGGTGTCATCTACATATCTGAGGTTATTGATATTTCTCCCAGCAATCTTGATTCTAGCTTGTGCTTCTTCCAGTCCAGCATTTCTCATGATGTACTCTGCATAGAAGTTAAATAAGCAGGGTGACAATAAACAGCCTTGACGTACTCCTTTTCCTATTTGGAACCAGTCTATTGTTCCATGTCCAGTTCTAACTGTTGTTTCCTGACCTGCATACAGATTTCTCAAGAAGCAGGTCAGTTGGTCTGGTATTCCCATCTCTTTCAGAATTTTCCACAGTTTATTGTGATCCACATAGTCAAAGGCTTTGGCATAGTCAATAAAGCAGAAATACATGTTTTTCTGGAACTCTCTTGATTTTTTGATGATCCAGCAGATGATGGGAATTTGATCTCAGGTTCCTCTGCCTTTTCTAAAACCAACTTGAACATCTGGAAGTTCACGGTTCACTGATTGCTGAAGCCTGGCTTGGAGAATTTTGAGCATTACTTTACTGGCCTGTGAGATGAGTGCAATTGTGCAGGTGTTTGAGCATTATTTGACATTGCCTGTCTTTGGGATTGGAATGAAAACTGAGATAGGATAACTGAGACAGATTACAATGATCTCACTCAGTAGAGGAGATAGAAGCTGTAGTTCAGGAGCTTAAAGTTGGTTGGAATTTGTGAGACAAAGATCCAAAGAGGAGAAAGACACACAGAGAAAGAGCTCTAGAAATCTGAATAAGGTTTCCATTGAATTTCTTGCTGAAATTCATCCAGGTGAAGGATGAGATACCCTGAAGCAAGGTATACAGAGTTGGGGAGCTCCAATCAGAACCGCTCCTAGAGCTCACTCAAACCTAGGAGACTTTGAGTTATGATGAGCTGCAGTGGAGTGTCCTCATGGATGGCCTAGGGCACTCAGTGGAGACAACATCAGAGGCAACTCATGCTTTTGTACTAGAGCTACACTTGCCGTAAAGTAAAGGCTGATCTAGAACCTACCCTATTAAGGCTAAAATCAAGACTTCAAACAATCAAACTAATCAGCAAGAAACTTAGTTGTTGGCCAGAACATACTTTAATACTCTTTAAAGGACAACAACCATAATTTTAAAACTCAAAAAGTAAAATCATGATGCCTAGGACCCAGTAAAAAAACCTTAGAAATACCAGGAAGAAGGTCGTTATGACCTATAATCAGGAGAAAAACCAGTCAACAGCTACAAACCCAGAAATAAGACAGTTAGTAGAATGATTAAAAACAAAGGTTTTAAATGGCTACTATAAATAAGCTCAGAGTCACAGAAGAACATGATGATAATGAGAAGAGAAATTGAGACTATGAACACCAAACAGACGTTGTAAAGATAAAAATCACAGTACCTAAAATGTGAAATTCACTAAAAAGTATTGACTAAGTTCAGCATTCTTGATAAAATATTTCAGCAAATTAGGAATAAAAGGTAACCCCCTTAACATGTTGTATAATATTTCAAAAGCTTATAGCTAACATCATATTTAAGAACTGAATACTTTCCATATTAAGACTGAAACAAGGCAAGGGTATCATCACATCTTCTATTCAAAATTACATTGGACATTAAAACATAGGAAAGAAAGAAAGAAGTGGTTGCTGAAGTTTGTGACTGACTTCCTGCATTGCAACCCCAACTGTTTACACAGTAGTACCAAAAAAGTCCTAAAATGTTCCCTCTAGACACAGAATTTCACAAATTTCAATCTTTTACTCCCATTAATGAAGAATCTAGAGTGTGTCTCATTGCTGCAAGGGAACATAGTTCATACATGTTAGGAAGATAATGTTTTAAAATATATTTCAGAGTTCTTTTTTTTGGTATTAGTATCAATGTGACCTTCCCCTTCTCCTTCCCTATTTTTTCAGAGATATCTGTTTGCCTTGGGAGGATTAGGATCGTTAAAGCTATGATACATAAGAGAAAAAGGAGTCATTCTGCACTTGCATACAAATTAGAAATTTTTAGTCTGCAATAATAAAATTGTCTTAGAAGCCAGGCTTATAGAAAGGGAAAGTAATTTAAGAAATTCCTTTAGAGATCATTAACATATTATGAGCTAGGTCTGACAGATTAGATCACAGAGTTCCTTCCATAGTATAGAGACAAGATTGATTCTGCCATTAAGACTGCACTGTGAGGTCTGGTGTCCCGGGAAGATGAATGGTGAGCAATGATATACTTGAGTACAGCCCATGATAGAAAGGAGATGAGATGGAAACCTGCCTTTATGTTCTTGTGAAGTGTGGAAAGCAGAAGACAGGGAGAGCTGAATTAGCTTTTGCCACATAATAAGCCACCTCAAAAATTATTGTCTTAAAAGTAAAAAATCATTTATTTAGTTCACGAGTCTATGGGTTACAAATTTGGTTGAGCCCATCTAGGTAGTCCTAGTCTTGATTGGGTTTACTCATTTTTAATTGAGGCCTGCTGGATCTTAAGTTCAGGCATGTCAACTTTTAGTTGCAGTATGTGGGATCTAGGTCTTTGACCAAGGATCAAACCCAGGCCCCTTGCATTGGGAGCCACTGGACCACCAGGGGAGTCTCCCTGACTGGACTTACTCTAAGTCTGTGACTGGCTACGAGGTTGACTGGTTGGTCTAGGATAACCTCAGATGGGCCAGCTTTGCTCTGTTTCCCAACTTTTCTCCTTCTCCAGCCAGCCAAACTTGGCTTGTTCATATGGGGGTGGCAATGTTCCAAGAAAAAGGCGTGATTTTGTGGCTTATAGTAAAAAATGACATCATTTCTGCTGCTTTTTATTGGTCAAAGCAAATCACAAGATTAGCCCAGTTTCAAGGGCTAGAGAAAGAAATCTCATCTTTTGATGGAAACGACTCCAAAATTGCATTGCAAAGGAGGATGAAGGGCAGTAATAGTGGCCATTTCTCTAAGAAAATTTCCACAATGGTCACATTCCCCTCTACTACTCTGTGCCTCTTCTTCCTGCTAATGCAGGAAATGTAAGAGACACAGGTTCAATTTCTGGATCAGGAAGATGTCCTGGAGAAGGAAATGGCACCCCACCCCAATATTCTTGCCTGGAGAATCCAATGGACAGAGGAGCTTGGTGAGTTGCAGTCCATAGGGTCACAAAGAGTCAGACACGACTGAAGCAACTTAACATGCATACACAAGAGTGTGTGTTTGTCTGTCGTGTCCAACTCTTTGCGAACCTGTGGACGATAGCCCGCCAGACTCCTCTGTCCATGAAACTCCCCAGGCAAGCATACTGGTGTAGGTTGCCATTTCCTCTGTTACTCCACCCATGCTTTATTATTCTCCACACTGTGTTTGTGTGCATACTCAGTGAAATCTGATTCTGCGGCCCCAAGGACTGTAGTCTGCCAGGCTCCTCTATCCATGGAATTTACCTAGCAAGAATATTGCAGTGGGTTGCCATTTTCTTCTCCAGGGGATCTTAACAATCCAGGGATTGAATCTGAGTCTACTGCATTCGTGGGCCAATTCTTTGCTACTAAGCCACTTGCGAAGCCTCTGCTATTGAAGGGTAAGGTTAAATAGAATAGAAGGGAGGTGAAAACCATAGTGCCTTGTCCAGATTCACATTTGGGTCCCTGAGAGGCAACCCCAGCATTGATTTGGGTAACCTAAGGGGCTATAAGATCTTAACAGCATAAGATGCTGATCATCTAAAATACAAGTACCTTGATGGATTCACCTGGTATACATCTGAAGAAAATAAAAAAAAAAAAAAAAAGAATTAAGAGGGATACATGCACCCCTATGTACATAGCAGTATTATTTACAACAGCCAGGATATGATGCTTAATATCAAGCTAAGTGTCCACCGATAGATGAATGAATAAAGAAGATATGGTATGTATACAATAGAATATTACTCAGCTTTATAAAAGAGAATGAAATTTTGCCATTTGCAACAATACGGATGGACCTGGAGGATATGCTTACTGGAATAAGTCAGAGAGAGAAAGACAAACATTTAAGTGTGGTGGGTATGGTTGCTCGATGCTCAAAACCCAATAAACAGGGTTGGTGGGAAGGAAATTTTGCTTTATTTCAGATGCCAGAAATTGGAGGTGGGTGGTTTCTGTCCAAAGGCCAACTCGCCCTAGCCTTGACAAGCAGGGGGTGAGAGCTTTTAATAGAGTCGGGGGAGGGGGGTGCCATGGAGAATCAGCATAGTCATCTTTAACAGTCATGTTCAGATTGGTCATCGGTGGTCAGACCAACATCATCTTGGTTGTTTTATGTGCAGTTAATCTTCAGTTCCAGGGTCCATTTTCTCCAGTTTCCTTGCAGTCAATTCTGGCAAGGATTGTGGCAGCTCAAGTTGTGGGTACAGCCTGGTCATCCTGTAGTTAACTTCTCCACTTGGTTTTTAGTATTTGTAAGACAACTCACAATATGTGACTCAGAATATTACCTGTAGCTCTTGAGAAAAAGCTAAAGGTCCTTGACCATGCTTAAGGACTGAATTATTATTATTTAGTCTCCTTTGGTTGTTTTCCTTTGTTTCCACATTTCTCACTTCTCTGATTAAGCTTATTTTTTGACTAAAGTTTTCTACAGACAAAAGACAGGCAGAAGACATGGTCAGGAGACAAGGACCATAGAATCCTGCTCCATTTCATTTTCACTCACATGTGGAATCTAAAATATATTATAAAAACAAATAAGTAATAGCAAAATAGGAACAGGCGCACAGATATAGAGAATTACTGATTTCCAGTGTGGAGAGTCAAATGGGGGCAAAATAAGGATAGAGGATTAAGAGATAATAAATAAGCTACAAGGATATATTATATAGCACTGGGAATATCCAGTGTTTTATAACTTTAAATCGATAGAATCTATAAAAATATTGAATCATTATGTTGTATGCCTAAATGAGTATAATATTGTAAATCATTAATTATAACTATACTTCAGTATAAAAAACAAAACAGAAGTACCTTGCCTATTTCCCAAGAAGACTCATCCAGTATTCTAGCCTGGTTGGTACATGCTGAAAGTTGGACAGGGCAGGGGGCTGGATGCCTGGCATTTAGTCTTCAGATTTTCATTCACTACCCAGTTTTTAGCCCAGTGACCAACTGCCTCCTCAGATAGTCTTGGAGAGTTACCTAACTCAGTGTGTCGGATGTGAATTTGCATGTGTGAGAGCTCAACGAGCCATGCTCCATGTTTTCAGCCCCACTGTATACCCTGGACTTGATTTGGATGGCTCTAGTCCTTTCTATCACTGAGCCTTGAGGATTCTATAGCATGAATCAACTTGCCTATTATTGTCATTCCCCTCCCCCACAGACAGTTTGGTTTTAAGAATCTCTGCTCTGCTAAATCAGTTATGACTCATCCATCTATTTTCCAACCTTCAAAATTCTATTGACAGTCTTCCTGATCTTTTGTCTCTGTATAAAGGCACAAAATTGTATGTCTTATATCTTTTTACTGTTATTAATGGGGATCTGGGATGGAGCAGAGATAAACATATGTCATCTGTCTACCTTATGTGTCTGCAAATCTCCTGTCTTTGTTTCTTTAAATCCTTAAGTCAAGTATGAATACTACCTGCAGGAAATGGTGCAAAGAAAACAGTACTTCTTCTTTGGGTAAAAAACAGCCATTTCTCCCATTTTGAACTCCTTCAAGAATGCCCATAATCTAATGCAATTCAATAAATCTATAAAGCTGTGTGCTTCCAGGAGCAATTTAGATAAAGTGGTAAGAGTGGGTTCCATTGGGGTCAGTTTGTAGTACCTGGTTGCCATGGTCACAGGCTCTATATAAATGGAGCAAACAAATAATAAAATACTGAATCGTTTTCCTCAGCACCAAAAATTTATAGTATTCAGATATTTAAAAATGTAGCAGATTTACCAAGCTTTCAAAAATATCAAAATGGGCCTACTTCTTAAAGGGAACACTTTTGCTATTGGCAGTTAAAGGGACATAAATTATTGCTTTGGACAGCAGGTACTAAAAGAAAAAGAAAATATAATCTTCCATTACTTGATTTTAGTTTACTGTCAGAGATTATTTGCTTCTATACAAAAAAGATTTGCTTCACTTTTCAATCATTATAGATAAGTCCTTTGGTGAATAAGGGTTCTAAGATCTTTGCTCACTTGCAGTTAGCATTAATGACTATTATTATCAAAGGTAAATTTATGCTACTATGTCACCGCAGAAGGTAACTTCCGTTGAGGATAGCCAAGACTTTCCTTTTGGTTTGCTTATTTTTTTGGCCTCACCCAAGGCATGCAGGATCTTAGTTTCCTGATGAGGGATTGAAACCATGCCCCTGGCATTGGGAGTGACGAGTCTTAACCACTGGACTGCCAGGAAAGTCCACAAGACTTTTCTTTTTTCTTCTTTAAACAAGACTTTCTTTTTTCCTTTTTAAAGTGCACAAGACTTTAATTAAAAATTTAGCTTTTATTTCATTTTCATGAAAGCACTTAAATGAGATCTACTCCTCCAGAAGAATTTTAAGTGTATGGTGTAATAGCCTTCATTATGGATATAATGTTGTATAGCAGCTCTCTAGAAAATACTCATTTTGCATCACAGACTGTATATTTAGTGATTAATAACTTCCCATTTCTTTCAAATGACCTTCAAATGACTCATAAGTCACCAACCAGCCAATCATTTTTCTCCAAGGATCTTTCCTCTGTTCTTTGACTCAGCTTAGATTTGATGTGATATTTTAGAAAAATGTAGTAAAATTTAAATCAGAGCCTAGGCAGCAGATTACATTTTAGGCTTATGGAGAGATACATGAGGGAAATATAATTCTCCAGTTAGTTTCTGTTTCTGTTTTCAATTGGGGGAAGTTTTGAGTAGGCAATAAGTTAGAGATTTGTGATTGATTAAAATTTCTCTCCTGCTTTCTGAGACAAATAGAATAGCATAAATCTAAAGGAGTGAAAAGCAAAGGAGAAAAGGAACAATATACCCATTTGAATGCAGTGTTCCAAAGAATAGCAAAGAGATAAAAAAGCCTTTCTCAGTCATCAGTGCAAAGAAATAGAGGAAAACAATAGAATGGGAAAGACTAGAGATCTCTTCAAGAAAATTAGAGATACCAAGAGAATATTTCATGCAAAGATGGGCTCGATAAAGGGCAGAAATTGTATGGACCTAATAGAAGCAGAAGATATTAAGAAAAGGTGGCAAGACTACGCAGAAGAACTGTACAAAAAAGAACTTCACGAGCCAGATAATCATGATAGTGTGATCACCCACCTAGAGACAGACATCCTGGAATGCAAAGTCAAGTGGGCCTTAGGAAGCATCACTATAAACAAAGCTATTGGAGGTGATAGAATTCCAGTTGAGCTATTTCAAATCCTGAAAGATGATGCTGTGAGAGTGCTGCACTCAATACGCCAGCAAATATGGAAAACTCAGCAGTGGCCACAGGACTGGAAAAAGTCAGTTTTCATTCCAATCCCAAAGAAAGGCAATGCCAAAGAATGTTCAAACTACCGCACAATTGTACTCATCTCACACTCTAGTAAAGTAATGCTCAAAATTCTCCAAGCCAGGCTTCAGCAATAAGTGAACCGTGAACTTCCAGATGTCAAGCTGGTTTTAGAAAAGGCAGAGGAACCTGAGATCAAATTGCCATCATCTTCTGGATCATCAAAAAAGCAAAAGAGTTCCGGAAAAAGATCTATTTCTGCTTTATTGACTATGCCAAAGCCTTTGACAGTGTGGATCACAAAAAAACTGTGGGAGATTCTGAAAGAGATGGGAATACCAGACCACTTGAACTGCCTCTTGAGAAATCTGTACGCAGGTCAGGAAGCAACAGTTAGAACTGGACATGGAACAACACATTGATTCCAAATAGGAAGAGGAGTACATCAAGGCTGTATATTGTCACCCTGCTTATTTAACTTATATGCAGAGTACATCATGAGAAATGCTGGGCTAGAAGAAGCACAAGANGGAAGAGGAGTACATCAAGGCTGTATATTGTCACCCTGCTTATTTAACTTATATGCAGAGTACATCATGAGAAACGCTGGGCTGGAAGAAGCACAAGCTGGGATTGCTAGGAGATATATCAATAACCTCAGATATGCAGATGACACCACCCTTATGGCAGAAAGTGAAGAACTAAAGAGCTTCTTGATGAAAGTGAAAGAGGAGAGTGAAAAAGTTGGCTTAAAGCTCAACATTCAGTAAACAAAGATCATGGCATCTGGTCCCATCACTTCATGGGAAATAGATGGGAAAACAGTGGAAACAGTGGCAGATTTTATTTTTGGGGGGTTCCATAATTACTACAGATGGTAACCGCAGCCATGAAATTAGAAGACACTTACTCCTTGGAAGAAAAGTTATAACCAACTTAGATAGCATATTCAAAAGCAGAGACATTACTTTGCTAACAAAGGTCCGTCTAGTCAAAGGTGTGGTTTTTTTCAGTAGTCATGTATGTGATTGGACTATAAAGAAAGCATCGAAGAATCTTTTGAACTGTAGTGTTGGAGAAGACTCTTGAGAGTCCCTTGGACAGCAAGGAGATCCAGCCATTCCATCCTAAAGGAGATCAGTCCTGAGTGTTCATTGGAAGGACTGATGTTGAGGCTGAAACTCCAATACTTTGACCACTTGATGCAAAGAGCTGAAAAGATCCTGTTGGTGGGAAAGATTGAAGGCGGGAGGAGAAGAGGATGATAGAGGATGAGATGGTTGGATGGCATCACTGACTCAATGGACATGAGTTTGAATAAACTCCAGGAGTTGGTGATGGACAATGAGGCCTGGCTTGCTGCAGTTTATGGGGTCACAAAGAGTGGGACCTCTGACCTACTGAATGAAGCTGAGGTGAAATAAACCTGGGGATATTTATCCCCAGCAAAAAATTATATAATATGAAATATATAATTATATAACATGGAATGCAGAAAACAAGTCAAAGCTTTGGAGCCTGTTGGTCTCTACATGAAAGGAATGATAAGCTCCCTCTGATGGTGAATTTAACTGTAATAATAATTGAACTATCAATAATAATAATAATAGAATAATAATATAATATTACAACAATAATAATAGATAAGATAACAATATATCAATAATAATAATTGAACTAATAATTGAGCTATTGTTTGGGTTTTCCCAAGTGGCTCATTTTTTTCGTAAAGAATCTGCCTGCCAATGCAGAGATGCAGGAAATGAAGGCTCAATCCCTGGCTTGGGAAGATCCCCTGGAAATGGCAACCCACTCCAGTATTTTTTTTTTCTACCTCTTTTTTTTTAATTAATTTTATTTTATTACTTTTTATTATTATTATTTTTTACTTTACGATATTGTATTGGTTTTGCCATACATCAACATGAATCTGCCATGGGTGTACATGTGTTCCCCATCCTGTTCCCCCACCCACCTCCCTCCCCATACTCCAGTATATTTGCATAAAAAAGTCCATTGACCCAGGAGCTTGGTGGACTATGTAGTCTGTCGGGTTGCAAAGAGTCTGACATGCATCCTATTGTTTAAACCCCAATTCTATGAAATTTAAAGGATCTTTGAATTGTCAACAGTCATGCCATCCAAATTGCCATTTAGATTGCTCCCAGGCTCTAGACTAGGGAAATAGATCAACACAGAATATTTATTCATTCATTTTGCTCAAGTCATCTGACAAAGTCAAAAGGTTCAGGAATTCAGTGATACTGTTTTGTCATCTAGAGCCTCTCTAAAAATTTACAGAATCATTCATTCACTCACTCAGGTATTGCCTCTTAC
This sequence comes from Neotragus moschatus, assembly GCA_006410615.1. Classification (NCBI taxonomy): domain Eukaryota; kingdom Metazoa; phylum Chordata; class Mammalia; order Artiodactyla; family Bovidae; genus Neotragus; species Neotragus moschatus. Next base: position 104,870 of record SJYA01000249.1, read on the forward strand.
ACAGGAATGTTGGAATTCTTGTGGGGAGGGGCTGCAGTGCTGAGGATTTGAAATTTCTCTTCCATTGCCATAGTTCACTGGCATAAACCTACACATGCAGAGTGTCTTTGTGATATCTGGGTACAGGATTTATTGCTATCAACTTCTGCTCTGTTACTTTCAGTAAATAAGATTTTATCTTAAGTCTCCTGCTTCTGGTTTTCAGTTTTATTTTTACAGTAGCCTCAAGGCTTTTCCTTCTATATAGCACCAATGATAAAACATCTAGGTTAAAGATGGTAAGTGTCTTCACATTGAGGGACACCCAGAGAGGTTCTCTGAGTTACATGGAGAAAGGGAGAGGGAANGGAGCCTGGTAGGCTGCAGTCCATGGGGTCGCTGAGGGTCGGACATGACTGGGCAACTTCACTTTCACGTTTTACTTTCCTGCATTGGAGAAGGAAATGGCAACCCACTCCAGTGTTCTTGCCTGGAGAATCCCAGGGACGGGGGAGCCTGGTGGGCTGCCGTCAGTGGGGTCACACAAAGTTGGACACGACTGAAGTGACTTAGCAGCAGCAGCAGCAGTGGGAAGCTGCTATATAGCGCAGGATGCTCAACTTGATGCTTTGTGGTGATCTAGAGGGGTGGGGTGGGAGACGAGAAGGAGGGAGATTCAAGAGGGAAGGGATATAAGTACACATATAACTGATTCACTTTGTTGTATGGTGCAGCTGCTCAGTTGTTTTTAACTTTTTGTGACCCCATGGACTTTGTTATACAGCATAAACTGATACAACATGGTAAAGCAATTATACTACAATAAAAAAAAAATGTTTACATGGGGAAAAAAGTCTTGAAATCAATTTCAAGAAAAGCAAACAAACAAAATCATATGCATCTTTCAGCATGTAAGTATAGAATGTTGCCTTAAAAAAATCTATATAAAAGGAATTGAACTTTAAGAAGTGTTTTGCTTTCTCTTTTCACTTGCTTTTAAGAATATTTCCAGAATACCTCCTAATTTTTTAGCAGTAACACAGTATTTATAACATTTTAATGCCTAATTTTTGGATACATAGCATTCATCCATTTGGTTGCACATTGTTTTCCTATTTCCATATTGATAGACATTTTATTACTAGAAATAATGCTACATTGGACATTCTTGTACATAAGTTTCTTTAACTTTTGTATATATGCAAAGATAAACAGAAATTCTGAGTTGTATATACAAATTTGTTGTTATAAAAATATTATCAAATTCTTCTCTAGAGTAGCTATACTAATTTATTCTTATAGGTACTGGGTTTTTTTTAATCAATTTTTTAATGCTAAATGAAACAAATCAGTAATGGAGAAATAAAGACATAGTTAATTTGGAATCACAATTTCAAAATTTTTTGCTTATAAGATTTTATCTTAAGCTTTGATAAAAGAAATCTCATTTTTGAGCATTTATTTAGAATTTAGGTACTATTTTTTGGCTCCAAAATCGCTGCAGATGATGACTACAGCCATGAAATTAAAAGACGCTTGCTCCTTAGAAGAAAAGCTATGACCAACATAGAGAGCGTATTAAAAAGCAGAGACATCACTTTACTGACAAAAGTCCATATAGTCAAAGCAATGGTTTTTCCAGTAGCCATGTACTGATGTGAGAGTTGGACCATAAGGAAGGCTGAGTGCCAAAGGATTAATGCTTTCTAACTGTGGTGCTGGAGAAGACTTCTGAGAGTCCCTTGGACAGCAGAAGAGCAAACCAATCAATCCTAAAGGAAATCAATCCTGAATATCCATTGGAAGGACTGATGCTGAAGCTGAAATTCCAGTCCTTTGGCCACCTCATGCAAAGAGCTGACTTACTGGAAAGGACCTTGATGCTGGGAGGAGAAGGGGATGACAGAGGATGAGATGGTTGGATGGCATCACCGACGCAATGGACATGAGTTTGAGTAGGCTCCTGGAGTAGCTGAAGGACAGGGAAGCCTGGCACATTGAAATCTATGGGGTTGCAAAGAGTTGGAAAGGGCTGAGCTGCTGAACAACAACAACAACTGTATTCTATGTAATGCTGAGTGGTCTCTTGGGATTATGAGGTACAGACATGCCTCATTTTATTGCACTTCACAGACTTTTAAAGATTGAAGATTTGTGGCAACCTTGTATCAGGCAAGTCTATTGCCACCATTTTTTACTTCGTGTCTCTGTGTTACATTCTAGTAATTCTCAAAATTTACAGATCCTCCACCAGCAAAAAGACTATGACTCATTGAAGGCTCAGAAGATGATTAGCATGTTTTGTCAATGAAATGTTTTAAATTAAAGTATGTAATCCCTTAGATACAATGTTATACTTAATAGACTATAGTATAAGGTAAGCATAACCTTTATACGACTGAAAAATCAAAAACCTTTTGTGACTCACTTTATATTATTTGCTTTTTTGCAGTGTTCTGGAACTAAACTCACAATATCTCCACTATATATGATTGCCTTTATTATTTAAAGCTACAGATTTTTTTATATGAGAATAATATATTTTAAACTTTTCAATAAATACAGACTCAAAGTAAATTTAATTCAGGATATGTTTAGTGACAAGAAACACAGTTTTCAAATATGGTGGTTTTTTTCCTTTTCATTTTGTATTAGATATTCTAACATTCTTATTCAAATAAAAAGATATTCACTGAGAAATGTTAACTGGATTAAGCCCAGGTCTCCTGCGTTGTAGATGGATTCTTAATGTCTGAGCCTCCAGGAAAGCCCAAGAATACTGGAATGGGTAGCCTATCCCTTCTTCTGGGGATCGTCCCAACCCAGGAATTGAACTGGGTCTCCTTCATTGCTGGTGGATTCTTTACAAGCTAGGCTACCAGGGAACCCCACTAATTACAAAACGTCATATATTTTGGAAAATCTTGTTTTAGGAGAAAAACATAATTTACTTAATTATCACCAAATGAATTTTTAATAGAACATATCAATTTAAGTGCATTTACATTTGCTGTTTCTATGGAAAAAATACAACACATATAACTGCTGTATTTACTTTATTTTTTGTTGAAATAAGACATTGACATAAACTGCCTAATCACAACATTAACTAAATCAACTATCAATATTCATAAGTGAAATGGAATCAAGTTTTATTTCAAAGAGCTATACATAATTTTGGCTCACAAATGACAGTATTACCCACCGAATATAATCATCCACTACACAAATTGTAAATCAGTCCCTAAAAGAATAATAATGGCTGTTGTTATTAACAGGATTTAATACAGACAATACACACACGCTTATTATCATATACACCAGGCAATAAAAATCATCATCCAATAAGAACCTATTTTTTTCCTTTTTTAAAATTGAAGTATAATTGATTTACAATGTCTTGTTTTTTCAGGTGTACAGCACAGCAGTTCACACACACACACATATGTTCTTTTTCAGATTCTTTTCTCTTATAGGTTATTTACAAAATATTGAGTTATAGTTCCCTGTGTTATACAATAGGTCCTTGTCAGGAAACAATCTGTTGTACCAAGTTGCCTGAGAAGCCAACTTTTATGGGCTACATCTTTGAAAATGAAATATTAGAAATATATTATAAGACATTCATACATCAGTCTGTATATGCCCAAATAGGTTTACCAATTGTGTTCCTCTTCTTGGACCACTGTAATAAAACATCACAGACTGGGTGACCCAAGCAACACTTTAAAAAGTTTCTATTGGAGTATAGATAGTTTACAATGTTGTGTTAGATTCAGATGTACAGCAAAGTGAATCAGTTATACATATACATACATATATCCACTCTTTTTTAGATTCTTTCCCCATGTAGGCTATTTCAGAGTAGTGAGCAGAGTTCCCTGTGCTATGCAATAGGTACTCATTAGTTACCTATTTTCTTTATAGCAGTTTGTATATGTCAATCCCAACCTCCCAGTTTGTTCTTCCCGCTCTTACTTACTGGTAATCTTTTTTTTCTACGTCTGTAACTCTATTTCTGTTTTGTTGGTAAGTTCATTTGTATCCCTTTTTTAGATTTCACATATAAGTGATATCATATTGTTAGGTAGTTAGAATAGGAAAAAGGAGTCCAAAATGACAGTGGTTGAAGGATAAAGATGGGAGAAGTCCATGAAAATAGAACAAAGGAAGGTCCAAGGACTGGAGTAAGAACCTCAGGTGAAACAAACAGCCCTCCTGGCTAGCCCAGTTTGCATAGGGCAGGCTCAGAGGGAGGAGATAAAACATATAAAAGGAGGAGCCAAAATGGAGACTGCTCTCTTCTTTTGGGTCAGCCTACCCTCATGCCTCAAGGATGAGGATGCATTTTCTTTTGCTGGCCAAATAAAACTAAGCTGTAACACTGGTCTACCATTTCAAAATTTTGCTGCAGTGAGCCAGAACCAAGGAAATTAGACATTTCCCTGACAATATGATATTTGTCTTTCTGTGTCTGATTTACTAGAATAACAATTTCTGGGTCCATCCATGCTGCTGCAAATGGTATTGTTTTGTTCTTTTTTTTAAAGTCGAGTAAGATTCCACTTTATATATGTAGCACGTCTTTATCCATTCCTCTGTTGATGGACGTTTAGGTTGCTTCCACATCCTGACTATTGTAAATAGTGTTGCTATGAACATTGGGGTGCATGTATCTTTCCAAGTTGTGATTTTCTCCAGATATATGCTCAGAAGTGCAGTTGCTGAATCACATGGTAGCTCTATTTTTAGTTTTTTAAGGAATGTCCATCCTGTGGCATTTACATTCCCACCAGCCATGTAGGAGAGCTCCCTTTTCTCCACACCATCTCCAGCACCTATTGTTTGTAGATTTTTTTTTTATCATGTTCCATTCTGGCCAGTGTGAGGTAATACCTCATTGTAGTATTTATTTACATCTCTCTAGTAATTAGTTACACTGAGCATCTTTTCATGTGCTTTTTAGCCATCTGTGTATCTTCTTTGGGGGCTTCCCAGGTGAATCAAATGGTCAAGAATCTGCCTGCCAGTGCAGGAGACACAGGCAGGAGATGTACCCTTGGGTTGGGAAGATCCCCTGGAGGAGGAACTGGCAATCTACTCTGGTATCCTTGCCTGGAAAATTCCCGGACAGAGGATCCTGGTGAGCTACAGTCTGTAGGGTCACAAAGAGTAGGACATGACTTAGCGAATGAACACACATGGACATATCTTCTTTGGAGAAATATCTGTTTAGGTCTTCTGCCCATATTTTGGATTGCATCATTTTCTTTTTTGATATTGAGTTGCATGAGCTTTTATTTGTATGTTTTAGAAATCAATCTCTTCCCAGTTGCTTCATTTGCAAATATTTTCTCCCATTCTGAAGGTTGTCTTTTCGCTTTTTTTATGGTTTCCTTTGTTGTGAAAAAGCTTTTAAGTTTAATTAGGTTTCATCTGTTTATTTTTGTTTTTATTTTCATTACTCTAGGAGGTGGATCAAAAAAGATGTTGCTGCGATTTATGTCAAAGAATGTCCTGTCTATGTTTCCCTCTAAGAGTTTTATAGTATCTTTAATCCACTTTGAGTTTATATTTGTGTATGATGTTAGGGAATGTTCTAATTTCATTCATTTACATATAGCTGACCAGTATTCCAGTACCACTTCCAGAAGAGACTGTCTTTTATCCATTGTATATTCTTGCCTCTTTTTTCTTAGACTAGGTGACCATAGCTGTGTGGGTTTATCTCTAGATTTTCCACCCTGCTCCACTGATCTATATTTCTGTGTTTGTGTCAGTACCATACTGCCAAGGGCTTTCCTGGTGCTTCAGACAGTAAAGAATCTGCCTGGAATGTGGGAGACGCAGGTTTGATCCCTGAGTTGCGAAGATACCCTGGAGAAAGGAATGGTTATCCACTTCAGTATTCTTGCTTGGAAAATTTCAGGGACAGAGGAGCCTGGTGAGTCACAGTCTATGGGGTCACAAAGAATCAGACAGGATGGAGTAACTAACACTTTCACTTTCACCATACTGCCAAACAACGACATTTATTGTCTCAGAGTTCTAGAGGCTGAATGTCCAAGATTGAGGGGTTGGTAGGTCTGATTTCTCTTGAGGCCTCTCTCCTTGGTTTTCAGATGGCTGCTTGGTGTCCGTCTCAAATGATCTTTTCTCTCTGTGCCAGCACACCCCTTCTTCTCTGTCTATATCTATTGCTCTCTTCTTATAAGAGTACCAGCTGGACTGGATTAGGATCCACTCCCCCATTTCATCTCACATAACCTTAAATTCCCTGTTAAAGTCTCTGTCTCCAAATAATTAACTTCCTTAGAAACTATGGGTTAGGGCTTCAGTGTACGAAGCACTCATACGTTCATTGAATTCATACATTCAATGTATGAATTCTGAGTGGGGATGCAATTCAGTCCACAGTATCAGCCTACAGAAATAATCAATATTGTTACCAATAATCTGAAGAAAAGAGTTTATCTATACCACCAGTGAGTGTGCTCGTTGTGGACAGGATAGAATCAGTATCACCAATACCTGTGCTTTAGTGGCTTCCCAGGTGGCTCAGAGGTAAAGAGTCCACCTGCAATGCAGGAGACCTGGGTTCAATCCCTGGGTAGGAAAGATCCCTTGGAGAAGGAAATGGCAACCCACTCCAATATTCTTGCCTAGAGAATCCCATGAACAGAGGAGCCTGGTGGGCTACAGTCCAAAGGGTCACAAAGAGATGGACATGACAGAATGACAGAGCAGAGAACATGGTGTCCTACAGCAGAGTCTACTTTGCTTTCAGCAGTGCCTGAAACCCCAGGCTCTGGAGCCAGAATTTTTAAGTGTGAGTCTCAGTATTACTACTATGATCTTAGATCAAATACCAAATTTTTCCTGCCTTAGCTTCCTCACCTTTAAAATGGGAGTAAAAATAATGGCCGTTCCTAGGAATTGTGCAAAATTCAAGTCCGTCTATAGAAAGTGTTTATAATAGAGTCTGGCACATAGTCTAAGTTTTGAGTCTTTGCTGATTTTGTCATTGTTGTTCTTAAGAAGAAGTTAATCTATTTTGGATATTTGAAAAATTATTATAAATCAAAGAAGAAATCAAGTGGAAAATGCTGAGCAGAGATGCTAAAGACCAAGGCAATATATGTAAGACAGTTTTGGCTTTTATCAGGAGCTTGATGATATTCTGAGGGTGAAGGAGTGAAATCTTGAAAGCAGAGCATTCTGACATGTGGTCAGACATTTTGACTAAGTCATTTTGACATGGCATGTTGACAGCATTGACATTTTAATGTGATCCTTTTATCTTGACCACATAAAGCAACTGCTTCAAAATGTGAAATCAGTGTTTTATTACCCAGTAAGATGTGCACACTAGACATCTCTGAGTCTTACCCGCCTTTGAGCAGTATATTCCTTGACACCCCCTACCTTCCCCTGGATGTGCATTTCAGAGTTGTGGATATTTTTTATTCCTCCCAATTTAACTCAGTCGTGTCCAACTCTTTGCAACCCTATGGACTGTAAACCACCAGGTTTCTCAGGCCATGGAATTTTCCAGGCAAGAATACTACAGTACTTGCCATTTCCTTCTCCAAGGGATCTTCCCAACCCCAGGGACTGAACCCAGGTCTCTTGCTTCTTCTGTATTGGCAGGCAGATTCTTTACCACTAGTGCCACTTGGAAAGCTCCCCAAAACAAATGCTCAGTTGTGTCCAACCCAATTTAACTGGTAATAAGTTCTTTTGCCATTGCAATAAAAATAGAAGGAAGTTTTAAAGATTTTTGGTAGTCTTTCTCACTGTGCTCTCTCGTAGTACACTCTGGAGCAGAAGCATTGCTAGATGTACACAGTGGTTCTCTCTGATTACTTGGAAAACCTTTAAAATGAGGTATTTCAAGGAAGCTGCAGTGGGGTGAGCAGTAGCTGAGCTCAGATGCAATAAAGCTCTGGACCCAAGATTAATTCTGAGTCTGGCCATAAATCAAAACCAAGACAACTGTGATACATTTCACGGCAAATTGTCAATTACAAATTGGCTCTAGTGAAATCATTAAATCACTTATTCTATCTCCAAAGAAAATATAATAAAACACAACTTCAGAAAATGATACTCGTTAGCCATTGGACAAAAGACTGATGGGCAGAATTTAATGGTTGATCTGTGAGAAAGCTGTCCTGTGACTCTTGTCAATTTTTACAGTGAACCTTATAGATACAATGTGAGTTGCATACACAGAGGATGGTACTTTTGAAGTTGTGTGCTGCAGTGGCCCCAGGGCAACAACAGCTCCGTCACTAGATGTTTGAAATCTGTCTGCAGACCCTCTTCTTTCCCATTTATCTCTTTCTCTTCTCAGTATTGTTTTTGAGATGAACAAATCAGAAGCAATATGTGTAGGAAAACCGCAAGTCTCTATTTTAAGGTGCTAGTGACTTCATGTGCCAAGATTCTTCTTTTATAAGTTTACCAAAATGTGAATTTTTTTAAAATTAAGAATGCTAAGCCAGTGTTACTTAACAGCACCTTTAAAATATTTTGTTTTTGTTTTGTTTCTTTACTTTTGGCTGTGCTGGGTGTTTGCTGCTGAGTGCGGGCTTTCCCTAGTTGTGAAGAGTGGGGGTTCCCCTCTAGTTGTAGTGTGTGGGCTTCTCATTGTGGTGGCTTCTTTTGTTGTGGAGTGGAGACTCCAAGGCACATGGTCTTCAGAATTTGGGGTGCATTGGCTTACTTGCTCTGTGACATGTGGAATTTTCACAAAACTGTGTCCTCTGCATTGACAGGTGAATTCTTAACCACTGGACCACCAGGGATGTCCAGTAGCTTGTTTTGTAAACTGTTGATTCCAAGGCAAATTTTACGACAACATTCAGCCATAATGTCTTTAAAAGTTCTAACACCCCTCAGGACATTTGTCTCTGCTTCAAGAGAGCAAACAAAAACCACTACCAAAGCAAACAAACAAAAAACAAGCAGAAACCTGACTGCTCCCTTGTGCTAAAATGGCACAGCCTTGCTCAAAGCCCACTTGAGAGGGGACAAATACTGCAGTTCACAACCTGCCTGACCAAAGAAAACTCTAGTACCCAGAGAAAGAGGGCATCATCCTGTAACTATAAAATCAGTTCACTTCTGGTTCTTCAGTTGCTGTAACCTAAGCCCCTCCAGACCTAACTTAACTGGACAGAAAAATGTTCCTCTCAAATGATCTCCTATTTTCTTGGTCAAACGTCTGCCCCAGGACACAGAGTCTACTGTCTCATCTTCCTCTTTTCCCACCTGCTTGTCTGGAGAAGACTCTTGAGAATCCCTTGTACTGCAAGGAGATCACACCAGTCAGTCCTAAAGGAAATCAGTCCTGATTATCCTTTGGAAGGACTGATGCTGAAGCTGAAGCTCCAATCCTTTGGCCACCTGATCCGAAAAACTGACTCAATGGAAAAGACCCTGATGCTGGGAAAGATTGAAGGCAGGAGGAGAAGGGGATAATGGTTGGATCGCATCACTGACTCGATAGACAAGAGTCTGAGCAAGCTCCAGGAGTTGGTGATGGACAGAGACGCCTGGCATGTTGCAGTCCTTGGGGTTGCAAAGAGTTGGACGTGACTGAGTGACTGAACTGAACCTGCTTGTCTGTCACCCATGTCACAGCTGCCCCTGTGCTATCTGACCCTCATGCAAACCTTGTCTGGGGCAAATGCTGCTGCTGAGGTTTACGTTATGATTCCTCCACTACAGCTTCCAAATTCCAGGGCAGGCCTTTCTCATTCTTCACACCACAGCTAATTCCAGGGGAAACTTTTAACTAGACTTCCTGAAGCTTGGGAGAGAAAGAGAGGAGAAGGGAGGGAGACAAAGGGAGAAGGAAAGGGACAGAGCAAAAGAGAGAGAGACATGCTGTCACTCCTTCCCCCACTCCCCTGCCAAAACCACACACATACACACAAGAAGCCTTAGAAATGATTACTGGATTACGTGCTAGGCCATAAGAATCTTTTTAACAACAACAAAGAGCCAAGGTATTATGTGGACTCCATTCTGTTAGCTTGATAAAATGCATTTAGAATTCAGAAATAAAAATAAATTTACTTAATGCTCTGTGGTGGTCTTAATGGGAAAGAAGTCCAAAGGGAGTGGATATATTTATATATTATATATGCATATATATGTATATATGTATATATATATAGTTCCAAGGTGACTCAGTGGTAAAGAATCTGCCTGCCTAAGAGGAGACACAGGAGATACAGGTAGGATTCCTGGCTAGGGAAGATATCCTGGAGAGGGAAATGGCAATCCAATCCAGTATGCTTGCCTCAAGAATGCTATGGACAGAGGAGGCTGAAGAGCTACAGTCCATGGGGTCACAAAGAGTAGGACATGACTTAGTGATTAAACAACGTGTATGTGTATGTTGTTGTACAGGAGAAATTAACACAATATTGTAAAGCAACTATACTCCAATAAAAATTAATTGAAAAAAAAAGGAAAAACAATCCCCATACATTTCAATATTTAAAAATCCTCACACTTTTAAATAACCTATGAATTACATGAAAAAAACATCATAAAATTATGAAATATATAGTGCTAAATGAATAACATAAGAATCAGCATATATCAAAAGATAGCAGATGTAGCCAAAGCTGTTCTGATTAGCTCAGGAAACCTTGAACAATCTGAATCAGGAGGTGGTAAACACAATGAAACTCCTGCCTCATTAGGGAGCAACACCACATAGTTCGGACTTTTTATGAATAAGCTTGACCAAACCATCTGAAACTAATAATCTCTATTTTATACAAATTGTTTCTGAGATCTACAAAGGTCACACCGCATCTCCTTCTGTTATCATTTCTTCTTTGAGCCTGTCTGTGAACGTTTGTCTATTAGAGAAGCCATACTTTATTTAAAGTATCTGGTTTCTTAGAGAATTATTTATTGAAAAATTTAATCATTTCGGATAATACTAATGTATACCTTAGTCTGTCTTTGTTTGTGGTTTCTCTCTCTCTTTTTTTTTTTCTTGAAATATATTTTCCCTTAAGTGTTAGACTGTCATTGTTTTCTTTTGTTTTAAATTATTGTTTCTCATGTTTGAATGAAGGTTTCTTCCTGGATCAGCTATTTCTAGGACAGTAGAGCTGGGGAAGAGCCAAAGAATGCTAGTAGTTTAGGCTTTGCTTCCTTGGTCTGTTGTCTGCAAACATTTTCTCATCAACATTTTTCACCAGAGAGTTAATTCTACTCAGGGCAGGTGATCTTCCTATTGGTGAAAGTCTTAGTCACTCAGTCGTGTCTGACTCTGAGATCTCATGGGCTGTAGACTGCGTCTCCTCTGCTCATGGAATTCTCCAGGCAAGAATACTGTTGTGGGTGGCCAATCCCTCAGGGGATTTTCCTGACCGAGGAATTGAACCCAGGTTTTCTGCTTTGCAGCCAGATTCTTTACTCTTTGAGCCACCAGGGAAGCCACTCAGGGCAGTTGATCTTCCTGTCTTATATTCAAGTCCCTTGTGTGACCAGCCTTGATAGGGTTGTACATCTACCATTTCTCCAAGCTCTTGCAACATCATCAGCCTTGTTCTTGCAGTAATGCTATGTCTTCTCTCTTCTTGTGGCCCCACTGCTCTAAGACCTCAAAAGAGTTCAGGGAAGTTCTCAGAGCCTTCCCATAGTTTCCTATGAATTACGATCTCTGCTCCATATCTCGGAGAAGGCAATGGCACCCCACTCCAGTACTCCTGCCTGGAAAATCCCATGGATGGAGGAGCCTGGTGGGCTACACTCCATGGGATCGCTACGAGTCAAACGTCACTGGGAAACTTCACTTTCGCTTTTCGCTTTGATGCATTGGAGAGGAAATGGCAACCCATGCTAGTGTTCTTGCCTGGAGAATCCCAGGGATGGGGGAGCCTGGTGGGCTGCCTTCTGTGGGGTCGCACAGAGTCGGACACGACGGAAGCGACTCAGCAGCAGCAGCAGCAGCACCATATCTATAGCAGCAGGAGGTTTGCTCTCTCACTATGGACCCACAAAGCTGCTCATCTTCTTGTGTGTGAGCTGGGATTACAGTGTTTCCAATTTTAATGAAGAAGAAACTTTGTTTTCTATGCTCCCAGTTGCTTTTGGTTGGTTTCAGGGAGGAACAGAAAGAACAGTTCAGTTCAGGTCAGTAGCTCAGCCATGTCTGACTCTTTGCGAGCCCATGAATCGCAGCACGCCAGGCCTCCCTGTCCATCACCAACTCCCAGAGTTCACTCAGACTCACGTCCATTGAGTCAGTGATGCCATCCAGCCATCTCATCCTCTGTCGTCCCCTTCTCCTCCTGCCTCCAATCCCTCCCAGCTTCAGAGTCTTTCCCAGTGAGTCAACTCTTCGCATGAGGTGGCCAAAGTACTGGAGTTTCAGCTTCAGCATCATTCCCTCCAAAGAAATCCCAAGGCTGATCTTCAGAATAGACTGGTTGGATCTCCTTGCATCCTATACCAGCACCTAAAATGGGGAGATCTTTCATTGTCATAGTAACCTAAGACTGTAAGACATAAGGATTTTCTAGTTCACAAATCCACATCTAAGTAATATGTCCCAGGAAATTGGTGTCATAATTTTTACCTTTTATTTTAAATTTTGTTCTTTAATCATTCAGTTGTGTCTGACTCTTTGCAACCCCATGGACTGAAGCATGCCAGGCTTAAGGAGTTGATTTAAGAAATAACTTGAATAGGATATGAGTTAGGGCTGCATGTGTGTCACTATTAATTTTTAAAAAGTGATTTTAAGCCAGATCAAAATGTTCTCACAGCTGGGTCAAAACAGCCTCATCAGGATGTCCTTGACATTAAAGCAGGCATATCAAAACATGGAAATATCCAAATGTCACATGTCTGCTGGTAAAAAACGCTGAGTGGAGACTGTGGAAGGAATAAACTTTATCCTTCAGTCGATGTGAGCATTTCATGGCAAAGAAATAGGTTCAGAATCTTGAAACAGGTGTCATAAAGTGGCTTGTTTCACATATAAACTTCTGCATACTCTTATTGGATTGCACAAAGGTTTAAAAGGATATCAACCACAACTCTGCCTGTGCTTTACCAGGTCCCTGATGAGGAATATTAGGGGCTTCCCTGGTAGCTCAGCTGGTAAAGAATCCACCTGCAATTCAAGAGACCCTGGTTTGATTCCTGGGTTGAGAAGTTCCTCTGGAGAAGGGATAATCTACCCACATCAGAGGACAGACACACTGAAACCGTAATCACAGAACACTAGTCAATCTAATCACACTAGGGCCACTGCTGCTGTTAAGTCACATCAGTTGTGTCCAACTCTGTGTGACCCCATAGATGGTGGCCCACCAAGCTCCCGTCCCTGGGATTCTCCAGGCAAGAACACTGGAGTGGGTTGCCGTTTCCTTCTCCAGTGCACGAAAATGAAAAGTGAAAGTGAAGTCGATCAGTCGTGTCCGACTCTTCGCAACCCCATGGACTGTAGCCTACCAGGCTCTTCCATCCATGGGATTTCCCAGGCAAGAGTATGGGAGTGGGATGCCATTGCCTTCTCCACTAGGACCACAGCCTTGTCTAACTCAGTGAAACTAAGCCATGCCCTGTGGGGCCACCCAAGACAGNTCAAGGCTATATATTGTCACCCTGCTTATTTAACTTATATGCAGAGTACATCATGAGAAACGCTGTGCTCAAAGAAGCACAAGCTGGAATCAAGATTGCTGGGAGAAATATCAATCACCTCAGAAGTGAAGAGGAACTAAAAATGTCTTGATGAAAGAGGAGAGTGAAAACTCTGGCTTAAAGCTCAACATTCAGAAAACAAAGATCGTGGCATCTGGTCCCATCACTTCATGGCAAATAAATGGGGAAAGAGTGGAAACAGTGTCAGACTTTATATTTTTTAGCTCCAAAATCACTGCAGATGGTGACTGCAGCCAGAAATTAAAAGATATTTACTCCTTGGAAGGAAAGTTATGACCAACCTGGATAGCATATTCAAAAGCAGAGACATTACTTTGCCAACAAAGGTCCGTCTAATCAAGACTATGGTTTTTCCAGTAGTCATGTATGGATGTGAGAGTTGGACTCTGAAGAAAGCTGATCACCAAAGAACTGATGCTTTTGAACTGTGGTGCTAGAGAAAACTTTTGAGAGTCCCATGGACTGCAAGGAGATCCAACCAGTCCATTTTAAAGGAGATCAGTCCTGGGTGTTCTTTGGAAGGAATGATCCTAAAGCTGAAACTCCAGTAGTTTGGCCACCTCATACGAAGAGTTGACTCATTGGAAAAGACTCTAATGCTTGGAGCGATTGTGGGCAGGAGGTAAAGAGGATGACAGAATATGAAATGGCTGGATGGCATTACTGACTCGGTGGACGTGAGTTTGAGTGAACTCCGGGAGTTGATGATGGACAGGGAGGCCTGACGTGCTGTAATTCATGGGCTCACAAAGAGTCTGAGATGACTGAGTGACTGAACTGAACCCACATCAGTATAATTCGGCTTCCTTGATGGCTCAGATACAACAGGAGACCTGGGTTCAATACTTGGGTTGGGAAGATCCCCTGGAGGAGGGCATGGCAACCCACTCCAATGTTCTCACCTGGAGAATTCCCACTGACAGAGGAGCCTGGCAGGCTACAGTCCATGGTGTCACTAAGAGTCAGACATGACTGGGTAACTAAACACAAATAATTACAAAAAGTACCAAAACCATATCTCTTTTTCCTACTGTGCATCTGACTCTGGATGGTTGGAGGTCACTTTGAAGCATACTGAGAGATTCATTAAGGTTGACCTGCAGTGATGATTAGCCACAAACTTGGAAATCAGGATTCCTATTGGGAGAATGGACTAGTTTTATATGTAATTGAGGTGGGTAGTTTACTTTTAATGCTTGCAAAAATCCTCCGACTCAAATACACCTCTCTTACTGTCCTTTTTCCTATCCCTGGAATATCCATACTCTCTGTCACGCCTTAGATTTAGGCATCTAAAGTGTTGTTTGAGTTGAATAAAAGGGCTACATAGTGAAAAGAGAAGTGCATGGTTCTTGGAATCAGAGGACTCTAAGTTCAAATTCTGACTGTTACTTATTAATTGTTCAACTCTCAAGTTCCTCAATTGTATAAGGTGAGAATAATAACCGCTACTTTGTAAGGTTGTCAAGAGGAATAAGTAAAATAACATGAAAGCACCTAGCAAAAGTAGGTGCCCAGGAAATTTTTGCTTTAGAACCCGAAATATTGGGACCGTATGAGTGCGTGTGCTTACTCATTTAGTCATGTCCAACTCTTTGCAACCCTTTGGACTATAGCCCGCCAGGCTCCTCTGTCCATGGGATTTTTCAGGCAAAAAATATTGGAGTGGATTGCCATTTTCTTCCTCCGGAGGATCTTCCCAACCTAGGGATCGAACCCACATTTCCCATTGTCTCCTGAATTATACGCAGATTCTTTACCTGCTGAACCATCAGGGTATATAAAGCTATAAAAGAGATGTTACCATTCCAGCTTACCAACTCCTTGGAGAAAGATGTCAGAGAAGGTGGGATGAAACACAAGTTCTGAAGAAGAGAGAAGAAAAAACTAGTATGGGACACTTTCAACTAGTTGAAACTTTTGCTCCACTGTTGAGATCCAAGGTTGCTGTAACACTTGACATCTAATGAGGGAAAGCAGTGGAGCATTGACCCAGAATGCAGTAGAACGTTTTCAAGATGTATGTGAAGCAAATCACTTTGAATCTAAAAGGAAGGAAATAAGCCAGAGGGTTTAAACAGCACAGATTACGAAAATTCAAATCTTTGGTTATGGGCAACACAGACCTCAGTGAATTAAGTTTGTCTGACAATGCAAGGGATGAGCTGTTGATTGCAAAGTGCTGCCTAGAGGATTTGGCTTCCTAGTCTTCACATCTAGAGAGTGAAGCACTTATAGATTTTTTCTCTCATCCAAGTTCCATTTAAGAGAACATATAAGATACACAGGAAAGTGATCCTGAAATTGGATCGGCTCATACGGATGGGTTATGAATCAATATGATATATTCAGGAAGAAGTATTCATTTCATTTCAGATAAACTACCACTCCGTAGCCCTGGCAACCTGGAATCCATGTTCTACCTTCTCTGTGATCATTTGATTTCTCACATTTCCTGACACTGCCTGAAAGCAAATGCCTATTCACAGCTCGTAGTAGTGTATACATGATAAAGACTTAAAACAATTATTCCGTTCATAAAATGCAGGTTTTAAAAATGTGACTCTACACATTCATAATTATTTTAGAATGCACACCTGGGTGGGAAGGTGGATCAAGAAGGAAAGGATATATGTATACTTATGGCTGATTCATGTTGTTGTACGGCAGAAAACAACACAGATTTGTTAAGCAATTAACCTCCATTAAAATTTTTTTAAAATGAAAGCATTAGATATAAAAAATGTACATCGTTTCCCTGTGATACAAAATATTTACCATACTCAAGCCTTTAAAAATAATGTTAGTCAAATCATTTTTCTTCTACAGTTGTATACTTTCTCTTCATAAAGTGCAATATTTAATGCTATAAATTCTTACCTTCAACTTTTGTACACTGCAAGGTAGAACTTTAGAGATAGCTATGTGTGTTCATCACGGTTGTCTGTGAAAATATATAAACAGAATCACATACATGCATAGATAAAAGCATAAATCCTCCTGTTGCTATAGTAATTCCAAGGGCACATCTGCAACAAGGTGCACAAATACAATTGTGTTAGCAAAACACTTCAACATGGTTGCACTTTACTTTGAATACTTCTGGTTGATGTCTGAAAGTCCTTTGAGCAAAAGTATTTTTTTTTAAAAATTCTTATTTCTATCAGAAGAGCATAATGTCCTTAAATTGTTCCTCAAAAAAGATAGAAAATGATTAAAATATCAAATTTTCATCACATGTGGCAAAGATGAAATAGACTGTGTTCATCTTTTGGCTTTTGCCTACATGATTTTTTTTAAAATAGAGAAACTGAAAGAGTGAAATTATGAAGGTTGAAATGAGGCTTTCAGAGAAGGTACCTTTTATCATGGTTAATTTCCCCTGATTCAAGGATTTTTTTTGCAAGATACATACTCATTCTTTCAAAAAGCTTAAATAAATATTGATAGGAACATGCAGTCTCAGGCATATTTTATGTACCTAGGATAATAACTAGCATTTCTTGGGTATTTGCCAATATTATTTCCTCCACTAAGACTCTTTAGCTGTCTTATATATATATATATATATAGTTTTATAGTTTACATTTTTCAGAATGGAATGTTTGAATTCCAATTGAAAATTAAGGAATCCAAAGTTCTGGATACATATTTCAGTTGGTTGCTTAAGGATTAACATTTGCCCATGAAGATCTTTCTAAAAGATTTGGGTTAACCTCTTTCTAAAACAGTTGCATGAACTTAACTAAGTTTTAAAGTTGAATTGAATTTTGGTAACTGAAGATTTCTCAAGCCATAGGCTATTGTTCCAGTCCTTACAGCAGTGCCTGTTACGGGTAGAAATATGAGAGCTGGGGATAAATGTGCACTGCTGCTGCTGCTGAGTCGCTTCAGTTGTGTCCCACTCTGCGCGACCCCATAGACAGTAGCCCACCAGGCTCCCCCGTCCCTGGGACTCTCCAGGCAAGAACACTGGAGTGGGTTGCCATTTCCTTCTCCAATGCATGAAAGTGAAAAGTGAAAGTGAAGTCGCTCACTCGTGTTCGGCTAGTAGTGACCCCATGGACTGCAGCCGACCAGACTCCTCCGTCCATGGGATTTTCCAGGCAAGAGTGCTGGAGTGGGGTGCCATTGCCTTCTCCAAAGTGTGCACTAATGTCAGAAAATAACCTAAAAACAATAGGATCCTTAAAAATAGTTGATATCCTGTGGTTTTCATATTCAAATAATAATTATAATTCATGAAAAATAATTTTTTTCATCACTGACGTGTGTTTGAGCAAACTCCAGGAGATAGTGAAGATCAGGGAAGCCTGGCATGCTGCAGTCCATGGAGTAACAAGAGTCAGACATGACTTAGCAATTGAAAACCAACAAATAAATTTAGTAAAGTGAAGTCTCTGACTTTTAATTAAATTGATGTTTTACTTGGGCTCCAAAATCACTGCAGATGGTGATTACAGTCATGAAATTAAAAGACGCTTGCTTTTTGGAAGGAAAGTTATGACCAATCTAGATAGCATATTCAAAAGCAGAGATATTACTTTGCCAATAAAGGTCCATCTAGTCAAGACTATGGTTTTTTCAGTGGTCATGTATGGATGTGAGAGTTGGACTGTGAAGAAAGCTGAGCGCCAAAGAATTGATGCTTTTGAACTGTGGTGCTGGAGAAGACTCTTGAGAGTCCCTTGGACTGCAAGGAGATCCAACCAGTCCATTTTAAAGGAGATCAGTCCTGGGTGTTCTTTGGAAGGACTGATGCTGAAGCTGAAACTCCGATACTTGGCCACCTGATGTGAAGAGTTGACTCATTAGAAAAGACCCTGATGCTGGGAAGGATTGGGGACAGGAGGAGAAGGGGACAACAGAGGATGAGATGGATGTTCATCATTGACTCGATGAAAATGAGTTTGGGTAAGCTCCAGGAGTTGGTGATGGACAGGGAGGCCTGGCATGCTGCGATTCATGGGATCACAAAGAGTTGGACACGACTGAGTGACTGAACTGAACTGAATAGCAAACTTGGTGATACAGTGGTAAAGTGCAAGAGACACAGGTTTGGTCCCTGGGTTGGGAAAATCCACTGGAGAAGGAAATGGCAACCCACTCCAGTATTCTTGCCTGGGAAATCCCAGGGACAGAGGAGATTGTTGGGCTACAGTCCATGAGCTCACAAAGAGTTGGACACGAGTTAGCAACTAAAAAATAACAATAACAAACTACTTGTTTCATTTGTAGGCTTGGCAATAAGAGTAGAGAATGCTATTTAAATCTAAAATAAACTTGGTTTTAGTCATCAAAAATATTTATCAAGTATTAACTCTAGTTTCTGAAAAAGAACCAACTTTGGTATAAAAAGAATAGTATCTATGCAGTTTACATATTATATTATTGACTTACTTCTATACCTATGGTAGAACTTATATGTAAATACAAAATGAATATAAAGTAGAACTGATCAAATTGTCTGAACATTATTTATAAATATTCCCTTAGGATTTGAAGTCACTGGCAGAGTAGATATCTAATTTAAACACTCACACACACGCACACGCACACAGACACACATACATCTAAGGAGCTGAAATATAGATGACTCAACTAATTTTTAAGAGTCAGTTTTTTAAAGATTAGAAATATTGGCTTTTCTGTGTGTGTGTCATAAGAATGTATATGAACTAGAAGCATTTTATCTATGGCTAAATGAACCTGTTGATAAGTATAGAGAATCACCAAAGTGCATTGCTGTAAACAAGCTTTTAACTCGCTTCATGTAAGATATTTAGGAAAAGAACAATTTACAAAATAAAAATGGAAGTTTTATTAGAAGCAAGAATATTTTATTAAAACCACTTTTTATCTTTAGTCAGAGGATGCCGGGATGGATTCATCGATCAAGTTCTATTTAATCTACAAACTCAGCCCTGGTCAGAAAGGATCTTAAAGTGGCTACAGCAGCATCTCAGCATGTGCCACTTCTTAATAATGTCCGTTATCTAGACATAGACATGAACTTGAAAATGCAACTTAAAAATCTTTAGGACAGGAAATCAAAATAGAAGTCGCAAAATCCTCTCAATAAAGTATATTAATTTTACTACAAGTAAAGTCCTTCAGAACCTATTTATTTATTTTCAGTTTGAATAAAATTCCAACAATATTCAAATTATGCACCATAGGAATTTCAGTGCTTAAATTTAATGGCTTTATTTAGAGTGGAATTAATAATAACAGCAAAATGACGATGACAAGGCTTTTCCTTCTTTAATTTGCTCAAAGTTGGTAAACTGAGCTTAGAGACGCTGATGATTTGCCCAAGGTCATCCAGTCAAGTACATATTGAGCATCTCTTCCATACCGAGTACTCTTCTGGGTGCTTCAGCAAAATTAGTGAGTGAAGAAGACAAAAGTACCTACTTTCATAGACCTTATAATTTAGGGAAAACATAGGATAAGTAAGAATAATAAAATATGTGTTATGTTAGAAAGTAGTAAGTTATATAGAAAAAGAAAAAGGAGAGCAAGATATGCAAGAAGGTTATGTGTGTTAAGGTGGGCTGTGATTTTACATGGAATAGTCAGTGTGGACCTCAGGAGTAAATGTGATATTTGGACAGACTTGAAACTCATGAAGGAGTTGGTGTGATGTGATGGAGAAAGACAGTTACTAGGAAGGAACAAACAGGCTGAAATACTGAAATGTGTCTTGAATATCCTGAAAAGCAAGGGAGCTTTGGTTGGTATACATTGCGAGCAAGGTGGAAGAATGGTAGGACCGAGGGCAGAAAGGCAATGGGACATGTCAGATGAAGATTTCCGGGCCATTGTAAGGACTCTGGCTTTAACTCTGAATGAAACCAGGACCCTGCAAGGGTTTTGAGCAAAAGAGAGCATGGCAAGATCTGACTTACAATTTTAGATCATTTTAGGTTGCTGGTCGAGAATAAATTATAGAAAAGAAAGGATAAAACAGAGAGACTAGATAGGAGGCTGCTCCTCTCCTAACTAGTCTGATTGAGAGATGCTATTGGCTTGGGTGATGAAGTTGTTGCGTCAGTAGGTGTTGACTCTAGTTTGAAGTTGGAACAAACAGGAGTTCGAGGCAGAATGTACAGGGTGTGTGAAGCAGTGGGAGAAATTAGGAAAAACTGTTTTGACCAGTCACCTGGAAGGATGGGGTTACCTTTCATCAAGATGGGTTTTTTGGGGAAAGATGAGCTCAGTTTTGGATGTATAAAACTGAGACGTTTCCAGGACATATACAAGTGGGAATGAAGGTTGGAAATCATATATATGAGTCTAGAATTGGATGTTAAGGTCTGCGCTAGCAATGGAAATTGAAGGATCATAAATTTGAGGGGCACACTGATGTTTTGTCACTTACCATTCAGTAAATAGAACAAGGATTTAAATCATGCTTGGTTATCTTTAGTCTCCTATACATCATAATCAATCATTTTTTCCCAATTTATAAATAATTCAAACTGAAGGGCTTATTAAGTATTCATCTATTAATTACCACCTCCCTTTACCCATCAGTGTCTTCTAATGAAAAAAATGAAACTCTATTAAAAGAAAGCAGTACAACAGCAGGAATTATATTCATGTTAAAACCCTGCTGCTGCTGCTGCTGCTGCTACTGCAGCTGGTGCTACTGGTAAGTGGCTTCAGTCGTGTCCGACTCTGTGCGACCCCATAGACGGCAGCCCACCAGGCTCCCCTGTCCCTGGGATTCTCCAGGCAAGAACCCTACTGGCAAGCAATTAAATGCACTTTCACCATGAACTTTGAGTCTGCTTAAACTGGCTGGTTTAAAATAGTAAAGAGTTTAGGGTCAGTCAGCCTGCTTTCTGGAATTCATATTCTTATTTATAGCTTTTAACCTTAAAGCAGAACTCTAAAGAAAGCCACACTGAAGCCTGGGTTTCACTGCCAGTCTTCAGGCATATGTTGTTGCCCTGCTTTACTTAAGATGAAGTATTGGTGAACTTCTGGAAGTATCTAAAACAAGTGTGAAAGTGTTGGTCACTCAGTTGTGTCCTACTCTTTATGACTGCATGGGCCATAGCCTCTATCCATGGAATTCTTCAAGTAAGAATATTGGAGTGGGTAGCCATTCCCTTCTCCAGGGGATCTTCCCCACCAAGGGATTGAGCCCAGGTCTCCTGCATTGCAGGAAGACTTTTTCACCTCTGAGCCATGAGGGAAATATCTAGGAAACACATCTCAAAAGAACCATCAGACACTATTTAGAGTCCCCACTCTGGCGAAAACGTCTCTATTTATTGAGTCGGGTCTTGTCATCTTGGTTACTTTGTGGGGAACAATCTTTATGAGCTCCTCATGCACCATAGAGAATATAGTGAAAATTTTTTTTATTATGAAGTAAAAGGGAAGGAAAAAGCTAACTGGTACTGGCAGCTGTTTTCCCTACCCTAACTTTCAGGATTGAAAGACCAGTTTCTAAGGGCTTAGAGAAAAGATACCCTGCAGGATTGTGCAAGAGGAAGAAAGAAAATAGCACAGTGTTTGGACTGGAGAGTGGCTGAATCTAAGAAAGGTTAATTCCCCCAAGATGGAGAAGACAGCAGGGTCCTGCAGTTTCTGCTTTTACACCAGGACTTCTGAGTCCCCTGGTTATTTTTGAACCCTAGAAAGGATGGGCAAGACGAGTGATCCTGTACACTAATATAGAAGGCATAAGAAGCATTGCATAAGCCTGAGACCGACACAAAAGCAGTAGTGCCACCGCTGTTCTCATCATAAGAATGTATATTGTTACAGATTGTATGTTAGAATTATCAACACACTAATCACAGAAATCAAAGAAGACCTAAATAAACGGAAAGACATACTGTGTTCAAGAATTAGGAGACTCATAGTAAAGATGTCAGTTCTCCCCAAACTGATCAACAGATTTAACGCAGTTTCTACCAAAACTCCAGCAGGAGTCTCTATAGATGTGCTTGAGCTATGTTCCTGTGGACATGGGCTCAGGGTACATCAAAGGTGAGCCGTGTGGCCTAAAGCCCAGACAGCCTGTCTCTCTAAACTGTACTGGAGCTCTCGGCTTGTTTTCTAGCCTAGGGGTAGGCAGAAGCTCACAGACTTGTCTGAGATTCACTTTCCCTTGAGTGAACTTCGGGAGTTGGTGATGGACAGGGAGGCCTGGTGTGCTGCGATTCATGGGGTCGCAAAGAGTCGGACACGACTGAGCGACTAAACTGAACTGAAGTTGGGGCTTGAAGCTAGAGAACTGATTTTGTTTTTGTTTTTTAAGAAATAATATATTACAGCATGTTTGCACCTTGGTGTTAAGTACTAAAGTGCATTTAGCCTCCAGGAAAGATTCTTCAAAATTTTGCCAGAATATTTTTTTAGACCTATTTATCACCATTTTCTCTCCTCATTCTCCTCACCCACCTTTATTCTGTATGCTTCCTGTTCCTTTAATGCACAATTCATTTTCACACATCTGCACTTCCTATACACCCTTTAAACGTTATGTCCTCAGTAAAGCCTTCCAGTTGCCTTGAAATAATTGTCTTCAAGCATTTTTATTTACACTTCTATTTAAACACTTTTACAGAGAACATATTGCATTACGTTCTGCTCGTGTTTATGATCTCTTCTAATATTATATTACTTCAGAATAGCAACCAAATATTTATCATCTTTCTGACCCTATTATTTAGGTTACTGTCTTGCTTATTTCAAGGTTCAATAAACTTGTTTGTTTAATTAAAAATTCATGCATGTAAAGCAAGGAAATAAAAGTCATACAGGTTGGAAAACAAAAATTAAACTTTTCTGTTTGTGGATAACTTAATTTTCTTCATAGGAAATCATAAGGAACATCCAGAAAAAAAATTCTATAGCTAGTCAATGAGTTTAGCAAAATGACTATGGATAAGACCAACACAAAAATTTAATTGCATCTCTATAAACAATCAATTAACAATTGGAAATGGAAATTTAAAATGATGCAATGCGTAATCACTCTAAAATATTTTAGTATAAATCTATCAAAACATGTACAGGATGTGTATGCTTAAAGCTACAAAATGTTAATCAAAGAAATCAAAGAAGACCTAAGTAAATGGAAGAATATCTGTTCATAAATTGGGAGACTCAATATATTAAAGATGTCAATTTCCCCCAAATTGTTCTACAGGTTAGACACAATTTCTATCAAAATTCCAGCATGAGTCTTTATAGATGTATACTAAATTACTGTAAAATTTATATGGAAATAAATAGGAATAATAATAGACAAAACATATTTTAAATAGAAGAATAAAGTTGGAGATATTATAATACCTGATTTTGAGACTTATACAGCTATATTCCAACACTTTGGCCACCTGATGCTAAGAGCTGACTCATTTGAAAAGACCCAGAAGCTGGGAAAGATTGAGGGCAGGAGAAGGGGATGATGGAGGATGAGATGGTTGGATGGCATCACAAACTCAATGGACATGGGTTTGAGTGGACTCCGGCAGTTGGTGATGGACAGGGAGGCTTGGCGTGATGCAGTTCATGGGGTCGCAAAGAGTCAGACACGACTTAAGCGACCAAATTGAGCTGAACTGAATGAAGATAGTGTGGCAGAAGAATGGACACATAAGTCAATAGACAGAGTAGAGATGCCAGAACATCAGGCAAATACAACCAACCGATATTTGACAAAGATACAAAAGCAAATTAATGGGAGGAATATAGTCTTTTCAACAAATAGTACTGGAACAATTGGACTTTGAGAGGCAAAATAATGAAACTTGATTTAAACCTCATACCTTATGTAAAAATTGTCTCAGTGAATCATAGATGTAAATGAAAACACAAAACTATAAAACTTTTTAAGAAAAACTCTCAATATGAAGGATTAGGCAAAGACTTCTTAGAAGACACCAAAGGCACAATGCATGAAGGAAAATCTGACAAATTAGATTTCATCAAGACTAAAAAACTTCCTTGAATCTACAAATACAGTAAAATATCATATACACCAATGATTTAAAAATGCATATGAAAACTGATGAAACAAGGGAAGTTCTTGAGTTAGTATCATTGTATCAACATCAGTGTCCTTGTTTTAATAATGTACTATGGATATGATTATATAAGATATTATTGAAAAAACTGGGTGAAAGTTACTTGAGAACTCTCTAGTTTTTTACACCAACACTAATTATTAGAGAAATGCAAGTCAAAACTGTAATAAGCTATCACCTCACACTCGTCAGTATGGTCATCATCAAAAAATCTACAAACAATAAATGCTGGAGATGGTGCGGAGAAAAGTGAAACCTCCTACACTGTTGGAGAGTTTGCACAGCCCCTAAGGAGAACCATTTTTTATGGAGGTTCCCTAAAAAACTAAAAGTAGAGCCACCACATGATGCATCAGTCCTACTCCTGGGCATATATTCAGAGAAAAGCATAATTTAAAAGATACATGCACACCAGTGTTCACTGCAGCACCACTTACAGTAGATAGGACATGGAAGCAACTTAAATGTCTTTGAACAGAGGAAAGGATAAAGAAGGTGCGGTACATATGTACAGT
Organism: Neotragus moschatus; assembly: GCA_006410615.1. NCBI lineage: Eukaryota > Metazoa > Chordata > Mammalia > Artiodactyla > Bovidae > Neotragus > Neotragus moschatus. The sequence goes on from SJYA01000249.1 coordinate 130,125, forward strand.
GGAATATTACTCAGCCATAAAAAGAACAAAATAATGCTGTTTGCAGCAACATACATGGACCTAGACACTGTCATACGTAGTAAAGTAACTCAGAAAGACAAGCAAAAATACCACCTGATACTGCTTATATCTTAAAAAAATGACACAACTCCTTATGAATCTTAAAATACTTAAAAATAGAAGTTAACTTTTAAAAAGTTTGTGAAGGTTAGGAACTATATGAGAACTGACTGTATATTTTGGTCATTTTTCTCTGTGACTCTAAAACAGAATAGTCTAAAATATAAAATATATTTTAAGAAATAAAATAAAGGTAAAAATAAGTCCTTGATACAATTTTTGAAAATTTATGAAAGACCCTTTCCTTCCAATGGTAAACGTTGATAGCAATGTTTGTCTTTTGAATTGCTCCAAGAAAAGACTCAATTTACACATGAATATATGTCACAGGAACAAAAGACTGTCTTTAGTAGCAACTTACCACAACACATGAGCGTAAAATTCTTGTCAACACACCAAGTGTTTCATGTTCAAATACCATTTTCAAGAATATCTGCGTATTGATTTGGACACTTAACCTCTGTATGGATTACACATTCAGTGATACAATATGTGGATTTTAGAAATCAAGTAAGCCTTGAGAAAGCCTTTTTGAACCTGTTTGTGTGGCTGTGGAATCTAAACATATCATATTTAATCAAGGATTCTTCATGATTTACAAGCACTCCTGAGAAATGGCCACAATTACAAGATTGAAGACAAATCTCTAATTGATAAAGATATTTTTTGCAGTATCTTCTCAGGAGAATCTTTGCCAAAGTTGTTTAGGTCTCTATTCCTCATCTAGTTACACTTGTCAGAAGGTTACTGGCATTGCAAGCTTTAAATATTACAATTGACATACAATATTATATCAGTTTCAGGTATATAACATAGTGATTTGATACTTTTATATATTGTGGAATAATTACTACAATAAGAGAAGGTATCATTCATCACCATACGAGGCTGACTCTCTGAATGTTGCACTCCTCTGTATGTATTACCTGCTTCCGTATGTGTACATAACCTTCATCCCTATGAGCACATTTTATGTGTCCCTACGTCAGGTCAGTTTCTCTTCCTCAGTTCGTATCTCATCACAACAAAAATTTGGAATGATGGAAAGGATTTAGAACAACAAAGAAGTTACAGCTCAGTTCAGCTCAAGCTAACAGATATTTTAATAGACAGTCACTCCCAAGACACAGGAGAATGCCGACCTCAAACGAGTCTTCCTCCCATTCCTTCTTGGCATCTGCCTCCAGCTTTTATACTTCTCATTTCCTCCTTTGGCTGTGCCTTGTGCAAAATAGGGCTTCTATCTACCACCAATCAATGAAAAGGAATGCAAATGGGCTTATGCTCAGGGCTGATTGGCAATTACAAGTTATATAACAGCAGGCTCTGTTGTTTATGTCTTCCCATAATTCAGTCTGTTATAATCATATATATATAAATGTGTGTATATATATTTATGTATAATATTTATGAACTCTTGATGGATTCTTGGGTTTCCCTGGTGGCTCAGAAAGTAAAGAATCTGCCTGCAGTGCAGGAGACCTGGGTTCAATCCCTGGGCTGGGAAGATCCATTGGAGAAATGGATCTCCAATATTCTTGTCTACCCACTCCAGTATTGCCTGGAGAATGCCCATGGACAGAGGCGCCTGGCAGTTTGTAGTCCGTGGGGTCGCAAAGAGTTGGACAGGACTCAGCAACTAAACAGTACAAGGGGCCCCAAGCTGCCTAAGGTAATTTGGAGAGGCCCCTGTGGTTAATTTGTATCCACTGTGCACCTTGGGCTCCTGTGTAGGCACTGGAAAAGTCTCTGTGGCCATTTTGTCATTGGAAAAGTCTCTGTGGTTATTTTGCAGCATATCTGTGAGCTGGGTGTGTCTGCCATGGGGTTTAGAGATCAGCTTGTATCCCTTTCAATCAGGCCACCCCTTCTTGCACATGACTGACTTCCTACCCAACACCTATCTGCATATTACATCTTGTGACTAGTGTTTTATGGCTGGAAGTTGAGTAGCTCTTAAACCCTTTCACCTATTTAGAAACAAAACGGGTGGTTGCTGGTTGGGGGGTAGGAGTGTGATGGAGGAAAACAGGCAAAAAGGAAGCAGTTTTGTGANAACACCTATCTGCATATTACATCTTGTGACTAGTGTTTTATGGCTGGAAGTTGAGTAGCTCTTAAACCCTTTCACCTATTTAGAAACAAAACGGGTGGTTGCTGGTTGGGGGGTAGGAGTGTGATGGAGGAAAACAGGCAAAAAGGAAGCAGTTTTGTGAGTGCTTGGTTTGGCTTCTTTTCAGAAAGCTTCCACTAGTGAACATAGGATGTAATAATAATAAAAAAAAAATAGCCCCTTGTCAAAGATCTGGCTCTCTCAAGACATATTTATACCATTATAGGAGGCTGTCCATCCATTTCCTGGGGGAACTGTCAAAGCAACTTGGGTCTAACTAAGAGAAGTAAAATTCCACCTGGATCCGGCCAATGAATCAATTTATTTGAAAGCTAGAACCATAACTTAGCTTAGAGGTGAAAATATTAAAGAAAAATGTGACCACATTTATCATGTAAGGTGCCCTTGAGTTCTTACACAGACCTAAGTTGCTGCACAAATCATGCTGGTACTGAAGCTTAATTGTAAAGAGAAATTTTGTGGGAATTAAAAACAACCCTCATATCAAGTATCCATAGGCAATCAATACCATGCTGGGAAGAAGGTCTCAGAAAGCTTAATCTTGCCAAAGCTTGACACCAGCTGAGGTTCAAGGTTATTGCTCTATGTATTTGCAAAAAAAAGCCACCCATCAAGGGACAATGAAAGTAAAGCACGTTTAGCCTTCAAGTTTTCAGTACATAACAGAGATCCTGAATTCAAGGACCTAAATGTCATAATAGCTACTAGAATTGAGAAAGCCCTTCAAAAATAGTTCACATCATTCTTATACATCAGGCTTCTGTAAGAAAAAAGATATATGTGAAACCAAAACTTCCAGTGTCAATCTCTTCAGCTTTTTCAGTGATAAGCAAAGTTGTTCCAAAAAAAGAGCATCAAACTTTCCTAGAGATACTCAGTGTGCCCTATTTTTGTTTTCCACCTTCCCCACCTCATGCCAAAATGTTTATTCACATTCTCATCTGCTGAAAAATGTTACTTATCAATGCTGGAGGTGTTTTCTACAACCATTTAAGTTATTGACCATTCTTTGAAGGCAAAGGAGTTACTGACTTCCAAATGTTTACCATTATGTTACAATAGACATGAGCTATTTTGATTTTTTTTTTAAGGTTTTATTGTGAGAAGGTGAGACAGAGGATGAGATAGTTGGATGGCATCACCGACTCAATGGATATGAGTTTGAGCAAACTCTGAGAAATAGTGGAGGAAAGGGAAGCCAGACATGTTTCAGCCCAAGGGGGTCACAAAGAGTCAGACACAACTTAGCAACTGAACAACAATTTTGATTTTTTTTAATATTTTTTTATACGTAACATATTTTAAAGTCTTTATTGAATTTGTTACAATATTACTTCTGTTTTATGTTTTGGTTTTTTGGCCAGGAGGCATGTGAGATCCTTGACCAGAGATGGAACCCATATCCCCTGCATTGGAAGGTGAAGTCTTAACCAATGGAATGCCAGAGAAGTCCCTGAGCCCTTCTGATTTTTGATGCTTCTTCCCCTTAGCATATTAGCCATAAAATACCAGGTGAAACTGAGGTACTCTTTATCTCAATTGTGTAAATATATCCCTTCTCTCATCATCTAAGAAACCCTCATATCATGTAGGAGCTGTAATAATCCACTATTAATCCCTTATCTGCTTCCCTGGTGACTCAGTTGGTAAAGAATCTGCCTGCAATGTGGGAAACCCAGGTTCAATCCCTAGGTTGGGAAGATCCCCTGGAGGAGGGCATGGCCCGGAGAATCCCCACAGATAGAAGAGCCTGGTGGACTATGGTCCATGGGGTCTCAAAGACTTGGACACGACTGAGCGACTAAGCACAATACAGCCCATCCCTATATCCACATTTTCATAATCTATGTCCATCAATTGGGTTATTTTCTTTTTTAAAAAAGCATTCACCTTTAATTATATCATTACCAATGCAATTTGAGTCTTTTCTTTAGTGTTAAGAGCCTGAAGCCTTTATGATAATCTTGAGATAGCTGTTGGTTCTGCAGATATCAGGTTTGTTTGAGTTGTCATCAGTGAAAATAATGACTTGTCTCTTCAACTGATAAAGCTGTGTGGTAAAGACAGAGCTTAAGCAATCAAGTGAGGAATATAAGCTCTGTGATCAGAAAAGTTGATTCTCATAAGAAAATAATTTCTTTATAAAGAGATTTTGTTTGTTTTTCACATCACCCTCATACTGGATGCAGTACATTGGGAAAGTGCTTATAATGCAATGGACTGTTTAGTATAGGTATGATTTAAAGAACATTTCAGAGCTTTCTGGGGTCCTAGAACTAATGATGATATTGAAAGAGATGCAGAGGAATAGAGCATTTATTGGGCTTCATAATCCAGTGAAACACTTTCTTTTCCCTAAGAAAGGACAAAGAAGCTTAGTTAAGAAGAGCTTTAATTCTTGGCACTATGACAATGAATAATTTTAGTTAACTTGTGAAGTTCCTTGTGAATGTAACTCTCTTCCAGTGCAACTGTTATTGATTCTTTTAGTGAGGCAGTTCTGAGTCCACAGTTATGCATAGCATCTCCAGACTCGATTAAGCCTTGGAGTATAATACAAACAGGAAAAGCATCACTTTTGGAGCAATATTACCTAAATAAGAATCCCAGCCTGCTTATTTGTTGGCTGTATGGATCCAGGCACCATATTGAGCTTCCATGTGCTTTGGTTTCCTCATTTTCAAATGGAAGGATAATAATACCAGCTTATAGGATTTCTGGGTGGAGAAGGAAATGGCAATCCACTCCAGTGTTCTTGCCCAGAGAATCCCATGGACAGAGGAGCCTGGTGGGCTGCTGTCCACATGGTCACACAGAGTCGGACATGATTGAAGTGACTTAGCATGCATGCATAGGATTGCTGTAAGAACGGAAAGACTTTGTTATGTGTAGTGTTCACAACAGTTCTATTACATATTGATCTGTCATCGACATGAAGAGGATGACAGCATTTCCATTTGGATTGCTGTTTACCTGGTTTTATTCAGTTACAACACCAGAACTTTAGATATTTGCGTAAAATTAAGACTGAATGGAAATGTCAAGTAGGGAGAAAACCATAATTTAGGATGGCGATACAATATCTCATTACATGGTGACACTATATAATTTATTTAATCATGTTCAAATTCACTAAAAATAAAAAAAATGCAAGTTTTTAATAATGAAATAGTATTTTCACCTATCAAATCAATGAATTTTTGGAATTTATAATGCCAATTTTTGATGTGAATATTGTGAAAGAGTATTATAGTATTATGAAGAGCAAATTGGAAATACATATCAAGATTCATAAAATCTTTCATCCTAATACTTTATTTTAAAGCGAGGATCCCTTAGAAGAAATGGAGTATTCATCATAGTCAACAAAAGTGTCCGAAACGCAATACTTGGATGCAGTCTCAAAAACGACAGAATGATCTCTGTTCGTTTACAAGGCAAACCATTCAATATCATGGTAATCCAAGGCTATGCCCCAACCAGAATTGCTGAAGAAGTTGAAGTTTAATGGTTCTATGAAGACTTACAAGACCTTCCAGAATTAACACCCCCAAATTGTCCTTTTCATTATAGGGGACTGGCAAAAATAGGAAGTCAAGAAACATCTGGAATAACAGGCAAATTTGGCCTTGGAGTACAGAATGAAACAGGGTAAAGGCTAACAGAGTTCTGCCAAGATAATGCACCCGTCATAGCAAACACCCTCTTCCAACAACAGAAGAGTAGACTCTACACATGGACATCACCAGATGGTCAACACCAAAATCAGATTGATTATATTCTTTGCAGCAAAAGATGGAGAAGCTCTATACAGTCAGCAAAAACAAGACCAGGAGCTGACTGTGATTCAGATCATGAACTCTTTATTGCCAAATTCAGACTTAAATNTGATCCAGCAGATGTTGGCAATTTGATCTCTGGTTCCTCTGCTTTTTTAAAACCAGCTTGAACATCTGGGAACTCATGGTTCACGTATTGCTCAAGCCTGACTTGGAGAATTTTAAGCATTACTTTACTAGGTTGTGGAATGAGTGCAGTTGTGCAGTAGTTTGAGCATTCTTTGGGATTGCCTTTCTTAAGGATTTGAATGAAAAGTGACTTTTTCCAGTCATGTGTCCACTGCTGAGTCTTCCAAATTTGCTGGCATATTGAGTGCATCACTTTCACAGCATCATCTTTCAAGATTTGAAACAGCTCAACTGGAATTCCAACACCACCATTATTAAATGATTCAATTAATTAAAATATGAATTATCTCTGAAGAATAAAAAAATAACTAAATAAAGATATCTATGTCTACTTCTAGGAAACTTGACACTAATTTTTACTTATAAAACTGACAAGAAATAAAAAATACAGTTTCATGGTTTTATATTAAAATAGAATACACAGTGTAAAATCTGAGTAAATATATTCTCATGTATTTAGGGAAAGCATACATTTGTAAACATTAAGTAATTCATTAGATGGTAGATGATTTTGGATAATAAGAAAATATATGTGATTTCAAGAATATCTGATATTTACTATATGGGTAAAAATGCTATGAATATACTTTTCTAGTCTAGTTTATTTGGATATAGTAACTGATTCAAATAAATACTCACATCCTTGCTCCTACTCTATAAGAATCTAAATTTCAAATTTTCTCAAAAAATTGTTCTCTGCACTATTTTTTACACAACTTATGCAACTTAAGCCACAATTTTCAAAATATTTGCAATGATATTTTTGAGACCTTCTCAGTGTCAATTTTAAGATCATGTTTTTATTGAGTGAACTTTTCTAGCAATCCAGGAAGTAAACATCCTTAAAGTAACATTAAATTGTATTCATTAATTTCTCTGTAATTGAGTCATTAAAAAATGAATAAATATATTTTTAAAAAAATAAACCTTTTTATTATATTTGTGTATGTAATAGAATAAAATATACACATAAAATTAAAATATATAAAATATTTTTCTCTCCAGTGACTCAGTAATATTTATTTATCTCTTTAGTAATACACTTGCAGAGAGATTAATGGATGTCTTAGAAATAGAGATAATAATAGAATGAAATGATTTTCAATTAAACCAAACACATGATTATTTATTTTGCTGTTGTTTTTTTTCAGTCACTAAGTCCTGTCTGGCTCTTCGCAACCATATGGACTGCAGCATGCCAGCCTCCTCTGTCCTCCACTATCTCCCAGAGTTTGCTCAAATTCATATCCATTGTGTTAGTGATGCTATCTAACCATCTCAGCCTCTGTTGCCCTCTTCTCCTTTGGCCTTCAATCTTTGCCAGTATCAGGTCTTTTACACTGAGGAAATATTGGAGCTTCAACTTCAGCTGATTGTTTAAATTCTTGCTTTAAACACAACATTGAAACTCTTTGAAATTATGTGTTTCTCAAGGCAACATAATGTCTAAACTTGAAAGATTATACTAAATCTATGAAGGAAAATAAACAGTGTTATGGAAAGTTCTTAGTACAGTGTTTGATTAACTCAGAGAAACAAATGAAAGGCACCATTTTATCAATGACTTGAATTATGGGAAAGGGTAGATCTGTATTTGTTTTCTCTTAAACTAAAATATAATTAATGATTTGAAAAAACTGCAAGCAAAAAGATGACACATTTTTTTCTACTTTAAAAACGATACCAAACTAGTATATTTGAATTCAAATGTATATTTGAATGAGGCAAGGTGATGGAGATAGAAAAGAAATGAAAATAATAAAATAGAGAAATGTTTCCAAGGAACACACACAATGAAGGGTGAATGTATCCTGTACTGGTGGGGAGATTAAAATTGAAGAATGCATTTACATGATTTACCGGTATTTCCCAGGGAAATAGAATGGAAAGTTTTCCTAGTTATGTGAAAAACAGACACTGGTAAATGAGGTAAATTAATCTAGCGAGACAGAATTGTTTGTAGAAAGCTTAGCAGCACAGCATTCCAATCTTAACTCCCATTTTCAGAAACTGTTGGTGGTCCAAGAGATTCGACCAAGGGTTATACAAATGCATCATAACTTATGTTCAAAAGCTTCACAAGATGTCTCCAAAACATTTGTCCAGCTCCATTTCTCACTACTGCTTGATTCTCTTGTTGAATTTAACACATGTTCCTGACTACGTGGCATCACGTGTTACTCCTTCTTCCTAGTATGTCCTCTACAACCCACACCTTCCTACCTGTATTAAAGGGCCAGCTGAAAGGTCTTTTTGTTTATGAAATCCCCTTACCCTATCTCAACTAAAAGTGATTTCAGCCTTCTTGAAACTGCTATGTAACTCTCTGAACACTGCTTCTTCCCCCTTGTTCTACTGTGCTTGCTATAGTCTATAGTAATTTCTACTTTTTTTTCTATCTCCTTTCTAAACAATAAATTTCTTGCAGATAAAGAATTCGACTTCCTTCTCTTTATAGTAGACTTCTTTGCTGTGGGGTTTTCAAAACTTTTTATATGATCATTTGTATTATTAATTTCCAAGAGGAGGTCGTTAAGACAGTGTTTTTCCCAATTTCGGGTCATTGAATCTTTTTCTTCTTGAGCAACTATATCTCTTAGAAATAATAGTCAAAGAAAAGGCTAAGGAAATTCAATTACTGGTTATTTTTAACTTAAGTAGAATCAAAGATCAAAGTTAGTTATATTAGTTCAATCACTTAGGCACAAATACTTATTGAATGCTTAATATCAGCCCGGCAGTTTTAGATGATAAAATATTTGAAAACAACATGATAAAATGTATGTCCTCATGGAACTTATATTTTAGTAGGACATTTCTCTTTTAAGGGAATTAAAGACCTTTAAGGAAATTAAAGGAAAATTAAAAGATGCTGGTTCCTTGAAAGAAAAACTATGACAAACCTAGGCAGCATAATTAAAAGCAGAGGAATTAATTTGCCAACAAAGTTCTGTCTAGTCAAAGCTGTGGTTTTTCCAGTAGTCATGTATGGATGTGAGTGTTGGACCATAAAGAAGGCTGAGTGCTGAAGATTTGATGCTTTTGAACTGTGGTATTGGAGAAGACCCTTGAGAATCCCTTGGACAGCAAGGAGATCCAACCAGTACCTCCTAAAGAAAATCAATCATGACTATTCATTGGAAGGACTGATGCTGAGGCTGAAGCTCCAATCCTTTGGCCACCTGATTTGAAGAACCAAATCATTGGAAAAGACCCTGATTCTGGGAAAGACTGAAGGCAGAGAAAAGAAAAAAAAAAAGATAGAGAAAAATAAACAAAAATAAACACTGGTTCTTTAAAAAGAACAGTAAAGTTGATCAAATCCTAGCAAAATTGTTTAGTCATTTATTCATAATAAAATTCTCAACAAAATCAGAAAAGCTTTCTCAATCTGATAAAGTGAATATAAGAATATTTATAGCTAAATATTTATAACCAGGTTATACTAAACTCCATTCTAAAGGAATTCAGTCCTGAGCATTCATTGGAAGGACTGATGCTGAAGCTGAAACTCCAATATTTTGGCCACCTGATGTGAAGAGCTGACTCATTTGAAAAGACCCTGATGCTGGGAAATACTGAAGGTGGAAGGAGAAGGAGATGAGAGAGGATGAGATGGTTGGATGGCATCACCGACTCAACAGACATGAGTCTGAGTAACCTCCAGGAATTGGTGATGGACAGGGAGGCCTGAATTGCTGCAGTCCAAAGAGTTGGACACAACTTAGCAACTAAGCAACAACATACAATTATATTAATGGAATAAAATCAAGAGTCCAGAAGTAGATTCATACGTATATGACAAATTGATTTTGACAAATGTATCAAAGCCATTCAGTGGGAAAAGAAAAATCTCAACAAATGTTGATACTATTGAATGTTTATCAAGGAAAATAAGAACCTCACACACACACAAAGATTAATTCAAGATGAACCATAGATCTAAAGGTAAAGGGAAAACTCTAAAGCTCCTGAAAGAAAACAACAATCAAAAAACCCTTGCAAGATAAAGGCATATATACATAGATGTGAAAATCACTAAACATAAAATGAAAATTCATAAATTAGGCTTTGTCAGAAACAAAAATCTGGGACTTCCTTGGTGGTCCAGTTGTTGAAAATTCACCCACTCATGCAGGGGACATGTGTTCAATCCCTGCTCTAGGAACTAAGATCCCACATACAGAGGGACAACTAAGCCTCTGTGCCACAACTGTTGAACCTATGATCTATAGCCCACAAGCCGCAACTACTGAGCCCACATGCTGCAACTATGGGAGCTTGTGCACATTAGAGCCTGTGCTCTGCAGCAAGAGAAGCTACTGCCATGAAAAACCTGGGCACTGCAGCTGAAGATTTGCCCATGCTCACCACTACTAGAGAAAGCCCACATGCAGCAGCAAAGACCCAGTACAGCTAAAAATAAACAAATCTTAAAAAGAAAAAAGAAGAAAAGAAAATAAAGGAAAACTTTCCATCAAAAAAATAAAAGCTTGCTCCTGCTCATCTAAAAACCATTAAGAAAGTAGAAAGGCAGGACACAAATTAAAGTAAAAATATATCTCTCACGTGAACTTTGTATCCAGAATATATAAGAATTCTTATAATTCAAAAGTTTGTTTTGTAAAGACGCTTCACACAATAAATTATGTAAGTGGTTATTAAGGATGTGGAAAGATGTTGAATATCCCTTGCTGTTGATTAGTCATTCAGTCGTGTCTGACTTTTTGTGACCCTATGGACTGTACCACATCAGGCTTCCCTATCTATCACCGTCTCCTAGAGATTGCGCAAACTCATGTCCATCGAGTCGATGATGCCATCCAACCATCTCATCCTCTGTCATCCCTTCTCCTCCCACCTTCAATCTTTCCCAGCATCGGGGTCTTTTCTAATGAGTCAGCTCTTGGCACCAGGTGGCCAAAGTATTGGAGCTTCAGCTTCAGCATCAGTCCTTCCAAAGGACACCCAGGACTGATCTCCTTTAGGATGGACTGCTTGGATCTCCTTGCGGTCCAAGGGACTCTCAAGAGTCTTCTCCAACACCACAGTTCAAAAGCATCAATTCTCAAATATCATCAACATGGGGTAAACATTTCTCAAATATCATCAAATTTTATACTTAAAATGTGTATGATTTATTCTATGTATTACATGTAAATTCTACCTCAGTGTATTTTACCAAGTATACTCAGTCATGTCTGACTCTTTTGGGACCTCATGTACTGTAGNAATATCATCAACATGGGGTAAACATTTCTCAAATATCATCAAATTTTATACTTAAAATGTGTATGATTTATTCTATGTATTACATGTAAATTCTACCTCAGTGTATTTTACCAAGTATACTCAGTCATGTCTGACTCTTTTGGGACCTCATGTACTGTAGCCTGCAAGGCTTCTCTATCTGTGGAACTTTCCAGGCAAGAATACTGGAATGGGCTGCCACTACTCCCTCCAGGGGATCTTCCTCACCCAGGGATTGAACTCATGTTTCTTCTGTCTCCCACATTGGCAAGTGGATTCTTTACCTCAAGCACCACGTGGTAAGTTCCAGTTTACCAAAAAAAAATAATAATAATAATAATAATAATCAAACAATAACCCAGAAACTAGCACATAATGATGATAAATATTTACTATTTTGATAAATATCTTAGGCTTTTCTTGGTGCTTGGGAGATAAAAAGATGGAAAGACTAATTTTTTCTGTTCTATCTTTCAAGTCATTTTACTTCTAAAAATTTTAGGTGCAAAATGCTACCCAGTATAACTTTGTTATACTCACAATATAGAGTTATTCAAGAAAGAGAAATGCAAAAAAGCAAAATGGCTGTCCCAGGAGGCCTTATAAATAACTGTGAAAAGAAGTGAGGAGAAAAGGAAAGATATATCCATGTGAATGCAGAGTTCCAAAGAATAGCAAGTAGAGATAAGAAAGCCTTCCTCAGTGATCAGTGCAAAGAAATAGAGGAAAACAACAGAATGGAAAAGACTGGGGATCTCTTCAAGAAAATTAGAGATACTAAGGGAACATTTCATGCAAAGATGAGCTCAATAAAGGACAGNTCTGTCTAGTCAAGGCTATGGTTTTTCCAGTGGTCATGTATGGATATGAGAGTTGGAGTATAAAGAAAGCTGAGCAACAAAGAACTGATGCTTTTGAACTGTGGTGTTGGAGAAAACTCTTGAGAGATCCTTGGATTGCAAGGAGACCCAACCAGTCCATCCTAAAGATCAGTCCTGGGTGCTCATTGGAAGGGCTGATGCTGAAGCTGAAACTCCAGTGCTTTGGCCACCTGATGAGAAGAGCTGACTCATTTGAAAAGACCCTGATTCTGGGAAAGATTGAGGGCAGGAAGAGAAGGGGAAGACAGAGGATGAGATGGCTGGATGGTATCACTGACTCAATTGACATGGATTTGGGTGAACTCTGGGAGTTGGTGATAGACAGGGATGACTGGCATGCTGTGGTTCATGGGGTGCAAAGATTCGGACACGACTGAGTGACTGAACTGAACTGAACTGAACTGAACTGAACTGATAGAGTTACGAAGACTGAAAGAGGAGTCAGGAGAGTTGCCAGAACAACTCTAACCCAAATTTTCTTGAAAAATGCTATCAAATGCATTTGTAATAATGTTCAATTCACCTCTATATACCCGGCACATGTTAGAGATACCAGCATGTAACAGTGCTGATGAATCACAGTGAATAAATGAATGAGTGACAGGCTGCATTGTAGTGAGGCAGAATTTTCCAACACTGTTGGAGTATATGCTCAGGCTTTAATCAATTCAGCTACACTCCTCACTATTCTTATCTATGGAGGCTTTCCTGGTTGCTCAGTGGTAAAAAAAAAAAAAAAAAAATCCACTTGAAATGCCGGAGACATCGGTTTGACCCGTGGGTTGGGAAGATCCCCTGGAGAAGGAAACGGCAACATACTCCAGTATTCTTGCCTGGGAAATCCCATGGATAGAAGATCCTGGATGGCCACAGTCCTCCTTGTTGTCCAGTCTCTCAGCCGTGTCTGACTCTCTGCAGCCTCATAGACTGTAGCACACCAGGCTTTCCTGTCCTTTATCATCTCCTGGAATTTGCTCAAACTCATGTCCATTGAGTCGGTGATGCCTTCCAGCCATCTTGTCCTCTGTCGCCCCCTTCTCCTCCTGCCCTCAATCTTTCCCAGGATCAGACTCTTTTCCAATGAGTCAGCTCTTCACATTATGTGGCCAAAGTCTTGGAGTTTCAGCTTCAGCATCTGTCCTTCCAAAGAATATTCAGGATTGATTTCCTTTAGGATTGACTGGTTTGAGCTCTTTGCTGTCCATGAAATCACGAAAAAGTCAGTCACAACTTAGCAACTAAACATCAATATAGCAAAGGTAACAGGCTGCAATTTGGGGGTAGATTGTTATATCCTACTTATTATGGTCCCCACTGTATATCTGTCAAATGTCAACAAACATCACATTTGTCCTTGTGCTCCATTTACTCTGGATAAAACTTTTCAGAGTAAAACAGTCCTCAGAGACTAATTGGACGCCTTTATTTTCAGATTAAAGTCACTGGCCTTAAAAAGTGAACTGTTTGGGATTACAGTGTGGATAGAAAATCCCATTCTATTTTTACTGGCATAAAATACTCACTAGTGAAAGTGAAGTCGCTCAGTCGTGTCCAACTCTTTGTGACCCCATGGACTGTAGCCTGTCAGGCTCCTCCATCCATGGGATTTTCCAGGCAAGAGTGCTGGAGTGGATTGCCGTTTCCTTCTCCAGAGAATCTTCCCGACCCAGGAATCAAACCTGAGTTTCCCACATTGCAGGCAGACGCTTTACCGTCTGAACCACCAGGGAAGCCCCAAAATACTCACTAGTAGAGAAAGAAAAATCTTATCATTTAGAAAGAGAGAGAAAAGGAGAGAGAAGGGGGAAGAAAGGAAGGAAAGAAGAAAGGAAGGAAAGAAAGAAGGGAGGAGGAAAGAGGGAAGAAATGAGAGAAAGCCAGCCAGCAAGCAAATTCTTAACCTGACTTGCCAAAGCCCTGTCACAAAGGCAGAAGGAATCTAAGGTCCATGGAACAGGAATACAGCGGTCACATCAGAAGACAGCTCTCCAGTGTTTTACTTGCTTCCATCAGATTTTCTTTCAGAGTAGTCCAAATCCCTTTCATTGCTGTGTGACTGTGCTAATTAATTGTTAACTTTAGCCTTCTATTAAAAATCTGCAGGGCTGCAAGCCAAAAGAGGAGTGTTAAAATATTAAAACGCCCTTAAGCCTGGGGCACAAGCTGATTAGCAGCAGGAGACAGAAAGACTATTTCCCCTGGTACTGAGTGGCTAATTCAAGGAAGCTGAGTTTGTTGAAGTCCTTTTGAAATGCTCCTTCTGACTTGTTTCCATTTTAAAAAGCTGGACATCAAAGAATCAAGGGCCACTGGTCGGCATCATTTTGGATCATCCAGCTTCATATCATACATTCTTACAGTACCTCGTGAATGATGTGATCACTTCCATATGAGGCCCAAACTCATTAGATTAAGTGAAAATCTGGGGTGAAATAGATATAATGTCACTCTTTGGATGTAACTGAAGTACAATTGAATCTATAAAAGACCAATGAAATAGGCTCAAGTGTGGCCAATCTGTAAGCACAGTTGTGGATATTACTAAATAACAAGGAGTTGATTTTTGATTAATTAACTAGGAATATCATTTGTCTTCTGGCTGGCTGGTAAACTACAGATCAGAGGGAATTTAGGCAGAAGGAGAGGAACAGAAAATGACTTAGCAAAGACAATTTGATGCCCTTTGTTCTTATTGACTCACATGTTTTGAAAATTGTGTTGGGGACTAAAGGGAGATATTTCAACAATATTAGAATGTTGACTGGGGTGAATCATTGTTCTCTGCATGTCATTAAAAGGCAGTGGGTGGAAATATACAATCTGCCTCTTGCCAGAGGCAAAAGTCTTAGGAGGGAAAACTTGGTGTGTACAACTTGTTCCTAAAAAAGTGAGGTAAGGTGGCGGGAAGTATTAGAGAGATCCTTAAGCAACTATGTGCCACATTCTCAAAAAAAGTTTCTGTGAGAATTTTCATCTCACTTTTGACAGTACTTCTTATCCTGTTCTGAGTGTACTTATAAATATCCAGTGAAAGAAAACTAGCTTACTTTTCAAATGGAGATGACTTCACTTTGATTTGGGGCACTGGAATAAAAAGGTACAGTTTTCTTATAGAACAAAGTCATCTAGTAACTGTAAGCCACGAGAAATTCCGGGACACATTTCCAAGAAAAGTTACGCTCTTCAAAGCATTGCATATGTCAGTCTGGGTAAAACATCCTTCGCTTCTTATTGGGCTCACCATGTAATCCATGCTTTGTCATAAGATGTATTATGGGGTCCATTTTGAGTGTTTTACAAATAGTAAGTCATTTAATCTTCATAACATCTCCATGAGGCAAGAATTGCTATTATTCCCATTTCACAAAGTACACTAAGCCTTGCTGTGGATAGTGAACTTGCTTAAATTGCAATGTTGGTAAGGATTGAAATTGGGATTCAGACCAGACTGACTGGCTCCAGATAAAATGCTCTTAAACATAATACCTTCCCAATGTCATTTTGACATATCAATCAATTAAGTTGAAAACAAAGATGCTCCTTGCAATGACAAGTTTTGAAACCTACATGCCAGTAATGATTGCTTATCTTTAGAATCGCTCATACAGGTCTGAATTACTACAATGCTTGAACTCACATTTCAGTTTAGTTCAGTTTAGGCGCTCAGTCGTGTCCAACTCTTTGTGACCCCGTAGACTTCAGCACGCCAGGCCTCCCTGTCCATCACCAGCTCCCGAAGTTTATTCAAACTCATGTCCATTGAGTCAGTGATGCCATCCAAACATCCCATCCCCTGTTGTCACCTTCTCACATTTGCCCATTGGTAAAGTATGATGGCATGTATGTATGTTAGCTGCTCAGTCATGTCTGACTGTTTGTGACCCCATGGACTGTAGCCCACAAGGCTCCCCTGTACATGGGATTTTCCAGGTAAGAATACTGAAGTGGTTTTCAATTTCCTTCTCCAGAGATCTTCCCCACCCAGGGATTGAACTGGCATCTTCTGCATTACAAGCAGATTCTTTACCAACTGAGCCACAAGGGAAGCCCAGGATAACACCTGTGCTTTAATTACTTAGAAAAGTAAATAACTTAGTGTACCTGTAAAGTGCATACAATTCAGTTTTACAATAAATCTTCATGTTTGGTGTACCAGCGGTTGGGGAGACAAATATGAGTAAGACGTGGCCCACAAGATAGTTGGTTCTAAATGGTGGTCCTCAGGCCATCATCACTGGCTATGTGTGATGTCAGAAATGCACAATCATCAGGGTGCTTGTCAGAAAACACCTTCTCAGGCACTACTTCAGATCTGAAAAAGCAAAAATCTGCCTTTTTATCACTATCTGTGCATAGTAACATTTGAGAAGCACAACGTGATGTACACGTGGTTCGTTGCCTTCCAGTTCATGTCTGTTTCTCTGTAACCTATATGTACAAACTCCTATCAAACAAGATTCTTTGGAGAAGTGCTAATTTCAAATCCTTCTCCCTTTTGTCAGACTTTTTGAGTGTATCAGACCAAGCATTCTGATCTTGTGTTTGGAAAAAATGATCTGTGTATATGTTTTGTGTCTCAACATTTTCCAAATTTTTATGCTACAAAAATGCTTTTAATCTTAACTAATAATTCCATCATTTGTTCCATCTGTCTCGGTTCTGCCTGTCCACATTCCTGAGAGGTTGTTCTGGGGGCAGGCTTCAGGATGAAGTGCCAAATTTCATGGTGGAGTTACACAATACAGTCTTCTTTGGAGCATTCAATTCCACCTCCCAAAGCCCCTCAAAGGAGAAGGGAAACCTTGGATCAAATATACAGTTTCAAAAGTTAAAATATAGCTAGAAAACTGAAATACCTGCTCATATCATTAAGAAGATAAAGTGGATGAGACTTCCCTGGTGGTCCAGTGGCTGAGACTCTATGCTCCCAATGCAGGGGGCCAGGGTTCAATCCTTGGTCAGGGAACTAAATCCCACATGGTACAACTAAAGATCCCGCATGGAGGGGAAGGAAGGAAAGGGTGGGACAAATGAGTTACTCTTCCAAGAGTAACTAGAAGCATGTACATTACCATGTGTAACAAAGATAACCAGTGGGAATTTGCTGTATGACTCAGAGAACTCAAACTGGGGCTCTGTAACAACCTAAAGAGGAAGGAAGGGGTGAGAGATGGGAGAGGGAGGTTTAAGAGGGAGGGGACATTTGTATACCTACAGCTGACCCATGTTGATGTATGGCAGAGGCCAACACAGTATTGTGAAGCAATTTTCCTTCAATTAAAAATAAGTAAGTTTGGGGGGGAGGGTGAAAGTGCATGCTGTAACTAAGACCCAGTGCAGCCAAATAAATAAATAAATATTTTTTAAAAATTATGATGGGCTAAGGAAACTAATAGGCAGAAAAAGGAACCATAGAAATAGGAGGGGGAGAGGATCTTGAAATGATGGAGAGGAGCTCCAGGAAGCACAGTTTCTTAGGAGAAAGAAACAAATGCTGTTTTCTGTTGGATGCTGCCATAAATTTGGAGAAGGAAAGGCCAACCTACACCAGTATTCTTGCCTGGGGAATCCCATGGACAGAAGAGCCTGGAGGACCATAGCCCATGAAGTCACAAGAATTGGACATGACTTAGAGACTCAACCACCACCAATGGTATAAATCATAAAAAAAAATGAAGAATCACAAGATATTTCTTGGAGGTGAAATTGCCCCATGGATGGGATTGCATTTGAAGTACCCTTGAAAAGAATATCTGAAAGTTCCTCTTGGCAATAGAATGATGCTCCAGGCTTCCAAGCCAGTTTTTGTTAATGAACCACACCTGTTGTCCCCATTTGCTCATTTTCTACTTACAGTATTCCACTTATAAGAGCTTAGCCATCACAGTTCTTTGTGGTGTTAGCTTGTTAGAAAATGCTAGCTCCTGCACTGGATAGAGGGTGGTGATTCAGGAAATCAGTAGAGTTTGGAGGGGAAAAGACAGAATTAGCCTTAGGAGAAGAGAATGAGGAGAAGAAAGAGGAAGAGTAGTCAGAATGTTCCAGAAAAGTGTGGCCTCAATTACGGGTGAAAGATTACCATTAAGAGGGAAGGAAAGAATGAAGACGGGAGGGGGATGAAGAGAGAAAGAGGAAAGAGAGGAATGAAGGACAGAACCAAAGTCACCAAGAGGATGGAGGGGAAGACAGAGTCCAAGCAGGTGTCAAGTAAAAAGCAGTAGTCATTTAATTTCTCCTATCCTCATTTCTACCTCTGCAGCAGACACATGCCTCAAAGCCTGAAAGACAAGAGTTGTTAGAAAACAGTGACCCAAGCAATGATGTTGCTTAATGAAGACCAATTTGGTTTCTCACATTTGATGTTCTTTTCAGCGAAATGGCTCAATTTTGCTTTTGAAGATAACGCCAACTTCTTTCTCCCTCCCAAGAGAATTTGCTGTTTTCATTTGGTGTCTTGAATAGTCCTTGCTGCTACAAAAGGCAGAATTCACATTTATTTAAGAAAAGTGCTTGTTTCGTGTAGATGGATACAAGAGCGATGTTTTAGCTGGAAGCCCAGAGCCTCGATCGATTTCAAGGAAACCTGGTTCTATTGACAGAGTGCTTCCTGCTGCGTGATTTCTAGAAGCAAGAAATTCAGCTGAAAACAAGATATGCTGGCATCCATCAAAGGAGCAGCTGACAAAGAAATTGAAATATGATGGGAGAGCCAAGGCCTGCTTCCCTCCCATGCTTTGACGTAAAGTTATTGTTTGATCTTGAGAAAGTCAAACTCTCTGAACATTAGTTTTTATACAAAAAGATGGGAAAATATCAGGTCTTATTTCCTCAAGAATGTTGTGTGTTTTCATCATTCTCCTTAGAAATATGCATTGTCTTAGTATCTATGACTTTCTCCTTCCTGATATTCCCCACGTAAGATAAGCTTTCCTATAACTTTTGAAAGGCTTGAAAGTTATTTTACCTCAATATGTCATTTTCAATTAAGTTTGAAGAAACTCAAATATATTTCAATAAGAAGAGATCTTATTGCATAGGAATTGGACAAAAAAAAAAAAAAAAAAAGAAAGAAAGAAAAAAAAACAACAACCTTGAAACTTTATTTGGTTTCCAAGAGAGAAGGGCTAATCAGAACTGACACAACAGTTACATTACAAAGTTCAGAGAAAATTGGCTTCTTTCTCTTGTCTTTCACTGTAACTAGAATTTGCCCAGTAGAATATTCGACTGACACAACAATTTTGTACATATAATGATACTTCTAAAATAGTTAAACTCAGCTGATTTTCTTTAAATCCCTGTTTACATGATAATTCTACATAGCAAATATTTTTATTCCCTAGAGTGAAAATAGTAGAATATCATGTAATAGTTTGAGCAAATTATCACAAAATTTGAATGTGGAGTCTGAATTCCTAAGATTTCTTACCAAATCCTGTAATTAGAATAGGAAGAGATCTTAGAGGATATTTTCCTCAAATTTAAATTTCACAAATAGAATAAAATTCATAAAATCAGGTTCATTGCCTTCCGTTATAAGAACAATATATGGAAGGGTTAGAATTTGAACCTCCTTTTCATTAGAATATTTTGTCTCATTGAAAGAGTTTCTTTATTACTAGTGAGAAAAAATGGTATTTCCACAGAGAGTTACAAGGTGGATTGGGATTTACAAAGGTCATGGTCAGTTCTTGACATTAACCAAGAGTAAGCTGCAAGTTAGTTTGCATTGGTCAAGGATAAAGATGAAGAAAAATGTGTCTAATAGTAAAAACAGGATATTAGTAGGGGAGGCATTAGTGGCTCTGTTTTCCATAGCTTGCTGCTCTTTATCTCCCTATGCTAACAATGTGGCACTTTAACTGGGGGACCTCTGATCACTGTTCCCTTGATATAAGCAAACCTTCTGCAGCTAGCTACTTTCAGCCTCTCCTTTATCATCCAGGACTTCCAACAACTCATTCTTTTGTTGGAGTCACACTTTTCCAAATCATCCTCTTGACCCTGTATCCTAAGTCACTTCAGTCGTGTGCAACCCGATGGAGTATTGCCCACTGGGCTCCTCTGTCCATGGGATTCTGCATTGGCAGGGGGGGTTCTTTACCACTAGTGCCACCCTGGAAGCCCTATGATGGCCCTAAACAGGCTCTATTCTACAGTTCTATATCTGGTGAGAGGCAATCATACATCTCGACTCCACATTCAGTAGAAATACAGCTCACTCCCAATGCAACATTCTCTCTCTTTGCTCTGCCATCTCCAACCTGTCTCCCACCTCTCCCACCTAGAGTAGATTCATCACTACCTGAATCCCCAAAGTCAAGGTCTTACTTTTTCTCTTGCTGAGCTTAAAGTGAAAGAGATGCACACCCTCATTCCCCTGGGGTAAGGTCACACAGCATACTGAAAGCCCTCTCTATAAAGTCTTCACTGCAGGCCACTTCCACTTCTTTTCCTTAACTCATCTGAGCTTTCGGTTTTAGTTTATAAAATGATTTAATTCTGAAAATGTTTTAGTTTTGGAAATTGTATCATCAAACTTTCAGGAATGTTCTGAGAGTTACATGAGATTAATAACATACCTGCTAGATACAAATCAATTATTACGATAACATTAATTACTCTTCATTGTAAAATCATCAAGCCAATTTTTAATCAAATATAGAACTAATATTTGTCCCTCCTCCTTGCCTCTCTCCATCTCTTTATTGACTTACTTTCTTCATTCTTGTGTCTTTCCTAAAATCCAACCCCATTTTAAATGTGTTAGTGTTAAAGTATAAAGATATGGATCTACCAAAATAGTCTGTAATTTGCAAATCCCTGCATAAATCTCTGATTTCATGGTTTTCTAACCAAGCCAACAAAATTAGCATACTTGTTTGGCACAGTTAACCTCAGTCTGGGACTAATCGTTTTTCCTTTCATTATATAACGCTGATGTGCTTTCAGAATAGAAAAAAAATGTTATTCTGATTTCAGTTGTTACAGATGGTGTTTTCTTCACTCTTTCAAAATAATTTTGTTTTTGGTATTAAAAAAAAAACACAATAATATAGCATTACCTAACATGGTACAATAAAGAAGAAATCTAGTAAGAGTCGTGTACTTTCTCACATGAAGTAATGAGGGTCAAGCAAATTGAGGAGGAAAGACAGTACTTATATAATGAATTGGTATTATGTTTTAAATAAAATGTAAATGCTGCTGCTGCTGCTGCTAAGTCGCTTCAGTCGTGTCCGACTCTGTGTGACCCCATGGATAGCAGCCCACCAGGCTCCCCCATCCCTGGGATTCTCCAGGCAAGAACACTGGAGTGGGGTGCCATTTCCTTCTCCAATGCATGAAAGTGACAAATGAAAGTGAAGTCGCTCAGTTGTGTCTGACTCTTAGCGATCCCATGAACTGCAGCCTTCCAGGCTCCTCCGTCCATGGGATTTTCCAGGCAAGAGTACTGGAGTGGGGTGCCATTGCCTTCTCGGAAAATGTAAATAGATAGGAGAAATTTGTTTTATATTTGCAGACCAATCAGTGTTTAGTTCTACCAAGCCTTTAAAAAATAGACTGGGTGCTTGTACACTCCATCATATCCACTAAACTGGGAGAATAAATAGCTTGTACAAAGGGACTTCAATTTATTTTTTGTAGATATTCAGAGCTAGAAACCAAAGTAATAATCAATGACCAGTTGTTGGCAAGATTAATTTTTTTATTTAGCTTTGGGGAGTAGTTAATAACACACTCTCTGAAGATGAACTGCCTGACAAATTCTGGGTTTCTACCTATGTGACCTTAGGCAAATTCCTTAACTCTTTTATGCCTTAGCTTCTTTATCTGCAAAATTGGGGATACCTTATTTACAAAAGGACTGCTGTGACCACAAAATTGAGTTAGTAGATATAAAGCAACAATAAAAATGCTCCAAGTGCAGTAAGTGCTCATTAAATGTTACTTATTATGATTAAGTGAATACTAAGAACGTACTATTAGCCCACTAGGCTCCTCTATCCATTGAATTCTCCTGATAAGAATAATGGAGTGGATAGCCATTACCTTCTCCAGGGGATCTTTTGACCCAGAGATAGAACCCCAGTCTACTGAACTGGAGGTGGATTTTTTGCCAACTGAGTCACTAGGGAAGCCCAAGCACTTACTACGTGCTAAGGTTAGGCTTGACATGGATATAAAATGATGGAAGATATAACAAACAATATACTCAGATCTCCTGGTACTTATAAGTTTAAGAGACAGGCATTAAAGCACATATAAATATAAGTGAAAGAGGAGAGTGAAAAAGTTGGGTTAAAGCTCAGCATTCAGAAAACTAAGATCATGGCATCTGGTCCCATCACTTCATGGCAAATAGGTGGGGAAACAGTGGAAACAGTGTCAGACTTTATTTTTGGGGGCTCCAAAATCACTACAGATGGTGATTACAGCCATGAAATTAAAAGATGCTTACTCCTTGGAAGAAAAGTTATGACCAAACTAGATAGCATATTAAAAAGCAGAGACCTTTGCCAACAAAGGTGTGTCTATTCAAGGCTATAGTTTTTCCAGTGGTCATGTATGGATGTGAGAGTTGGACTATGAAGAAAGCTGAGTGCTGAAGAATTGATGCTTTTGAACTGTGATGTTGGAGAAGACTCCTGAGAGTCCCTTGGACTGCAAAGAGATCCAACCAGTCCATTCTAAAGGAGATCAGCCCTGGGTGTTCATTGGAAGGACTGATGTTGAAGCTGAAACTCCAATACTTTGGCCACCTGATGCGAAGAGCTGACTCATTTGAAAAGACCCTAATGCTGGAAGGGTTTGGGGGCAGGAGGAAAAGGGGATGACGGAGGATGAGATGGCTAGATGGCATCACTGATTCAATGGGCATGAGTTTGAGTAAACTCCAGGAGTTGGTGATGGACAGGGAGGCCTGGCATGCTGCTATTCATGTCACAAAGAGTTGAACATGACTGAGCAATTGAATTGAACTGAACTGAATATGTGTTTAAAAAGAGAGATATAAAAGAGAGATGACCAGGACTGGGAGGTTGGAGAATTGTTTTCTATATGTGATGACTAGGCTGAGATCTGAAAGATAAGTAGAAAATAGAAGAGAACATTCTAGAAAATGGGAAAAGCTTGTGCATGTGTTCACTTGTAACAATGTGAGAAGTGCTAGCCCAGGTGAATCACAGTGGACTAAGGTGAAGGCAGGGGAAATGGAAAGAAATCAATAATGAGAGATTAGGTGAAGGCAGGGGAGATGGAAAGAAGTCAATAATGAGAGATATTTAGAGGTAAAATCTCTGGGACTTGGATTGAATAAAATATGTAAGGGAAAAGAAAGTACCAGGACTTTTTCTAAGACTCTGAAATATAAATTAAATTGACTGGTGATACCATTCAATTGAAAGTAAAAGATGATGCCTGAGTTTTTCATCCATTTATTTATTTTTAAAAGGTGTGTGCTGAATTTATTTCTCATCCATTGTATAGCCTTTACTACTGGGGAAAGGGAGTAGGTAATTAACACTGTTTGAACCTCTATGGAGGATCATGGACCAAGGACCATGTTAGCTCTTGTACGTTACATAGGAAAGCTGCAACTCTGAGTAACAGAAAATATAAGAAACAGTAGTTTTATCAGATAAGAGACTACTGATTTCACATGATAAGAATTCTTGAGAAAACTATTCTATGTCAGCTCTAGCTGCTCAGGAATGTCATGAAGAAAATAGTTTCCTTCTATGCCAGACTTATGACATACTGTGTGGTTTTATACTCGTGGTTCTAAAATGGCTGCTATGCCTCCAGGCATTAGATTGTCCTCCCAAACTGGAAGAAAGCGATAGGACCAAAATCCTTGTCATTTTATGAGGAGGGAAACCCTTTCCAAGAGACTTCCATTTACAACTCATTGCTATCCCACTTTGAAGGTCAGGAACGGTGGCGGTAAGGAGAAACCCCTCGTCCAAGGTAAGAAGCAGTGGCTGTGCTTTGCTGGAGCAGCCGTGAAGAGATACCCCACACCCAAGGTAAGAGAAACCCAAGTAAGATGGTAGGTGTTGCAAGAGGATATCAGAAGGCAGACACACTGAAACCATACTCACAGAAAACTAGTCAATCTAATCACACTAGGACCACAGCCTTGTTTAACTCAATGAAACCAAGCCATGCCTACAGGGCAACCCAAGATGGGTGGGTCATGGTGGAGAGATCTGACACAATGTGGTCCAGCGGAGAAGGGAATGGCAAGCAACTTCAGTATTCTTGCCTTGAGAACCCCATGGACAGTATGAAAAGGCAGAATGATAGGATACCAAAAGAGGAAATCCCCAGGTCAGTAGGTGCCCAATATGCTACTGGAGATCAGTGAAGAAATAACTCCAGAAAGAATGAAGGGATGCAGCCAAAGCAAAAACAATACCCAGTTATGGATGGGACTGGTGATAGAAGCAAGATAAAATGCTGTAAAGAGCAATATTGCATAGGAACCTGGAANAGAGTGAAAAAGTTGGCTTAAAGCTCAACATTCTGAAAACGAAGATCATGGCATCTGGTCCCATCACTTAATGGGAAATAGATGGAGAAACAGTAGAAACAGTGTCAGACATTTTTGGGGGGGCTCCAAAATCACTGCAGATGGTGATTGCAGCCATGAAATTAAAAGACGGTTACTCTTGGGAAAAAAGTTATGACCAACCTAGATAGTATATTCAAAAGCAGAGGCATTACTTTGCCAACTAATGTCCATCTAGTCAAGGCTATGGTTTTTCCTGTGGTCTTGTATGGATGTGAGAGTTGGACTGTGAAGAAGGCTGAGCGCCAAAGAATTGATGCTTTTGAACTGTGGTGTTGGAGAAGAGTCTTGAGAGTCCCTTGGACTGCAAGGAGATCCAACCAGTCCTTTCTGAAGGAAATCAACCATGGGATGTCTTTGGAAGGACTGATGCTAAAGCTGAAACTCCAGTACGTTGGCCACCTCATGTGAAGAGTTGACTCATTTGAAAAGACTCTGATGCTGGGAGGGATTAGGGGCAGGAGGAGAAGGGGACGACTGAGGATAAGATGGCTGGATGGCATCACAGATTCAATGGATGTGAGTTTGAGTGAACTCCTGGAGATGGTGATGGACATGGAGGCCTGGCATGCTGTGACTCATGGGGTCGCAAAGAGTTGGACACGACTGAGCGACTGAACTGAACTGAAAGGTGCAAAGTGATTAGAATAGGATTTGAAACAGTATTGAAGTATCCAATCAACACTTATTGCCGTAATTCTTTTTCATACTTTAGTTAATTTATTCTTTATATTATCTCAGAACATATTTGGAAACAGTGATTTAGAGATTTTAAGTTACTTGAAATTAATCAGTGAAGTAAGGCATAAAGCTGAGTTTCAAACTTTGTAGTCTTCAATCCCAAGGTCCATATGCTTGCAATCACTCCATATTGTGTAAATATCTTAGAAAATTGTAGGTCAAATAAGTTAAAAAAAACAGAAACAGATGATTTTATGCCATAGCATATGGGGATAATTTGAAGGTATAATCATAAGAGTATGTGGTTTTTTCCCCGTCCCTAAGGACACACATACACAGATTAAGTAAACTGCATAATGACACCCTGAAAAGCACTCAGTGAGGTTATCAAGCTTGTTTTGATGGCTTCTCTTTTATCAGTTTTACTCCACAGTAAAATCTTAGATGAAAGACACATTGCTAATAAACCAGTGTAATAATAAGAGCTGAAATACAGCAACTGTGTTTAGAACCAATGGACAATTCTCAAAAAGGATAAATTAATGATAATTATAATAATAATTAATGGGGTAATCATGAAAAAAGCCGGGCTGGATAAACGAAGAGCCTCTTGATGAAGGTGAAAAGAGAGAGTGAAAAAGCTGGCTCAAAACTCAACATTCAAATCCCTTCATGGAAAATAGATGGGGAAACAAAGGAAACAGTGACAGATTTTATTTTCTTGGGCTCCAGAATCACTGTAGATGGTGACTGCAGCCATGAATTTAAAAGATGCTCCTTGGAAGGAAAGCTATGACAAACCTAGACAGCATATGAAAAAGCAGAGACATCACTTTGCCAGCAAAGTTCCATTTAGTCAAAGCTATGGTTTTTTTCAGTAGTCATATATGAATGTGAGAGTTGGACCATAAAGAAGGCTAAGTGCTGAAGAACTGAGGCTTTTGAATTGTGGTGCTGGAGAAGACTCTTGAGAGTCCCTAGTCCTGCAAGGAGATCCAAGCAGTCAATCCTGAAGAAAATCAACCCTGAATCAGTTCAGTCCAGTTGCTTGGTCATGTCTGACTCTGAAATCTCATGGACTGCAGCCTGCCAGGCTTCCCTGTCCATCACCAACTCCTGGAGCCTGCTCAAACTCATGTCCATGGAGTCAGTGATGCCATCCAACAATCTCATCCTCTGTCATTCTCTTCTCCTCCTTCCTTCAGTCTTTCCCAGCATCAGGGTCTTTATCAATAAATCAATTCTTCACATCAGGTGGCCAGAATATTGGAGTTTCAGCTTCAGCATTGGTTCTTCCAATGAATATTCAGGACTGATTTCCTTTAGGATTGACTGGTTGGATCTCCTTGCAGTCCAAGGAACCCTCAAGAGTCTTCTCCAACACCACAGTTCAAAAGCATCAATTCTTCAGTGCTCAGCTATCCTTATAGTCCAGCTCTCACATCCATACATGACTACTCATTGGTAAAAAGTGATTATGAAGTTCCAATACTTTGGCCATCTGGTGTGAAGAGCCAGCTCATTGGAAAAGACCCTGATGCTGGGAAAGACTGAGGATGGGAGGAGAAGGAGATGACAAAGGATGAGTTGACTGGATAGCACCACTGACTCAGTGGTCATGAATTTGAGCAAACTCTGGGAGATAGTACAGAACAGGGAAGTATGGTGTGCTGCAGTCCATGGGGTCACAAAGAGTCGGACACAACTAAGAGACTGAACAACAGCAACAAATGTGGAAAAGTGGGAGATTTAAAAGAAAACATAAACTTGTAAATAGGAGAGCAAGTACATCTTTATTCCATGTGTTTTATGTCCTCTTAGGATCTGTTTTTTCTCAGGTATGTAGAAACCAGAGCTTATACTTAGCTTTTTAATGCAAAACTTGAAATGTGCAAATCACATTGTCAAGCTAATGTTTGTTCTGAATGCATATTTTGAAAGCTAAAATTATAATCTACATTCTCTACCTGACTATATTTGTGGTTTAAATCCATTTATCCTAAATGCCAATTGCTGCCATTCCTGCTGGAAAAAATATATATGAATAATTAGAAATAATCCAATTTGCTTTGCTCTTATTTTTTAAATGAAAGTGTTATCATAAGAGACAAGATAAGAAGGGAGATGTGCTAATTGCTATCCACAATCAGTTTGATTCAGTTAGGATGGAATAATTTCTTCTGCAAATCAGTGGATGTCTAGAGTACAATTTACATGGGAGGCTGCAAATATTTAAATGCATGAAGACAAAGCTTTTGTAAATGAAAATGGAAACTTATAACAGTGCTGAAAACACCTACAGGTAAAATTTTGTCACAGCAAATACCACTTCAAAAGTGATTCTGCCCATAAACGTTTCCCCATTTTTTTTTTCAAGGTTTATTTCATAAGTGAAGAAGGTAACAAGAGAGTGAACATTTTTTAGTTCCTTCTATATTCCAGTCACTTGGACAGCAAGAAGGTAAAGCCAGTAAATCCCAAAGGAAATCAACCCTGAATATTCATCAGAAGGACTGATACTGAAGGCGAAGCTCCAATACTTTGAATACCTGATGCAAAGATGGGAAAGATCACTGGGAAAGATCCTGGTGCTGGGAAAGATTGAGGGCAGAAGGAGAAGGGGGACAGATGATGAGATGTTTGGATGGCATCACTGACTCAATGGACATGAGTTTGAACAAACTCCAGGAGATTGTGAAGACAGGGAAGTCTGGCATGTTTCAGTCCATGGCGTTGCAAAGATCTGGACATAACTGAGTGACTGAACAACAAGTATTCCAGTCATGCAACTCCTGGTTTATTCCCCTTTTACAGATGAGAAAATTGAGTCTTTGATTATATGACTTGTTCAAAGATATAAAGTTCATCAGCAGAAGTACTGAAAATTGAACAGAGGTCTAGATGGCTTCAAATCATATGCATAAACCAGTCTAGCAGAGTTCACTACTTTCATTAGAAGAGGTAGGAAAGTAAACGTTAGATGGATGAAAGTGAATAAGGCTTTGGTGTAGGAAAAATGGCAACTTATCTAAGGACTGATTGTCAGAGACAGCTAGGCAGATGTCAGAACCCTGGACAGCTCTGGACTACATTGAAAGTTCCTTTCTGACTCATTTCTCTCCAACACAATATCTTTTGTTCTTTTTATAGCAATAGCTCTCAGTATTGCTTCAATTCTAATATTATTTTCATATATATACAGCTGCATTTGCATATTAAATATAATTGCAACATGAGGAGGCAACATGGTATATTAGATGTGGAGCTTGCATCTGTAACTTAGAGTGAGATACTAGGCAAATCACATAATCTACTTTTGTCCTCTCTCTCCTTGTAAATAAAGAACATGTATTAAGTAATGAAATAATAGTGTCTAATTTTTGCACAGCATATTGCAATAGGTACTTAGATTAATATTATTCTCTCTTCCTCTCCCCTACATCACTTTTTCAAGGAAAAGTCTACACAGTAGTCAAGCCTCATTTGGTTACAAGCTACAGGAGAACAGAAAGAGAGTTGCAACTAGATTAAGCAAAGTAAGAAACTTCATTGGTTCATCTAACTGAAAAATAAAAAAAAGAAATCTTTTCCTTCAGGCATAGCCCAGTCCAGGGATACCTGGCTCTTATGCTCTCCATCTCTCAAATAGAGTCATTCCACATAAGAAATCTCTCATGACTGCTCCAGCAGAAATGGAAGGATTGTAGAGAGAGCTCCCTTTACTTTCTGCATTCTAAAGCAGAAGAAGAAGAAAAAGAGAAATTGCTGATTAATGGTCACTCCTTTTACTCAGCATCTACAATGGTGAACTATTATTACCAAGAAATCACTTTCTTGTGGTTGTGCTTATTCCTGTCCAAGTCATAGAATGGACACCACAAGGAATGTGAAGGAGTACTCATTTACCAGAAAAAGAGGGAAAGATGCTAAGCAGGTAGGAACAACCAATGGTCACTTCAAGGGGTTCCCTATATATTTCTGAATTGGGGGAATTTGGGTTAGTTTCAGAATAAAAGAAAATTAGTAGCTCTTGAATATCTTGTATTTTTAAAAATTTTACCTATGATATAACCCATTAATATCTAAATGAGTAAATGATCTGCTGTGAAATCCCCAGAATCACTAAGAACACTGGGGTTCCAACTGGAGCTAGCAGAAGGATGGTGTGAACTTGGCAGGAATAGCATGGCCAGGGCTCTTATTCCTGAATCTTAGCTATCTTTTGATGTCAGGCCCAGGTCCTGAGAAGAGTCAAGCCCTGATGAATTCTAACAGATCCGACTACATCAAGTTCTCAGCAATAGCATTCTCTTCTGCAAGCTCCTCCCATAAAGGACTTCTCACTATGGAGTCATTTTGGTCGTGTTTCAAAGCAGGAAAGGAAACTGAGGTGAACTGTAAAATATCAGGCAAATCATATAACCTAATTTTGTCTCCTCTCTCAAAAAATGCTAAGTTTAGTATCTGGCATATAGTTAAGAGCTCAATGACCTTTATCTCTTTCTTCCACAAAACTATGAAATTACCTTAATTCACTCTGGGGGAGAAGTTAGCCTCTATGACATCATAGCCAGCACAGGCTACAAACTGTGCCTTTGCTGCCACTATCAGTGAGAATAAGATGTCTTCTGGTAGACATGGTCTTGGGAATAGAGCTCTCATCACTCATCCTTATTGTGTACTTCACTGCATCTACTTACCCATCAAATAAATCATTATAGCAATAATGCATTTTTTATTCTTACATTTTTAATCGTCTTTTCTCTTGATAATGTTTGCAAACTTTAAAAATGTAAACCAGTCACATAAGTACCAACACTGCATGATTCCACTTTTGGGTTACCTAAGATAGTCAAACTCATAGAAGTAAAGAATGGAATGTGGATTACCAGGAGCGGAAAATGGGGAATTGTTCATTTGGCATAAACTTTCGTTATGCAAGATGAATAAGTTTAGAGATCTGCTGTAAAGTATAGCACCTATCAAACCTACCATAGCGTGCACTTAAAAAATTAAGATAGTAGAGATCTCACATTAAGAGTTCTTATGCCCTCTCTTCAAACAAACATATATGCACAAAAAACAAACAACAGAAAGACTCAGAAAAACATTTAGAGATGTTCAGTCACTGAGTTGTGTCTGACTCTTTGCGACCTCATGGACTGCAGCACGCCAGGCTTCCTTGAGCTTGCTCCAACTCATGTCCATTGAGTTGGTGATGCCCTCCAACCATCTCATCCTCTGTTGTCCCCTTCTCCTCTCGCCTTCAATCTTTCCCAGCATCAGGGTCTTTTCAAATAAGTCAGTTCTTCTCATCAAGTGGCCAAAGTATTGAAGTTTCAGCTTCAGCATCAGTCCTTCCAATGAATATTCAGGACTGATCTCCTTTAGGATGGACTGATTGGATCTCCTTGCAGTCCAAGGGACTTTCAGTCCTCTAACACCACAGTTCAAAAGCATCAGTTCTTCGATGCCCAGCTTTCTTTATAATCCAACTCTCACATCCATACATGACTACAGGGAAAACCATAGCTTTGACTAGATGAACTTTGTTGGCAAAGTAATATCTCTGCTTTTTAATATGCTGTCTAGGTTGGTCAAAGCTTTTCTTCCAAGGAGCAAGCATCTTCTAATTTCATGGCTGCAGTCACCATCTGCCCAAGGAAATAAAGTCTGGCACTGTTTCCATTGTTTCCCCATCTATTTGCCATGAAATAATGGGTCCAGATGCCATGACCTTAGTTTTCTGAATGTTGAGTTTTAAGCTGACATTGTTACTCTCCTCTTTCACATTCATCAAGAGGCTCTTTAGTTTTTCTTTGTTTTCTGTTATAAGGCTGGTATCATCTGCATGTCTGAGATTGTTGATATTTCTCCCAGTAATCTTGATTCCAGTTTGTGCTTTGACTTTGTCAAACTTGTACCCATGTTCAGCTTCATTCTCTGTCCAGTTCCTCTTCCTCTTGTTTCCTTTCTCAGGTTTTGATGTCTAAGTTTTCACTGCTTACTCATCTCAGTGTCTGTTTCTATTGAGTCCAACTGCCACAAACGTCCTTTTAACCACCTGACTAAAGCATCACACTCAAATAATGCCAGTAATTTCCAGTAACAGATACATTTGATGACATTCCATTATTTTCTTAAAAGTAAATCCTATAACATTTGCTATATGGAAATTTTATCCATATTTGGTAGTACGGTTTCTGCTCAGTAAGTCAATTCCTACATTTCATTGTAAGAATAGCCCAACTGTCATGTATTTAAATATCATATAATGTGAAACAAGCTAATATTTAAGCCATGGCTGTATCTTTTTAGTGATGATTAGAAACACAGATTGATTATCATCATAATAAACATATGATGTTTCAGTTAAATGTCTTAAGAGCCATAACTGCAAAGGAAAACACAAATGTCTTTTTTTCTACAAAAAAAGTCATTTTTTCTAGAGCATGCATATTTCTGTAATAATCTTTTCCCACATATCACCCTGGAGCAACATATTATTTCTACTAGGAGTCTAATGTACTTTTTCCAGTTTTTAGTAATGACTGTGGAAGCAATTATGTTAAAGCTGAACAATTTGGCCTATCATTAGGTAATGCAAGCAGAGCCCATCACAATAAACATGACTACAGTAAAACAAAACTCTAAACAGTAAAAAATAGTTTCAAAGCCTTGGATCATCCATTTCATTAAAAAAAATTAATCATGAAAGCAAATATCCCTGAGATCACAGACTTCAGCCACCTAAAAATTCTTTTTCAGCTTTTGCATTTGTTTCACTGTATCATTTAGCTTCTACAATTCTCTTTGCTGCTTCTGATGGTGCTCCTAAATACTCGCTTAATTATGATGGGCACTGTTAATAAAGAAATAGCACTGGACATTTACACAGAGCCTTGCAATTCATATTTTCACAAATATTACCTCATTAACATTTTATGGACTTGAAAGTCAGGAAGCTCTTTGCTTGCTTCATCACAACATTTATGCAAAGAAGTGGTAAAAAGTGTTCTTAATGTTCATATAGTTTGTCCAAAACATACTGCCCTGCTTCCTTTCCAGAACTACCACAGCACTTATTGAAGGTACAATTTATTTTTTATTTAAATTGTTTATTTCCTGACATTGTAACTTAAAGGATACACTGAGTTTCCTCCCTGTAATAAGTCTAAAAGGGGCAGGAACTCTTTCACTGGAGACAAGGACACTCTTTTCCGTTTATTATTGCTGAGTTCATTGTAGGAGCTTGAACAACATTTCATTTTCTTCCTAACTCAACTGCCTACATTTTATTCAGGTTGCTCTGCTAAGGCATTTCCTACATGAAGTTTCTTCAGAGTGGCCCTTTTACATTATCAATCCAATTTTCCCATCCAGTGTAGTGAATATTAACTGATCACATTATTGGCAAAGAGCAAACTGTGGTGTCAAAAGCATGTTGCTTTTGCCATTCTCTTCCTGAGTGATTATATATATATATATATATATATATATATATTTATATCTATTTGTAATTAAGTCCATTATTTGTCATTTAGTGTATTGTTAAAGAGAAGTACAGTAAGTCCCTTACATACAAACCTTCAAGTTGTGAACATTCAAAGAGGCAAACGCGTCCCTGTATGTCAGATGTGTACTGATCAAAGTCTCTCCAGGGATCTAGACTCTCCCAACCATTTATCCCTTGTGAAATGATTTCTCCTTTAGCCCAACTTCCTTCTTTTATTTTCCTCCTTAACTGTGCTCTCTGGAACTCTCATTTCATCATATCAAAACAAAATTGTAATAGTTTGCATTTAAATGAAACATGACATGCCTCAAAAGTCTCCACTTCCCAAGCTTCTTCATCTTTTTCAGAAAGCAGCAGGTTCACTGCTCAGCTTCAAAGCTTTCAAAGCTTTACCAGTTCTCCACGCCGTGAAGAAAGGATGCTGATTATCTCTTTCCACTCTTTCCTGGTAGTGATGGGGATTTAGTTACAAAGTTGTGTCTGACTCTTTGCAACCCCATGGACTGTAGCCCACCAGGCTCCTCGGATTTCCCAGGCAAGAATATTGGAGTGGGTTGCTA
The DNA here is from genome assembly GCA_006410615.1 of Neotragus moschatus. NCBI lineage: Eukaryota > Metazoa > Chordata > Mammalia > Artiodactyla > Bovidae > Neotragus > Neotragus moschatus. The sequence continues at coordinate 163,809 of SJYA01000249.1, forward strand.
TTTTCTTCTCCAGGGATCTCCTCAACCCAAGGACTGAACTTGGATCTCCTGCATTGCAAGCAGATTCTTCACCAACCAAGCCACTGGGGAAGCCCTCCTCAAGATGGCTTCCAGACAATTATTCCTCCATCTTCACGTAAAACTCTCTATTCCTTTGATGCCCATACTATCTCTCCAATAGTCTTCCTCCCAATCCAAATTCTTGCCATTTCCCTAGATGATTTGATCTCTTCAATTTGTATCAGTGACCCTTTCAAGACTCTGAACTTTCAGTTAGTTGACTTCTTCATATCTAATGAGCTTCTTCTCAATTCCATTTCAAGCATTTACTCTCATGATCATAACCTGGATCCTGTCATCATTTAGAAGTTTCCTCATTCTTAAATTAGGGGGAAAAACTCCCAAATTAGTTATTTTTCTTCTCTGACAATAGTCAACTCACCAGTCAGTTTTNCTAACTGTTGCTTCCTAACCTGCATACAGGTTTCTCAAGAGGCAGGTCATGTGGTCTGGTATTCCCATCACTTCCAGAATGTTCCACAGTTTGTGGTGATCCACACAAAGGCTTTGGTGTAGTCAATAAGGCAAAAGTATATGTTTTTCTGGAATTCTGCTGCTTTTTCAATGATCCAGTGGATGTTGGCAATTTGATCTCTGGTAACTCTGGTGTACTAAAACCAGCTTGAACATCTGGAAGTTCCCGGTTTATGTATTGTTGAAGCCTTGCTTGGAGAATTTTGAGCATTAGTTTGTTAGCATATGAGATGAATGGAATTGTGTGGTAGTTTGAGCATTCTTTGGCATTGGAATGAAAACTGACCTTTTCCAGTCCTGTGGCCACTGCTGAGTTTTCCAAATTTGCTGACATATTGAGTGCAGCACTTTCACAGCATCATCTTTTAGGATTTGAAAAAGCTCAACTGAAATTCCATCATGTCCACCAGCTTTGTTTGTAGTGATGCTTCCTAAGGCCCACTTGACTTCGCATTCCAGAATGTCTGGCTCTAGGTGAGTGATTACACCATCGTGATTATCTGGGTCGTGAAGATCTTTTTTGTACAGTTCTTCTGTGTATTCTTGCTTCTTCTTCTTAATATCTTCTGCTTCTATTAGATCCATACCATTTCTGTCCTTTATTGTGCTCATCTTTGCATGAAATGTTCCCTTGGTATCTCTAATTTTCTTGAAGAGATTTCTAGTCTTTCCCATTCTATTGTTTTCCTCTATTTCTCTGCACTGATCAGAGGAAGGCTTTCTTATCTCTCTTTGGTATTCGTTGGAATTCTGCATTCAAATGGGTATATCTTTCCTTTTGTCGTTTGTTTTTCACCTCTCTTCTTTTCACAGCTATTTGTAAGGCCTCCGCAAACAGCCATTTAGCTTTTTTGCATTTCTGTTTCTTGGGGATGGTGTTGATCCTTGTCTCCTGTACAATGTCACAAATCTCTAATCAGAGTTCATCAGGCACTCTATCTATCAGATCTAATCCCTTAAATCTATTTCTCATTTCTGTTGTTTAATCGTAAGGGATTTGATTTATGTCATATCTGAATGGTGTAGTGGTTTTCCCTACTTTCTTCAATTTCAGTCTGAATTTGGCAATAAGGAGTTCATGATCTGAGCCACAATCAGCTCCTGGTCTTGTTTTTGCTGACTGTATAGATCTTCTCCACCCTTGGCTACAAAGAATATAAGCATGCCCACATGTCACTGAGCATGGTTATAAAAAAGAAATACAACTCCTCCAGTAAATTCTTATATATGTGCATCCCTGAGCAGTAGGGACAGGTTAGTAATACACTTTCAATATGCAATGCTGAAACATACTGAAGAGTAGACATTCGTATTCAAAAGAGAGGAGAAAGTCAAGGGGTGTGTTTTGGTCACTGGCTCATGGTGCATGTGTTTGATTAAGCCTCAGTTCTCCCTTAGAGCAATTCTTTGTATCTCTAAGCTTTGTCCTCTGGTCTCTTAACTCTGCTTTTCTGAGTTATCCTCCTTTTTAATAAGAAAAGTCTGTTTTTCACTGAGTAGTTTTCTCTACAGCATGCCCATAAAATGTTTGGAGACATTGAAGCTTCTTTTTATCCTGGACTCTTTGTCTTTGTCAGTCCAAGCTGGTAGTGCAAAAAATTAAAAAAAAAAAAAAGGTTGAAATATGGTAATTTCAAAAAATATATAAATTAGCACAGAGAAAATATTTTTAGATCTTCAAGAACTTCTTTTAATGTTTAGTGTTATTTACAATTTGTATTTCATACTAAAGGGAAGGTAAAATAATTTACTTGTATAAATGATGAATTATTTAGATTTGCAAAAAATATAAAGAATATTCATGTTTATTTGCCAATCACTTTAACAAATAAAATTTCAATACAAATATAGATGAGGCCACCCCATATTTACCTCTTCCTAGTCCAACTCGTTATTTCCTTCTCCCTCTTTATGTATCTTAGTAGTTAAAACCATGGAATGGTTGCTTTTAAGAGTTACCTCTGCCAAGAAGCTGTGCAATCTTGCACAAATTACTTAATCTCCTTGTGCCTCAGTTTCTTCAGATATAACATGGAAGTAATAATGTTTATTTTATATACTATGGGCTTCTCCAGTGGCTCAGCTGGTAAAGAACCAGCCTGCCAGTGCAGGAGATGCAAGAGACACAGATTTGATCCCTGGGTCCAAAAGATCCCCTGGAGGATGAAATGGCAACCCATTTCAGTATTCTTGCCTGGAAAAGTCCATGGACAGAGGAGGCTGGTGCTCTACAGTCCATGGGGTCACAAGGAGTCAACATAACTGAGTGCACATGCACAAACAATACATGTATGTATGTATATGGCATATATTATATGACATTGCACTAGCATTCAGTGCTATATAAGCTACAGTTATTTTTCAGTGCTTAGGGCAACTAAAAGCTTTCAACTGGCCTTGTTAGTGAGAGAAGAGATCCTTTCCCAAAAAGCAAGTAAGGAATTGGAATGGAGCATGTCGACCTATCCTTTACCACCCACTTTTCCTACACTTCATGGTCTGCCAACATATGCTAATTGTCTCACTGAGTGGTTCAATCATTTCAGAAGTGATTCTTGGTATAGAAGGGAAAAATTAGAACTCTCACTAACTTGTGCTTACTCTAACAACTCAAAGAAAGTAGACCCATGACTCAGGCCCTTTGATGTCCACCAATCTCCCTTAGGATGACTTGTCCTTCCCCCTAAGAAAGACTCCCTAAGGCCATCTGCTTGCTTTCATCTCCTTACTCTTACTCTAGAGCAGTGCCCATATAATTCCCTTAGATATTCACTTGATGATGACTACATCACAGAGCCATCAATGGGGAAAAAGTACTCTAGGTCCCAAGGACAAGGATGGCAAGTGAGTCCTTAGATGATTTTTCTTTTCAATATCCATATCACTCTGGTTTGTAGGAATATCTGTTATATCAAGTGGTAGACTGGTTAGCATATAGGCTAGCATATACACACATTTGACCTAGACAGTCATTTTTTTGAACTACATCTAAATTCACACTGGGAAACAAGGACATTTCTTCAATTAGGTGGTTGCTCCTTTGATTAGAGTTTTAAAATAATTCTGGTGCTATAGAGATAGCATCACATGTAAAATCCACTTAATGTGTAATTCATGAGTGAATCATTACAGTGAAAATTTGAGTCAGAAGGACAAAAATGGTGTAGGGTATCACTGATTTGTAAACTTTATCAGAAAAATACTTTTAAAATAAAGTATTAATAGTGTATGTAAATCATTCAGAAATGACCACGAACATCTCTCTCCTACCCAGAGATTTGCTGCTTATTCCAGGTAGTATGGTATAATGACCAAGAGTGAGGGGTATGTAGCCACACTGCTTGATTTGGTGCTAGTGGTAAAGAAGCTGCCTGCCAATGTAGAAGATGTTAAGAGATGCAGGTTTGATTCCTGGGCTGGGAAGATTCTCTGAAGGAGGGTATGACAACCCATTGCAGTATTTTTGCCTGGAGAATCCCACAGAGGAGCCTAGCAGGCTACACTCCACAGGGTCCCACAGACTTGTGGGTGTCCTTCAGTTGGACACCACTGAAGTGACTTAGGACACACAAGGACGGAATGATAGAAAATGCTAACTCAAATCCTCTTACATCCTTTTGGAAGGTTCTGTGTGCTTATCCTCCAGCTTGTATCTGCTTTTCTTTTAAAGACATGTGCTTGTGACTCCTTCAGAGAAAAGGGCCCAAGGAGGCTACAAAAGCTAATTGTCTCACTGAGTGGTTCAATCATTTCAGAAGTGATTCTTGGTATAGAAGGGAAAAATTAGAACTCTCACTAACTTGTGTCTTCTTAGGAGACCTGGTAGAGAGCTTACCTAAGAGCTTATCATTCTAAGTGGTGTGGCTATTACTGAGTGGACTAGGTTATGAAAACTGACATCTGTACTTTGAAGCTGAACAAACTCTGTGCAATTTATACTCAAGAGTTTCCTTCATGATCAGAGGAAGACTGAGATTTTGTTGAAACTGCACTATTCTTGGCTTCTCTTTTTTTCCTGCTCCCCACACTCCCTTACCATGAATCGTGGAAACACTTTCTTAATAAGTCACTTGCACAAACAAATCTTTATCTTGAGAGACTTCATCTGAAAAAATCTGACCTGAAACACTTTCCATGATCTCGGGCAAGCAACTTAACTACTGAGCTAACCCGGTTGGGAAATAAGAGGGATGATAGAGTAGTTATGAAGAATACTATGAAATAAAGTGTATAAAGAACACACTGCACTGCCTGGCACATGGTGAACACTCACAAAATGTTAACTATTCATTTTATGGCAAAACATTTAAAGGTTATTGAACTTAAATATGAGTCATGAATTTATTTTGCTCAAAATGATTAGTATTCCAAAATTTCTGACCTTGCCTATAACCTTACTTGACCTTCTAGCCATAAATTACCTGGTAGATGTTTCTGAAAAAAATACAAACACACTTAATCTATCTTTTCAAGGTAAAGATGACATTTTAAAACAGAAAAGGGAAAGTTCATGAAACATAAAGATCATTTTGAAAAAGAATATTTAAAATATTTTTATCACTATGCTGAAAGTAAAGTACATCTCATAAAAATGTTTACATCTGAAATTTCACAAACTTGGAACAAAATTATCAATTTAATAATTTTCCAAAGAGTTTCAAAACAATAAATGCAATTCCTTCTAATTAGGGCTCAAGGACAACATTGACAACATGAATGAAGGAAATTTACTCCAAAATTAAAAAGATAAAACCTTTGTCTAATTCGACATGGGAATTAAAAGGAGTGTTATTATTCACCAAGCACAATCAATAATGTGATTTTTTCCCCTTTGTAGCTAAATTTATTCATGAGATATAAATGATATTACTTATTAAAACAATTATTATATAAACTTCTAGAACTTCAAATCATTATATCAAAAGTATTAGTCCAAGATTTTAAGAGACACATTTAATATTATTTCACTTAAACATATTTTAGTGAGAGCCAAAATTATTTTATAATATAAAATTTAATATAATTCACTGTGTTGTAATATTGTTTATTTAATCTTTATCTAGTTTTTACTAAATTTAATTGTTGTATTGTGGCTTATAGCCTTAATGTAATTATATAAATAAGACTTGCCAATTATTTATATAGATAGTTAAAATATTTTAACAAAGAGAAAATTTTTATTTATTCTTCAGTTTGTGTGATCAAAAGTTTGATTGACTAGGCTCTTTCTAAGATTCTTAAGATCCAAAAAACTAACCTAAACAACCCAGTGAAATAACAGATTGTCAGAGTGAATCAGAAGACAATTGTCTACAGAAAATCTGTTCTAAAGATATACAGTTTAAAAATAAAGCATCAGAAAAAGATATACCATAGTAACACTAACCCAAAAGAAATCTAGATGAACTACATTAATTTTAGTCAAAGCTAACTTTCAGTTCAGTTCAGTTCAGTCGCTCAGTCGTGTCCGACTCTTTGCAACCCCATAAATCGCAGCATGCCAGGCCTCCCTGTCCATCACCAACTCCTGGAGTTCACTCAGACGCATGTCCATTGAATCAGTGACACCAATCCAGACATCTCATCCTCTGTCGTCCCCTTCTCCTAACTTTAGAACAAAGAAAATCATCAGGAGTAAGAGGACCGTTATATAATGATAAAGGAATTAATTTTTTCTAGATTATATAAGACATAATTTTATATACGCCTAACAACAAGGCATCAAAATATATTAAGCAGAACCAATTGAACTGAAAGGAAAAGTAGACAAGTCTAGTCTATTTTTATAGTGGAGACTTTAGTAGTTGGAGATTTCAACCATTTGTCGGTAATTGACAGATCAAATGGGCAGAGAATCAGTATATACAGGTGATCTGACCATCACTAACAGCAAATTTGATCTAATTAATTTTTATAGATTATTCCAATCAATTATGGCAGAGCATACAACATTCTCAAAATTCTTTGGAACATTCACTGAAATAGATTGCATTCTGGACCATAAAACATACCTTAACAAATTTAAAACCTTAGAAATTATATAAAATATATTCTCTGAACAAAGTAGACTGCAGCCTGCCAGGCTTCTCTGTCCATGGGATTTTCCAGGCAGGAATACTGAAGTAGGTTGCCATTCCCTTCTCCAGGAGGTCTTCCCGACCCAGAGATCAAACCCAGGTCTTCTGCATTGCAGATAGTTTCTTTACCATCTGAGCCACAAAGGAAACTCCAGAATTAAACTAGACATAAAATATTTAGAAATAACTGAAAACTACCCAACTATTTCAAAACTTTCCTAAATAATTTATGGAACAAATAAGTCTTAGGGTAAATTTCTAAATATTTTGAACTTAGTAAAATGAAAATACAAATTATCAAAATTGATGGAGTGCAGAGAAAGCACTTCTTAGAGCAAATTTTATAGCATGCAATAATATACTAAAAAGAGGAGAACTAAGATCAATAATAATCTTATATCTTCATAGTTCAGATAACTCTAAGCATAACTTATGCAAAAGAAAAGATGTAATAAAACAAGATCAGAAATAAATAAAATTTATAATCAGTAAATAATAAGCAAAATCAGTGAAATCAATACTTGATTCTTTGAAAAAGATCAGCAAAATTGATAAACTTCTAGCTAGACTAATTAACCAAGAAAAAGAAAGAGGAGCCATGAACTACCAGTATCATAAATTAAAGAGGAGTCATTACAACTGATCTTATGAAAATTAAACACATAATAAAGGAATAATATTAATAAATCTATGACCAAAAATTTGATAACTTAAGTGAAATGAACCAATTCTTAGATAGACACAAACTACCAAAATGAACCCAAGGAGTCATAGATAACCAGAATAAGTTTTTTTATCTATCTTAAAAAATTGAATCAATAATTAATAATCTTCCAAAAAAGAATGCTCCAAGCCTAGATTGTTTCTTTGGCACATTCTACTAAACATTTAAGAAGGAAATTATACCCAAATTTATCTACAGTTTATTACAGAAAATATAAATGAAAGGAACATTCTATAATTCATTTTATGAACTAGCATTACTCTATTACCAAAACCAAATAAAGACATTACAAGATAGGAATACAGACTAGGATTTCTCACAAACAATCAATAACAAAGTTCTGGAAATAATAAGTGAACAGGATATGAAACAAGGTCACAGGATATAAAGTTGATAAAAGTTGCTTTCTTATATGTCAGCAATGAGCAGCTAGAACTGGAAATAAAAAATACAGTAGGACCAAAAAAGAAAGAAAGGAAGGGTGAGGGAGGAAAAGAGAAAGTGTGAAAGAGAAATATGTACAGGCCCTGAATGCAAACAAATAAATGCTAAAAAACTAAAAAACAATGATGAAAGAAGTCAAACAAGATCTAAATAAATGCACAGATAGTACATGTGCACTTGAGTTGGGCCATAGGATATTTAGTTAGTGGAAGACTAAACATCTAAGATGTTATCTTTTTCCAACTCAATCTACAGATCCAATGCAATCCCAATGAAATTTCAACAGTCAGTTCAGTATATACACCAAAAAGATTCTAAAGGTTATATGGAAAGGCAAAGCACCAAGAATATCCAACACAGTACTGAAGAAGAACAAAATTGAAGGACTCACAACCCAACTTTAAGGCTTAATACAAAGATTAAATATTAAAGACAGTGTGACTTTGGCAGAAGAAAAAATGCATAGATCAATAAAACAGAATTGAGAGGCTAAAAATAGACTCATATCAATATAATCAACCAATTTTTGACAAAGTGTAAAGGCAAGCCGATAGAGAGAGAATAATATTTTTGATAAGTGATACTAGAATAATTGAATGTCCATCTCCAAAAATATGAACCTAGCCACATACCTTATATCTTACACAAAAGCTAATGCAAGAGGCATCATAGATCTAAATAAATGTCAAATGGGGAGAAAATATAAATCTTCCACATAGAAGAATTAGACATAATTTACGTAGATGGGTTACCTTCAAGGAAATGGAGCCTAAATCTCCACTCCTTAAGTGTGGGCTGCATATACTGATTTCCTTCTAAAGAAGATATTTGGAAATGGGGAGGGGGAAGATAACTTTACAAAGGAGAAACCTGATGAACACCACCGCAGCAGATGATGAAAGCACCATCAACAATGTCATATTGATGGTATGCATCCTCGATATGCTGTGATAAGAATGAATATTTAAATCTATGGTCTCCCCCACTTAAAAAAAAAAAATAATAATCCCTGTCTAACCCTGAGAGAAACATCAGACAACTCCTGATTGAAGTGCGTTCTACCAAACACATGACCAGTACTCCTGTCACGGAGATGTACACAAGGAAATCTGAGAAACTGACATGGCCAATAAGGGTCTGAGGAGACTTGATGACTTAACAATAATGTGGTATCCTAGATGGGATCCTGAAGCAGCAAAAGAACATTAGGTAAAAATGGAGCAAATGTGAAAAAATTGTAGACTTTAATTAATAATAAGGTAATGATTTTTTCATAAATTATGACAAATTTACCATACTAATGCTAGATGATAATAGCAAAAATTTGGTACAGGACATGTGGAAACTGTACCATCTTTGTCATTTTTCAGTAAATCTAAACTATTTTTAAATATAAATTTATTTTTTAAAGTTTTTAAAAGAACTAATAAAATAATGAGTATTAAAATTCTTCTGAAAATTAAGCAGTGTACTGCTAAATAACTCATGGATAAAATAATTTATCTAATTGTGATTTATAATTAGACAAATAAAATCACAATTTCTTTTGAAAATAAAAAATCACCAGAAATTAGAACATATTCTGAAATGACTAATAATGAACAAAAACTACATAATTAACATTGTAAGATATAAATAAAGCTTTGCTTTATGAATGCTAACAGAACAAGAAACAAGTACATGACTTAAATATCCATCCAAAAAATGTGAAAAGAAAAATAGAAAAATAAACTCTGAGTAAAAGGGAGAAAATAATAAACAAAAATAACAAAATTTGTGAAATATAAAATTAGCATATACTGGAGGTTGAACAGAACCAAAGTTGTTCTTGAAAAAATTAATGTAACTTATAAATCCTTAACAAATTCAATCAAGAATAAAACTGAGACAAATAACAAAAATAAAAAGATGGACATCACAGAGATACTAGACATTAGAAATATAATAAGGGATTACTCTGAACAATTAATCTGAACAAGGGATTCAGTTAAGTTCAGTGACTCAGTCGTGTCCGACTCTTTGCAACCCCATGAATCGCAGCACACCAGGCCTCCCTGTCCATCGCCATCTCCCAGAGTTCACTCAAACTCACGTGCATCGAGTCAGTGATGCCATCCAGCCATCTCATCCTCTGTTGTCCCCTTTTCCTCCTGCCCCTAATCCCTCCCAGCATCAGAGTCTTTTCCAATGAGTCAGTTCTTCACATGAGGTGGCCAAAGTACTGGAGTTTCAGCTTTAGCGTCATCCCTTCCAAAGAACACCCAGGGCTGATCTCCTTTACAATGGACTGGTTGGATCTCCCTGCAGTCCCAGGGACTCTCAAGAGTCTTCTCCAACACCACAGTTCAAAGGCATCAGTTCTTCAGTGCTCAACTTTCTTCACAGTCCAACTCTTGCGTCCATACATGACCACTGGAAAAACTATAGCCTTGATAGATGGACCTTTGTTGGCAAAGTAATGTCTCTGCTTTTGAATATGCTATCTAGGTTGGTCATAACTTTTCTTCCAAGGAGTAAGCGTTTTTTAATTTCATGGCAAGGGGTTACTCATGCCAATAATATTTAAAAAGCAGATGAAGTAAGCAAATACTCAGAAAAGCACAAGTTTTTAAAACTGAGACACAAAGGAGAAAATATGATTTGTCTTATAGCTATTAAAGAAATTGAATTTGTTATTAAAACTTTCCCACAACATAGCACAAGGCCCAGATGGTTTCCCTGATAATTTCTACAAAACATTCAGGGGAAAAGCATAACTCAAACACATCAGGGAATTAAAACAACAACAACAACAAAACATTTCTCAACTAATTTTATGAGGTCAGCCTAACCTTGATTCCAAAACATGAAAAGAATTTACCAGAAAATAAAACTAAAAACAAATTCATCCATATTAAATGAATATGGATGCAAAAATTCTAAAAAAGCATTATCAAATAAAATAATTTATAAATCCATCATCAAATTGGGTTAATTTCAGTTATACACAACTGGTTTAATATTTTAAGTGTTTCAATACACTTTGCCACATGAAAATAAAAAGATAAAAAGCATAATAATTTCTATAAAGGCAGAAAAAGCACTTGGAAAATTTAACATTGATATATAATTTTTTTTTAATGCACCAACTAAAATATATAGCAGATTGAAAAGCAGAGACATTATTTTTCCAACAAAGGTCCGTCTAGTCAAGGCTATGGTTTTTCTAGTGGTCATGTATGGATGTGAGAGTTGGACTCTGAAGAAAGCTCCCAGCATCAAAGAATGATGATTTTGAACTGTGGTGTTGGAGAAGACTCTTGAGAGTCCCTGGGACTGCAAGGAGATCCAACCACTCCGTTGTAAAGGAGATCAGCCCTGGGTGTTCTTTGGAAGGGATGACGCTAAAGCTGAAACTCCAGTACCTTGGCCACCTCATGTGAAGAGTTGACTCATTGGAAAAGACTCTGATGCTGGGAGGGATTGGGGGCAGGAGGAAAAGGGGACGACAGATGATGAGATGGCTGGATGGCATCACCGACTCAATGGATGTGAGTTTGAGTGAACTCCAGAAGATGGTCATGGACAGGGAGGCCTGTTGTGCTGTGATTCATGGTGTCGCAGAGAGCTGGACATGACTGAGTGACTGAACTGACTGAAAATATGTATAAACTGGAAGAAAGCCCTTTTAATATGATAAAAGAGCTTTAAAAACTACAGCAGGTCTAAGAATGAATTATCTGAAAAGAAATTGAGAAAACAATTTCATTTGTAATAGCATCAAAAATAATTACTTTAGGAACAAAGCTAACAAAGGAGGTAAAATGCTTGTATACTGAAACTATAAAACATTAACAAAAGAAATTAAAGCACACACAAATATATGGAAAGATATCTCATGGATGGGAGAATAAATATTATTAAAATATTCAGGATATCCAAAGCAATCTACAGATTCAGTGCAATCCTGTCCAAATTTCACTAGTGTTTTTCCACAGAAACAGAGAAGGTAAAGCTAAAAATTTATATGGAACCACAAGAGACTCTGAACAGCTAAATCAATATTGAGCAAGAAGGCGAGATGTGGAAGCATCAAACTTCCAACTTCAAAATATGTTACAGAGATTCAATAATCAAAACAGCATGATATTGGCATAAATATAGACCAGTGAAGGAGAAGCGAAAGCTCAGAAATAGTGCCATGCATATATAATCAAGCAATTTTGGGAAAGTAGGGCAAGAATATACAATGGAGAAATGATATTTTCCTCAATAAATGAGGTTGAGAAAACTGGATATTCATGTGCAAAAGAATGAAATTGGAACTTTTTGTCACAGCATATACAACTATCCACTCTAAATACTGAAATATTATTGAGTATGTGTTTTTATTATTTCCATTTTCAGAGAATAATATGGAGGCCTAGAGAGACTGAATCATGCATCTATTCCCATCACTTCATGGCAAATAGATGGGGAAACAATGGAAACCCAGTTACAGACTATTTTCTTGGACTCCAAAAATCACTGCAGATGGTGGTTGCAGCCATGAAATTAAGACTCTTGCTCCTTAGAAGAAAAGCTATGACCAACCCAGAGAGCATATTAAAAAGCAGAGACATTAGTTTGTCAACAAAGGTCCATCTAGTCAAAGTTATGGTTTTTCCAGTAGTCATGCATGGATGTAAGAGTTGGACTATAAAGAAAACTGAGTGCTGAAGAATTGAAGCTTTTGAACTATGGTGATGGAGAAGACTCTTGAGAGTCCCTTGGATTGCAAGGAAATCCAACCAGTCAATCCTAAAGGAAATCAGTCCTGAATATTCATTGGAAGGACTGATGTTGAAGCTGAAACTCAAATTCTTTGGCCACCTGAAGGGAAGAACTGACTCATTTGAAAAGACCCTGATTCTGGGAAAGATTGAAGGCAAGAGGAGAAGGGAACGACAGAGGATGACATGGTTGGATGGTATCGTCGACTCAATGGACATGAGTTTGAGCAACCTCCGGGAGTTGGTGAAGGACAGGGAAGCCTGGCATGCTACAGTCCATGGAGTCACAAAGAGTCGGACATGACTGAGTGACTGAACTGAACTGAACTGGAAGAGACTGAATACTTTTTTAAGGCTTGCAAGTCACAAGTAGCAGAGGAGAAATAAAAACTTCAGCAGCCTGACTCAGAGCCAACATCCTAACCAACAACCTACACTGAACAAGTTAATAAGTCTGATCTCTCATAGTCCAGGAAGTTGCCTCCAGTCTGCTAAGCTGGAATCCATTCCTGATTTCTTACTTAGGTTTTACTAATTGCTATTTTCCTCATTCCATATGCATATTCTAACTTCTTAGGTATATACCAAAATAGTAATATTTCAATAACCTTTTATTTTCCAGGTTGGACCCAATTTTAGTTCTTTGAGAGTAATTAATGGAGCAGAAGCTTCAGGGCAATGAGAGACCTAGAGACCAAGTGGTTTATTGTCTCTTTATATTCCATTAAATGCATGACATTTAGTTATCACCTTATAGACTTCAGGACTTGATTTGCTTTTATAAATTTTATTTTTAAGAGGATAATTGCTTACAATATTGTGTTGGCTTCTGCCATACAACTATGTGAATCAACTATATTTACCCTCTTCCTCTTGAACCTCCCCCATCACCTCCCACTCCACCTACCCCTCTAGGTTGTCACAGAGCACCAGGTTGAACTCTCTGTGTTATACAGCAACTTCCCATTAGCTGTCTATTTTACATACGGTAAAGTATACATTTCAATTTCTCTCTCAATTTGTCCCACCTTCTCCTTCCCCTGCTGTGTCCAAAATCTGTTCTCTGTGTCTGCGTCTCTATTCCAGCCCTGCAAACTTGGCTTGCTTTTGGAAAAGAAGTTTTTTTTTTTCTTATCTGAGAAGGGATGGAACACAACCTCATGCCACAACTTTTACAGGAAGAACACAAGATTTTGCCGTTAGCTGTGTATTTTATTCCAGGATTGAAGTGACTAAAAGTTGCTTATTCACGTCCGACTCTTTGCGACCCCATGAACTATATAATCCATGGAATTCTCTAGGCCAGAGTACTAGAGTGGGTAGCCTTTTCCCTCTCCAGGGGATCTTCCCAACCCATGGATCGAACCCAGGTCTCCCACATCGCAGGCATATTTTTTACCAGCTGAGCCACAAGGGAAGCTCAAAAACACTGGAGTGGGCAGCCTATCTTCCCAACCCAGAGGTCAAGCCAGAGTCTCCTGCATTGCAGGCAAATTCTTTACCAGTTGAGCTATCAGGGAAGCCTAATTTTATTCCATGGTGGGACGTATTCTGGCCCCTTTAATAACCCGAACTCCAGAAGAATTGATTGGTGGTGATGAGACCAAATCACAATTCCATTAGCCCTTCTTAGAAGGGTTCTTTTGGCAGATCACTCTTTGGTTACTTAGTAACAATATTTTATTTATTTTTTAAATATAAATTTATTTATTTTAATTGGAGGTTAATTACTTTACAATATTGTGTTGGTTTTGCCATACATCAACGTGAATCTGCCACAGGTATACACGTTTTCCCCATCCTGAAGCCCCCTCCCTCCTCCCTCCCCATACCCTCCCCCTGGGTCATCTCAGTGCACCAGCCCCAAGCATCCTGTATCATGCATCAAACCTGGACTGGCGATTCATTTCATATATGATATTATACATGTCTCAATGCCATTCTTCCATATCGTCCCACCCTCTCCCTCTCCCACAGAGTCCAAAAGACTGTTCTATACATCTGTGTCTCTTTTGCTGTCTCGCATACAGGGTTATCATTACCATCTTTCTAAATTCCATACATATGCGTTAGTATACTGTATAGGTGTTTTTCTTTCTGGCTTACTTCACTCATACTGTATAATCAGCTCCAGTTTCATCCACCTTATTAGAACTGACTCAAATGTATTCTTTTAATGGCTTAGTAATGTTCCATTGTGTATATGTACCACAGCTTTCTTATCCATTCATCTGCTGATGGACATCTAGGTTGCTTTCATGTCCTGGCTATTATAAACAGTGCTGCGATGAACATTGGGGTACACGTGTCTCTTTCAATTCTGGTTTCCTCGGTGTGTATGCCCAGCAGTGGGATTGCTGGGTCGTAAGGCAGTTCTATTTCCAGTTTTTTAAGGAATCTCCACACTGTTCTCCATAGTGGCTGTACTAGTTTGCATTCCCACCAACAGTATAAGAGTGTTTCCTTTTCTCCACACCCTCTCCAGCATTTCTTGCTTGTAGACTTTTGGATCATAGCCATTCTGACTGGCATGAAATGGTACCTCATTTTTCTTTTTTTAATAACACAATATTTATTGAGAGTGACTGAACCAAATTCTAGCATTTGAGTTACACGTAGTTTCTTTTTTTCTTTTTTTTGAAGGTTGAAGTAAGACTTTATCTTTTTAAAACCATCAAAATAACAATGATTTTTCAACAATTTAACAATTCACTGTTAGTTTGGATGTGAGATATATATATATATGTGTGTGTGTGTGTATACACACACATATATATAGCTATATTCAGTTCACTTCAGTTCANTCTTTTTTTTGAAGGTTGAAGTAAGACTTTATCTTTTTAAAACCATCAAAATAACAATGATTTTTCAACAATTTAACAATTCACTGTTAGTTTGGATGTGAGATATATATATATATGTGTGTGTGTGTGTATACACACACATATATATAGCTATATTCAGTTCACTTCAGTTCAGTTCAGTCACTCAGTCGTGTCTGACTCTTTGCGACCCCATGAATCGCAGCACGCCAGGCCTCCCTGTCCATCACTAACTCCCAGAGATCACTCAAACTCATGCCCATTGAGTCGGTGAGGCCATCCAGCCATCTCATCCTCTGTTGTCCCCTTCTCCTCCTGCCCCCAATCCCTCCCAACATCAGAGTCTTTTCCAATGAGTCAACTCTTCACATGAGGTGGCCAGAGTACTGGAGTTTCAGCTTTAGCATCATTCCTTCCAAATAAATCCCAGAGCTGATCTCCTTTACAGTGGACTGGTTGGATCTCCTTGCAGTCCAAGGGACTCTCAAGAGTTTTCGCCAACACCAAAGTTCAAAAGCATCAATTCTTCGGAGCTCAGCCTTCTTCACAGACCAATTCTTATATCCATACATGACCACAGGAAAAACTATAGCCTTGACTAGACGGACCATAGTCGACAAAGAAATGTCTCTCCTTTTGAATATACTATCTAGGTTGGTCATTACTTTTCTTCCAAGAAGTAAGCGTCTTTTAATTTCATGGCTGCAATCACAATCTGCAGTGATTTTGGAGCCCCTCAAAATAAAGTCTGACATTGTTTCCCCTGTTTCCCCATCTATTTCCCATGAAGTGATGGGACCGGATGCCATTATCTTCGTTTTCTGAATGTTGAGCTTTAAGCCAACTTTTTCACTCTCCTCTTTCACTTTTATCAAGAGGCTCTTTAGTTCCTCTTCACTTTCTGCCATAAAGGTGGTGTCATCTGCATATCTGAGGTTATTGATATTTCTCCCAACAATCTCTCTCATTGTGGTTTTTATTTGCATTTTTCTGATAATAAGTAATGTTGAGCATCTTTTCATGTGTCTGTTAGCCATCTGTATATCTTCTTTGGAGAAATCTATTTATTTCTTTGGCCCACTTTTTGATTGGGTCATTTATTTTTCTGGAATTGAGCTGCAGGAGTTGCTTGTATATTTTTGAGATTAGTTGTTTGCCAATTGCTTCATTTGCTATTATTTTCTCCCATTCTGAAGANTTCTGGTGGGTAGAGCTGGATTTCTTCTCTCTGGAGTGCAATGAAGTGTCCAGTAATGAGTTGTGAGATATCAGTGATTTTGGAGTGACTTTGGGCAGCGTGTATATTGGAGCTCAAGGTGGTGTTCCAGTGTTGCTGGAGAATTTGTATGTTATGTCTTACTATGGAACTTGTTGGCCCTTGGGTGGTGCTTGGTTTCTGTGTAGGTATGGAGGCATTTGATGAGCTCCTGTCAATTAGTGTTCCCTGGAGTCAGGAGTTCTCTGGTGTTCTCAGAGTTTGAATTTAAGTCTCTTGCTTCTGGTTTTCAGTCTTATTTTTACAGTAGTCTCAAGATTTCTCCTTCTATACAGCACCATTGGTAAAACATCTAGGTTAAAGATAAAAGTTTCTACACAGTGAAGGACACCCAGAGAGGTTCACAGAGTTATATGGAGAAGAGAAGAGGGAGGAGGCAGTTAAAGGTGACCCGAATGAGATGAGGTGGAATCAGTAGAGGAGAGAGCAAGCTAGGCAGTAATCATTTCCTTATGTGCACTCCACAACTGGACCGCTCAGAGATGTTCACAGAGTTATACTGAGAAAAGAAGAGGAAGGAAGGAGACAGAGGTGGCCACGAGTATAAAAGGGGAGAATAAAAAGGAGAGAGACAGATCCAGCCAGTAATCAGTTCCCTAAGTGTTCTCCACCATCTGGAACACACAGAAACTCACAGAGTTGGGTAGAGAAGAGAAGGTGGAGGGAGGAGAGAGAGAAAACATGGTGGAGAAAAAGGAGAGTCCAAAGGAGGAGAGAGTGGTCAAGTCAGTAATCTTGCTCTCAAGTAAAAATGGGTACTGAAGATTGGGTTTTTAAAGGTACAAAATTGATAACAAATACCAAAAAGCTAAGATTAAAAATCTAGAGTAGAGGTTGGATTTTCAAAAATACAATATTAAAGAAAAGGGGAAGAAGAAGAAAGAAAGAAAAAGTCACAAGAGCTATTAAAAAACAAGAACAACAACCACAAATATATATATATGGTGTTTGCTTTAAAAATAGGGTTTTGGTGGGTTTTTTTGCAAAGTAATAGTAGGCTATAAAAGTGAAAATTAAAGGCGTAAGATGAGGAAACAGCGGAAACAGTGTCAGACTTTATTTTGCTGGGCTCCAAAATCACTGCAGATGGTGATTGCAGCCATGAAATTAAAAGACGCTTACTCCTTGGAAGAAAAGTTATGACCAACCTAGATAGTATATTCAAAAGCAGATATTACTTTGCCAACTAAGGTCTGTCTAGTCAAGGCTATAGTTTTTCCAGTAGTCATGTATGGATGTGAGAGTTGGACTGTGAAAAAGGCTGAGCACTGAAGAATTGATGCTTTTGAACTGTGGTGTTGGAAAAGACTCTTGAGAGTCCCTTGGACTGCAAGGAGATCCAACCAATCCATTCTGAAGGAGATCAATCCTTTGGAAGGAATGATTTTAAAGCTGAAACTCCAGTACTTTGGCCACCTTATGCGAAGAGTTGACTCATTGGAAAAGACTCTGATGTTGGGAGAGATTGGGGGCAGGAGGAGAAGGGGACAACAGAGGATGAGATGGCTCAATGCCATCACTGACTCGATGGACATGAGTCTGAGTGAACTCCAGGAGCTGATGATGGACAGGGAGGCCTGGCGTGCTGCGATTCATGTGGTTGCAAAAAAGTCGGACACAACTGAATGACTGGACTGAACTGAACTGAGAGGACTTAATTTTTTTTTTTTTAATTTAAAAAAAAGAATGATAGTAAAAATAGTAAAAATATATCTGGGACTCTCTCTGATGTTGTTGTGGGTATTGTGGAGTCAGTTCATTTTCAGATAGTTCCTTGGTCCGGCTTATATTTCTCAAGATCTATAGGCCCCTTCCTATGTAGTCGATACTAACGACAGGGTTTTAATCTATTGCACCTGTCACTTCCAAGGTGGTTCCCTCTGTTTTAGCTACTTCTGTTTACTGGTCTCTTCAGGGTCTGATTTCCACCCTGACACAAAGGGGGCGGCGGTGGACTCTTTTTTTAGGCTCACTTGTTCAGTCGTGTTGTGGGGAGGGAGGCACGCTGCAAACAAATAACACTGGCATGTGCTCACAGTGCCTCAGCCACACTGGGCCTACCCTCGCTCATGGCAGATGTGCCCTCCCTGCCCACACTGCTCAGGCTGTAGGTTGCTCCACCAGGAACCATCCGAGGCCAGCCCTGGGCTGCATGCACCTCCCAGGTCTAAGCTGTTCAGGTTCAGGCGCTCAGGTAGTCCACAGATGTGCAGACTCGGTTGGGCCTGCCTTTTGTGCCCTTCCCAGGTCCGAGCAGCTCAGGTGATGAGGTGTTTGGCGAGCACAGTTGCTGCAACTTATCACCTCCCCCGTCCCTGCTGCTAGGTTTTCTGGGTGTACAACCAGCGCACATTCTCAGGCAGATGTTGACTGTCCAGAACCCCAAGAAGTCTTAGTTAGCAAAGAAGCCTGCTTGCAGTTTGGTAGATAATGTCTCTCTGGGGCTGTGATTGCCCCCTTCTGGCTCTGGCTGCTTGTCACTGGAGGGGGATGGTCTGCAGCTAGCTAGTTCTGTTCAGTCCTTTGTTGTGTGCGTTGGCCTGGCAGTGTCTTTGAGCTTTTCACGTGGTAGCTATCCCACAGTCTGGTTTGCTAGCCCAAGTTAGTTCCCTCAGATTGCCCTCGGGGCGTTCAGGCCAGATCCTTACTTTAAGCAATGCAGCCCGCACCTCCCTGCCCAGCCCCTGCTTGCTAGTGGCGGGTCCAGGTGTTTGAGCTACTTCTCTGCTGGGGGAGTTACCGTTGGACTTGTAATCTGTGGGGTTTAATTATTTATTTATTTTTCCTCCCTGTTATGTTGCCCTCTGTGCTTCCAAGGCTCGCCACAGACTCAGCAGTGAGAGTGTTTCCTGGTGTTTGGAAACTTCTCTTTTTAAGACTCCCTTCCCAGGACAGAGCTCCATCCCTACCTCTTTTGTCTCTTTTTCTGTCTTTTATATTTTTTCCTACCTCCTTTCGAAGACAATGGGCTGCTTTTCTGGGTGCCTGATGTATTCTGCCAGCATTCAGAAGTAGTTTTGTGGAATTTACTCAGCGTTTAAATATTCCTTTGATGAATTTGTGGGGGAGAAAGTGGTCTCCCTGTCCTGTTCCTGTGCCATCTTAGGGAGCAAGCCAGTACCAACATTTTAAAAGCAAGCTGGCAAGACTACTCACAGGAACTTTAAGTACTGACCTTTCATTCACTGAAATAAGAATTCACAATTCTTGGCGTGAATAAATTGAGAACAAAACCTAACTGTAACCATTTGCTATTTCATCTCACTTTTTTACCTTCTTATAAAGGAACCTGTAAAAATAATTAAGTATAGGACAAGTGGCAAGGAGTCTTCATGCCTGTAGAAATCTGATCAGAGTCCCCTTGAGAAAGTATCATTGTGAAACCATCTCTATAGCCCTTGATTTTAAGATTTTGTCAGATGTTCTGAGGACTAATTTGAAGGATCTACATAATGGATGTCCGATTTTCTAGGGCAAATTTCTGAATCAAAGGTACTCAAAGTGTGATCCAACAAAGGCCCATCTTAGGGTCACCTGAGGGTTTGGTTTCAAACACAGATACTTGGATCCTCATCTATATTGTTGAAGCATAATCTTTGAGGGAGGATATTCAGAATCTACATTTTTAAGCAAAAGTTCCTTAGGTGATTTTTCTGCACACTAAAATTTGAGAAACCTTTTTTGGGGGAGGAATAGTGATATCAACTTAATGGAAAACCCCTCACTGTATGTACTACTAAGAAAAATGTGATAGTAAATGGAAGTGTATCCAGGGGAAAAATCTGGAAGGAATTGTGCTTATTTCTCTTAGTTTCAGGTTAATGTCATAGTCCATGATTAAAGCAGATATTTTTACTTAGCCAGAAAGTGATTATGTTCTCCAGACCTTAATTATTGCTTTAATAGTTGGCAATTATTAGTCTTGATGGTGAGAAGGAGCTGAGAGGATTAAAACATCAAAGTCAGTTTCTTAACTCTATTGGTAGATTTCATGCTGTGTTCTGTGATAAGCCAGTTCAGTTGTGTCCAACTCTTTGAGACCCTATGAACTGCAGCCTGCCAGACTCCTCTGTCCATGGATTCTCCAGGCATGAGCACTGGAATGGGTTGCCATGCTATCCTCCTGGTGATCTTCCCAACCCAGGAATCTAAATCTCCTGCATTTGCAGGTGGGTTCTTTACCACTAACAACACCTGGGAAGCCTGGTAGATTTCATGTCTGAAAAACATTTTTAACTTGATATGGTAAGAAAAAAATCATCTCATCTCTTATCTGTGGATTGTTTTAAAGTAAAATCATTTTTATGCATTTCATGTCGGTGCAAATGTGGAGGTCATCTGATTAATAAGAATGATTAAACAACTAGTATAAAATCCAGGCCAGGTGAAAAACACTTGCAAAGCAAACCTCCAAAGTCCGAATGGGAAATTCCCAAATTTCAATCTTACTGTAAGCTCACTATTGGGTACTCAAACTCAATTAAGAAAAATTATGGTGGGAGAGCATGCCTTGACTATCAGAAAGGGTAACGAGACAAATTCTGGGATGTGTTTATCCATTCGTTACTCAAGAGAGTGGAGTTTAAGGTTAGTTAATGAGAAATCTGTCAAGAATATATTATAATAGCGCTGAAGTTCCCAAACTTTCTCAGTCCACCATGACCTTCATGTCTCAGTAATTCTTTTATGGTGTTCCTGTGTCAAAAGTAGTTCTTAGCACTTCTATTTACAAAGTAGTTAGATCCAGGCAACTTGATAATAGCTGTCCAACAAGATTTGACAGATGTCACTGTGTATTCCTTGAAAATGTAAAAAATCCTGCAGTGTCCCTGTGTGCTTGACGCAGCCCCTGGGGACACCTACTCTTGATAGATCTGGGAACCATAAAAACCGCATATATAGCATTTATTGCCCTTTTCTTGGCTTTGTGAACACAGGTGATTAAGATCAGTTACAGACCCTTAACTGAAGATATGCAGAATACCTCATGTGAAAGGCCAGGCTGAGTGAAGCACAGGCTGGAATCAAGATTGCCAGAAGAAATATCAATAACCTCAGATATGCAGATGACACCATATTTATGGCAGGAAGTGAAGAAGAGCTAAAGAGTCTCATGAAGAAAGTGAAAGAGGAGAGTGAAAAAGTTGGCTTAAAACTCAACATTCAGAAAACTAAGATTATGGCATCCGGTCCCATCATTTCATGGCCAATAGATGGGGAAACAATGGAAATAGTGACAGACTTTATTTTCTTGGGCTCCAAAGTCACTGCAAGTGGTAAAATTAAAAGACTCTTGCTCCTTGGAAGAAAACCTATGACCAACCTAGACAGCATATTAAAAAGCAGAGAGATTACTTTGTCAACAAAGGTCCATCTAGTCAAAGCTATAGTTTTTCCAGTAGTCACGTGTGGATGTGAGAGATAGACTATAAAGAAAGCTGAGTGCCAAGAAATTGATGCTTTTGAGCTGTGGTGTTGGAGAAGACTCTTGAAAGTCCTTTGCATTGCAAGGAGATCCAACCAATCAATCCTAAAGGAAATCAGTCCTGAATATTCATTGGAAGGTCTGATGTTGAAGTTGAAACTCCAATACTTGGCCACTTGAAGGGAAGAATTGACTCTTGGAAAAGACCCTGATTCTTGGAAAAATTGAAGGCAGGAGGAGAAGCGGAGGGGATGACAGAGGATGAGATGTTTGGAAGGCATCACTGACTCAACGGACATGAGTTTGAGCAAGGTCTGAGATTTGGTGATAGACAGGGAAGCCTGGTGTGCTGCAGTCTCTGGGGTTGCAAAGAGTTGGACATGACTGAGCAACTGAACTGAAGTGATGATAGTTTGTAGAATCTTCTCCTTAAATCCACTGGAAGGATGAAGGTGCATCACACCACTGAACAGTACAGTGTATAAGTGATGACTTCTGGTTCTTTTTATATCTTATTGACAATATATTTTTAAGTAACCATATTCTTATTCCCTTTGCTCTCAACTCAGGAAACTCAACATATTCAAAACGGTCTTGCTTTTTCTTCTGTATTCCTAATCTTGGCAAATAACACCATCACCCACCTTTGAAACTGGAGAAAGAATGTCCATCTGTAGTTCCATTTTTATAAGCCAAACTCAAATGCAGGTTAGTGAGAATGATAACTTCTTTAACTCAGTTATCTATGCCTTTGAGAGAACTTTCTTTTGAAACTACAAAGGTTATACATATTCAGGCTTCAGAGCATCTAGGAAGAAATCATGTAAAATACTGCCTCGAAAACTTAAAAAACAAGATCATACCAGAAGTCAGAAATCCACTTCCAATGTCCATCTCAGCTTCCAATGTTTATTCTTTGCACCCCCCATTTTGGACTAAAGATTGATTGTTTAGTAATTCAGGGTGTTGTCTCACTAAGATTAGATGTAGAAATTTCCTATGATTTGACAAGTAGGAGGAAGAATTTCCTGTACTTTTTTCCTTCTCCTTCTCTAATGCCTGATAATTCGTAATGTGACTTTTTTTTTTTTTTTTTTTTGGTACACTGAGCTCTCTCCTCTTGAGCTTCCCCCACTTTCAGACATGAAAGTGAATATCTCATTTTTTTCCATTTAAGGTGAAACCCTACAGAAAATGAGAGTCACCTAGCCTGAGACAGATAAAAATGAAGAGTGGGAGTTAGACTGGGAAGAGTTAAAGGGCAGGTTAACACCAATGGTAACAGAAGAAAACCTAAGGTCAGCATCTCCTGCCTTCTCAGAAGGACTTGTTTCTGAGGGTCTCATCTCCATCTGTGTTAAAATTCTGACTTCTCCACAGTAAAACTTCTTTCAGGCACTGAATCACTGAGTTTATATTCTCATAAATAACTGAAGTAGAAGAGTAATATTGATTCTAGCTTCATATCATGAAGTAGAAAAAAACATCAGTAACAGTATCAAATACAAGATCTCTAAAATATTCATTGTTAACAGACCAAAGGGAAGAAGCTGGGATAACCATAGCAACACTGAAACAGACAAGCCATAAATTCTACAAAACAGAGAAACCAGCAATCGCTGATTACAGTAGATAGAAAAAAAAAAAAACATTATTCTAAATTATGCTGTTAGCATGAGATTCTGGTGTCAATTCTTTGAATATAATGATTAATTTAAAAAGTAACCATGTAGACTATCTAAATGTTGGTTTTTTGTCTTTTTTTTTTACACGAAGCAGGGACTTCACAATCTGTGTGGTTTAGGGAAGAAACATGTAAATTAGCCACTTAAGATAAATTTAAGTTTATTTTCTCAGCTAAATAAAGAGGTTGAAATTAGGAATTAAGAACTCAATTTAATGAGTTCATCATCTCTGTGTTCTTTCAGATTGGAGAATGAAAATGGGAGAGAACGTATGAACATTAAGTCACTTTCATGTGAATCAACTTGATGTTCTCTATGCTAACGAAGGTCTTGCTTACTTCTTTGTGCATTTTCTAATCTTTTACTCTCTTTTGTTGTCTGAAATTCTACCTCTTCCATGAAACTTTCCCCAGTTCACTAACCCACCGAAGGTCTCATCTCTCTAAATACCCATTGTACACATAGTCCATTCTACCCAAGGCCATGTTAATTATACTATACTTTGGACTGGAGAGGTCTGTAAAGAAAGGAATGAGGGCATTCAATTTTGGAAGGTAAAAGGATTCAGAGAAAATTTCAATCCTCATCTAATCCCTCTCGCACCCCTGCTTCTCAGATTGGCCTACATTCTTCTCCCCTTTTATTTTTCCTATGAAAATTATTTTACAAAGTCATTAAGACACTTTCCAACACCCTATACTTTTGGTGAAATTCTGCATTTCCTTTGAAATTATAAAATGTCCTAGTATTATGCATGATAAGAATAGACCCAGAGATGTAATGTCTGATCTTTGCTTGGTCAGGGCTCTGTATCTAAAATGTTTGTCCTGTATATTGATGCTGGACATTGGGGAGGAAAATGTGGCTATTGAGTAGGCTCATTAGCATCAAGCTGTTGGTGGCAACCTTGATTGGTTAGAAAACATTTCTTCACCTCTCAGGAACACTTGAGGTCCCCAGTTATATCAACAAAGCCAATAATAATGCTTCCTTCTTCCCTTCTGGCAATGGCTACTATTGCTTTCTATGGGATATGAGTCATTATATAATGGACAAGGGGGGTTATTGTATTGGAAGGAAAATATAAAGACAGTTGTGATGCAGAGGAAATCTTATCCTATATAAAAATTCTAAAGTTTATAAATCGTGGAGATTTTGTATACTTCATTATCTTAATTTTGTAACTGGAAGATTACCACTCTTAGGTAATCTCCTGTGGTTAATAACATTTTTCAGCAATTTATAAATGTTCCTACTGTGTTTCTTAGGTGTGATACACTTTCCTCTTGTGATCACAAGCTTTAAGGATAGGCATAATATCTCTGTTGTTTTCATAAGGTCTTATCCTCAGCATAGTTCAGGAAATATGGTTATATGGCCAACAGATTACTAAAGGTGATAAAGAAGAGGATGATAAATTAACAACAAAATTTTAATCTGATCTCTAGGTCTTCATTTTAACTTTTTTGCAGGGAAGCCTGGTGGGCTGCTGTCTATGGGGTCACACAAGTTGGACACGACTGAAGTGACTTAGTAGTAGTAGTAGTACAGTAAAATTTTGGAAATGTTTAAATTTTGATGTAGATCTATAGATAGGAAAAGGCCATCGTAGTAAAAAAGAATCTTCCCCGTTGTGGCTCTGGCTTTATCACAGGAAATAGAAGGATCCCTACATGAAATTAAACTATTAAAATAGAATGATCACCTACAAAGATAAAGATTGATAGTGGATCTTGTCAAAATTCATTCCGTTATGAAGATTAAATACATAGAGTTAGTTCATCAGATCTCAAAGGAATAGAACTTAATAGTGTACTTTCATTAAGTTGGAAAAAATAGAGTTTCAGAAAAAATATGTAGAAATATTTCTTTGCAGAGTGGATAAATAGGAAAGAAGGTTTGATATTCGTGAAATGTTTCATAAAATTTCTCATTTAATTACACAACAATTCTAAGAGGGCATAAATTATTTTTTCCACTTAAAAATGAGACAACAGGGCTTCACAGAGGTTAGAAGGGATGTCCAAGCTGGTAGTGAAGTACAACTCTGATTCAGTGACCCCCAAGTCTAATTTGTTTTGTGACATGCACAGCTACCAAACCCCATTATGCCAAAAGTTGCTTCACCCTTACAGGACAGTTGTGTGCAAAGAGGTGTTGACTTAAAAATAACCACAATCTAAAAGTTGAGAGTTATGCTTTATTCAGTGGGAATTTTTAGGACTTCAGCACAGGTGGCAATATCTCAAGTAACACTAAGATAACTGCTCTGGGGAGGCTAGTGTGGGGAGCTAGGTTATATAGGAGTTTCGCAACAAAGGGCAGATAATTTGAGTATCAAAAGGTTATTGTAAATTAAAGAAAACTAGGTATCTAAAGTTAAGAAATTTAGCATTTTTCTATACATGGGAAGATGCAAAAGTCTAGGGTCACTGAAATTATTCCTTTGAAATGTATTTCAGTTATCTGGGGGCCAGTATCTTATATTTTTACACCCTGTTCCTTCAGTTCAGTTTAGTTCAGTTCAGCCACTCAGTCGTGTCTGACTCTTTGTGACCCCATGAATTGCAGCACGCCAGTCCTCCCTCTCTATCACCAACTCCCGGAGTTCACTTAGGCTCACGTCCATCGAGTCAGTAATGCCATCCAGCCATCTCATCCTCTGTCGTTCTCTTCTCCTCCTGCCCCCAATCCCTCCCAGCATCAGAGTCTTTTCCAATGAGTCAACTCTTCACATGAGGTGGCCAAAGTACTGGAGTTTCAGCTTTAGCATCATTCCCTCCAAAGAAATCCCAGGGCTGATCTCCTTCAGAATGGACTGGTTGGATCTCCTTGCAGTCCAAGGGACTCTCGAGAGTATTCTCCAACACCACAGTTCAAAAGTATCAATTCTTTGGCGCTCAGTCTTCTTCACAGTCCAACTCTCACATCCATACATGATTACTGGAAAAAACCATAGCCTTGACTAGACAGACCTTAGTCGGCAAAGTAATGTCTCTGCTTTTGAATATGCTATCTAGGTTGGTCATAACTTTTCTTCCAAGGAGGAAGCGTCTTTTAATTTCATGGCTGCAATCACCATCTGCATTGATTTTGGAGCCCCCCAAAAATAAAGCCTGACACTGTTTCCACTGTTTCCCCATCTATTTCCCATGAAGTGATGGGACTGGATGCCATGATCTGTTTTCTGAATGTTGAGCTTTAAGCCAACTTTTTCACTCTACTCTTTCACTTTTATCAAGAGGCTTTTTAGTTCCTCTTCACTTTCTGCCATAAGGGTGGTATCATCTGCAAATATGAGGCGATTGATATTTCTCCCGGCAATCTTGATTCCAGCTTGTGTTTCTTCCAGCCCAGCATTTCTCATGAGTTTCCTTAGGGCTCACCAAAGGGAGGAGTGGCTGCAATCTGATGGCTGCTAGATGACATGCATTCTTTCCTTCTTGAGTCCCCTCAGGGATCACCAGCCCACCATCCTTNAAAAACCATAGCCTTGACTAGACAGACCTTAGTCGGCAAAGTAATGTCTCTGCTTTTGAATATGCTATCTAGGTTGGTCATAACTTTTCTTCCAAGGAGGAAGCGTCTTTTAATTTCATGGCTGCAATCACCATCTGCATTGATTTTGGAGCCCCCCAAAAATAAAGCCTGACACTGTTTCCACTGTTTCCCCATCTATTTCCCATGAAGTGATGGGACTGGATGCCATGATCTGTTTTCTGAATGTTGAGCTTTAAGCCAACTTTTTCACTCTACTCTTTCACTTTTATCAAGAGGCTTTTTAGTTCCTCTTCACTTTCTGCCATAAGGGTGGTATCATCTGCAAATATGAGGCGATTGATATTTCTCCCGGCAATCTTGATTCCAGCTTGTGTTTCTTCCAGCCCAGCATTTCTCATGAGTTTCCTTAGGGCTCACCAAAGGGAGGAGTGGCTGCAATCTGATGGCTGCTAGATGACATGCATTCTTTCCTTCTTGAGTCCCCTCAGGGATCACCAGCCCACCATCCTTGGTAGCTGCAATTCCTGATGACTGTGACATCCCTTTGTTTACTAATATGGCAGGAAATATTCCATTTCTTCTGAAAGATAATTGCAAAATGGATTCTCAGGGAAATTTAGGAATATAGAGTTAATATATACCCTAGCTGATATCATAGAGGAACTCCACAAACTCATAGAACATACCATGGTACTAATGAGAACATGGCATCACCTGCCTATTGCAGGATGACATTTCTAAGGATCTTAGAAAAAATCGTAAGAATGAGCTTTAAGCCTTTTTCTGGATGAAGTCATAAATCACTTGCATATCACCTTAGATAAAGTCCAAAGTGAAATGAAGTTGCTCAATCATGTCTGACTCTTTGCGACCCCGTGGGCTGTAGCCCACCAGGTTCCTCCATCCATGGGATTCTGCAGGCAAGAATACTGGAGTGGGTTGCCATTTCCTTCTCCAGGGGAATCTTCCCGACCCAGGGATTGAACCCAGGTCTCCTGCATTGCAGGCAGACGCTTTAACCTCTGAGCCATCAGAATGAAGGAAAGGGAGGAAGGACAGAGTGAGAAAGGACTTGGAAAGGAAAGGCATAATATTGGAGGGATTCTCTCTGCTTGATGTCCAATCATGCTTGTTTTTTAGGTGACACAGGTGTTATTACTTAATCTATGCCAGGCTCACAGATTCTGCATTTTTGCTACCATTTTTGTCATATATTCTAGAGCCTTCTGAGGCCATGCAATTTGGAATCAAATTATTTCTCATGTTTATAGTTTATCTTTAGTGTTTATTTTTTGAAAACTTCTAGTCTTTGTCTTCCAAACCTTTGTTTTTATTATATTTGGAAAATCCTGACAGATGGTATTATAAAACCTAATGTAATACAATCAATAGTTGTTCTATTATTTACTTAACACTCACAATATTGCACTGGGGACTCCCTTCGTGTTCAGAGCTAACCCTTACCCCCAGCTGCTGCTCAGAGAATGCTCTAGTCAGAAATACCCTAGATTTACTTAGCTTTGAGCCTGGATGGGGCCCGAGGGCTCTTGAATAAGTCCTAGGATGGAGCCCACCTCCCACAGGATCCCAAGAGAATAATATCTCTTAGTCATGAGCCACTTAGGGTGAGGAAATGCCATATCTCAGTTAGTGCTGTTTTCTGTTGAATTTTTTTTTATTATAGCAGTAATGCATATTCATGAGAACATTTTGGAAATACTAAAAATGAAAATAAGAATAAAATTAAAACCATGCATAATCTCTCCACCTAGAGATAATCATTGTGAGTTTGTTAATGGATGTTTATCTATATTTTTACTGCATATAATATGTAGGCATTTTTTTCAGAATTGAAATTCACCTCACATATCATTCAATATTATTCTTTTACAACATGAATTCTAATCGTATATAGATTAGAGTATATTGGGCTTCCCAGGTGGTGCTAGTGGTAAAGAACCTACCTGTCAATGCAAGAGACATAAAAGATGTAAGTTCCATCCCTGGGTCAGGAACATCCCCTAGAGGATGGAAACCCTCTCCAGTATTCATGGAGAGGAGTTTTGCAGGCTACTGTCCATGGGGTTGCAAGGAGTCGGACTAGACTGAAGTGACTTAGCACATGGAAGTATTGCATTATATATAAAACATACATAGTTGATATAACCATGCTGCCTA
Organism: Neotragus moschatus; assembly: GCA_006410615.1. Classification (NCBI taxonomy): domain Eukaryota; kingdom Metazoa; phylum Chordata; class Mammalia; order Artiodactyla; family Bovidae; genus Neotragus; species Neotragus moschatus. Next base: position 193,226 of record SJYA01000249.1, read on the forward strand.
GCATATGGCATTTGGCTGGTATGACACGATGCTGTTTTAACCCTATAACTTTCTCTACAATGATTTTCCAGATACAAGAATAAAAGTGTCATGTTTGAGATGACCCAGGTCAAAAGCCTCAGCCTAGATAGAGTAATAAAAAGCAGAGACGTCACTTTGCTGACAAAGAACCTCAAAGCTATAGTTTTTCCAGTAGTCATATATGGATTTGAGAGTTGGACCATAAGGAAGGCTGAGCGCCAAAGAATTGATACATTTGAACTATGGTGCTTGAGAAGACCCTTGAGACTCCCTTAGACAGCTAGGAGATCAATCCAGGCAATCCTAAAGGATCACCCTGAATATTCACTGGAAGGACTGATGCTGAAGCTGGAGCTCCAATACTTTGGCCACCTGATGCAAAGAGCCAACTCATTGGAAAGGACCCTGATTCTGTTGAAGGCAAAAGGAGGAGGTGGGTGGCAGAGAATGAGATGGTTAGATAGCATCTCCAGCTCAACAGACATGAACTTGAGCAAGCTCTGGGAGATAGTGGAGGACAGAGGAGCCTGGGATGCTACGGTCCATGGGTCATGAAGAGTCAGACATGACCTAGTGACTGAACAACAACAAAGTTATATAGAGTATATGGTAGAAAGATATTGAAAAATTACTTGTTGAGCCAGTTTTTACTTTGACTCCTTATCTGTCAGTTCAAAAATGCAAAATACTCCCCAAGCCACTATGAGAAGGATGGAAAGTGTTAGATGCCAGTGAAAGGCTCTGCTCTCTACCCCCATTTCACAGCCTGTAGTTAGCCTCAAGCAAGGGAGGCAGTGGAATCTAGAAAACTTCAGGGATCTGAGATTTGAGGAGTCCGTGCTTCTCCCTCAGTTTTGAATTTAGAAGTAGCAACCTTGGCAGAGGGAATTTTCTGAGCCACTTTGGCTGCTGAAAGGCCAGAGGCAGGTGCCCTCAGCCTCAGAAACATGAAGAGATACAGCCAAATCTTCCCTGTGTCCTGAAAATGAAGTGAAAAACCATTAGCTCATAATTTCCCTATACTTTCTGATTGTTTTGTTTCCCAATGTTATGATCCAAAATCTGACATGAGGCAAAGGATGACCAGATATCTTTTTAATATCATACCAAAACATTGACTAACAGATTTCCTTAAGGATTATTTAGTTCTCCAGGGAATTATACCTATGTCTGACTTGTTGTTTGTGAAGTTGCTCAATTGTATCTGATACTTTGCAACCCTATGGACTGTAGCCTACCAGGCTCCTCCATCCATGGAATTTTCCAGGCAAGAGTACTGGAGTGGGTTGCCATTTCCTTCTCTGGGGGGTCTTCCTGACCCAGAGATTGAACCCAGGTCTTCCGCATTGCAGGCAGACACTTTACCCTCTGAGCCACTAGGGAAGCCCATGTCTGACTTACGGTTGGCTAAATAAAAGATGTGGCTATTGGTTAAGACTCAGAATAGGTGACACTAGTGGTAAAGAACTCACCTGTCAATGCAGGGCTTCCCTGGTGGCTCAGATGGTAAAGAATATTCCTGCGATGCGGGAAGCCTGCATTTGATCCCCAGGTTGGGAAGCTCCCCTGGAGGAGGGCATGACAACCCTCTCCAGTATTCTGGCCTAGAGAATCCCCATGGACAGAGAAGTCTGGTGGGTTACAGTCCAAGGGGTCACAAAGTGACTGATGTGACTTAGCACAACACACATTGGTTAAAGCTCAGACTCTTTGAAGTTACAATGCTAACTTGTAGATGCCAGTCACATCTTAGATTAAAAGTTTAATAATTAATATATGTTTTCACTTTTGATAATAAAGTTACTGAGACTTGGCTTTTTCCAGATTGCTACTTCAACCACATCTTATAGGTTTTGCTGTGATGGTGCTTTTCTTTCACTGTCAGCAGTTGTTCAAGCAAGTGTCTAGACTGTCTTTCTCGAGTTGCCATGCAAATTCTAGAGTGCTCACTGGTTTACTCAGAAGACTTTGGGGATGAATATCTGCTTCTTTTACTACCTCCCATTTTCTTCCAGTTTCAATCTTTTCTTGTCTTGCAGCTTGCCCACTAAAATACTGTTTCTTCTCTGAAGAATGCCTGAGGGATCTTAGCTTGTTTGCAAAATAAAGTAAGACTGTCATGAATTTATTAACCATTATTAGGCTCCATATCTCCTATTCTCAGGGGATGTGGATTCTCTCATTAGAATTCAGGGAACCAAGGTTCCTTGGGCACGTATATTTAAATAGTGATCAAAAGACAGACCAAAGAGAAGGCATTTTACTACCCAGTCATGGGACAGTGATCAATGCTTTACTTAATGTCCATGTGACTAGTGCCTCTGAAACATAAGTAATACACAAAGCAATCTATAACACTATCCTCATGTATAATGTTATCTCTAGTGGCAACTTGAAGGAGATATTTCTCTGTGCAACACTGAGCTGTAGAGTCAGACAGATCTAACTGCAAATCCTGGCCTCATTACTTCCTATTCATCTTTCAAAGGTTTGAATGAAAAGTATGTAGCTCAGTTATCTGGTTCTTGCAGTTGCTAAATAAATGTGTACGTGTCCAGTCACTTCAGTGGTGTCTGACTCTAGGCAGCCCTATGGACTGTAGCCTGCCAGGCTCCTTTGTCCATGGGATTCTCCAGGCAAGAATCCTGGAGTGCGTTGCTGTTTCCTTCTCCAGGAGATCTTCCTGACCAGGGCATCGAATTCATCTCTGCCTGCATCACAGGCTGATTCTTTACCCACTAAACCACCTGAAAACCCCCAAAATAAAGGGTGAGTATGGTTATTCCAATATCAACATGTTAGTGGTTTGCATACATAAATACATCATGGAGAAAGCTAAGTTCTGTGGTTTGGATGTCCTTTTGAAATGGCCATGTGGCTCAAAACTCTATTTTATAAAAATGAAAGAAAATTTATTTATGCACTTTTTCTCCCATTAAATGAAAAATCACATTGAATCAGACTTCAGCTCTCTCTCCTTCCAAATTATAATAATAGAAGATAAGGTGCCTTTCATCTAAAATAGAAAGAACATTAGAAAAATGGATATCCAATTTGATGGAGCAATTTTTCTCTTCTCTTGTTCTAAATAGCAGTAGTTATTAAGAGCACAAAGTAGCTGTTCATTAGACTGAGAAGAGGATCCTGAACTGAACTGTCTCTAAGAACTTGGCTCAAAAATGGGTTCTGAGAAAAGTGCCCATGTGGATGCTTGCAGCTGATTCTAGATTGGCATGATGCTGTGATAGATTTTGATGACTTTTATAACCTTTTTGGATGTCCTTAGAGACGGTGTGATCTCTACTCACACAAAAATTTCCAGGGTGGAATCATAGTATATAAGATGAAAGAAATAACAAGTTGCCCCAGGTCACGTAATTAACTCCAAATGTCTTCATGATTACCCCACCGGTGTCTGACAGTTCACCTTTAGAGTCTTTCCTTAGTCTTTATTAAAATTTAGGTATGCCCAGGAGGTTTGACATCTTCAATTTGCATAATTGAAGACTGCGTATTCAATGTAAACTCAAAGAAAGAGAACAGGCTCTGTGGAGTGAGCCACAGGCCATTTGTGGCTAAGGGAAGTGCAAAACTGAAGAGAACAGCCATGGGGGAAAGAAAGACAAAAGTCTGAGTGTGGACAGAGGCACAAACAAGGCATTAAATCCAGAAACATCATATTTTCTTTGCAAGTTCCCCGGAATGACTGTGATCATTGACCTTGATTTTTACAAGGACTTCTTAGCATTTGTGTATGTAATCTAAAAGTCTGACTGTTTTACTTTTCTCTTAACAATGGCTAAAGAAAATGAAGAAACATATCTAAAACAGGGTGAAACAAAACACACTTGGTTCAAAGTGATTCAAAGTGCTAGTACTGCCTGGGTTCAAATTCCACTTACTAGGTATTGTGGTCACTTTGAAACATGTCTGAAGCTTGTTTGATAGTTTCCCGTTCCGAGGCAAGGTGTATGCCCCCATCTTGGTTAGTCTCTGCTTTTACACAAAGGAGTAAAAAAGACTGTGGCAGTAAGGGTTGTGTGTCACTTCTGGGGCTGGGTCAGAAAACGCTGTGCAGCCTTCATTTGATTCTCTCCAGATAGGACATTTGCTTTGAAGGAAATCAGCCGCTATGTAAGAAATCTCTCTTCATCATTACTAAACACTGATGAGATCATGTGTAGGTGTTCCAGCTTCCAGCCGACAGCCAGCATCAACTGCCTGCCACATGAGTATACCATTTTGGATGCCCATGAAGCCTTCGGCAGACCACAATGCCCTCTGATATCTAACTCTGACAACATAAACGACCCCAAGTTAGAACTGCTAAGGTGCCTTCTACTGTGTTCCTGTTACACAAAATCATAAACAGAATAAAGCGATTGCTTACTGGTGGCTCAGACAGAAAAGAATCTGCCTGCCAATGAAAGAGTTCAATCCCTGGATCAGGAAAATTCCCTGGAGAATGGAATGGCTACCTGCTCCAGTATTCTTGCCTGGAGAATTTCATGGACAGAGGAGCCTGGTGGGTTTATAATCCATGGAGTCGCAAAGAATTAGACACAACTGAATAACTAACGTACTACACACACAGTGCCATGTTTTGGGATTTGCTATACAACAATAGTAAGTGAAATATACATTTCCTTGAGTTGTGTATATTAATATCCTTATGTTTCTTTGTCCTAATAAACATAAGAAGGATAATCACTGTTCTAGAATATTCCATCGTGTGTTTTCACTTGTTCCTATTTTAGAGTGCCTTTTTCATTAAAAAATAAATTATTTGCGTATCACACATTCCTTTCACAAGAAAACAAATGAAGAAATGAAAAAGTCATCAACAGATTAATATAACCAAATTTACTTTACTTTAACATTATAAGCCCTGGAAGAGGATGAGTACAATCTACAGACTCTCCTTTGTCTTCATTTATCCACTTCATGAAATGGATTGAGTACCTGCAGTAGGGTTACCAATTGTGCTGACTCGCCAGGGACTTTCAGTGCTAAAACTGGGACAGTCCTGGACAAACAGGAGTCCTTGTCCGTCTTAAATTTCAGTGTGCCTGACTTTGTGTTGGGCACTAGAGAAAGAGCTCAAAATAAATCACAGTCTCTATTGTCAAGAATCTCACAAGCTAGAATCCAATTTTCGCCAAACTTTCCTAAGATTTCCCTGACAGCCAAGATTGATTTAGTTTTACTCTCTGTAGTTTATGTTAAGAAAAAAATAGAAATGTCCAGGTTTTTTCTTTTTCAAAGCATACCTCCTTACCATGTAAGAATTATATTCAGATTCTAGTTGCAAAAAGCAAAAACTTCAAAACAGTGAAAAATTGTCATTTTCTCATTTAGCTAGAAATTTGGAAGAGGCCGCTCAGAGATCTTATCATAGTTCCATGATGGAACCGGGGCTCCAGACTCTTTCTCTTTTTAAACCCAGCTATCTCTGCTTGTGTTTTTCTTCTTGTGGTTATAAAGTGGGTGATCCATGTTCTTGTTTTAGGGAGGAGAAAAGAAAACAGCAATGGACAATTAGAATATGCCAACCAAAGAGCACTCCTTTAAGGATTTTTTCCCTCAATGCCATATCCAACAAATTTCACGTACATCTCACTGAGTAGAAGTTAATTGTTTAATGAATTTTACCTGCAAAAAGATTTGGAGATAGAGTTTTTAGGAGGGTATATTGGTATCATCACTACCACCACTCCCAATAATTAACTACATCATTGGGAAAGAAGAGGGAATTAGATATTGGGTAGTCAGCTATCCAAATGTGACACTCTCTCTTCAAACCTGTGACCCTGTTCCTCCCTGTGAAATATCTTTGTTAAATGCCTTTGTGAAATATATTTTTACAAAATCAATTAGATTCTGCTAATCCACTACTGTGGTTATAATTCTGTCATCAAGATCTGTAGGCAACTCCAGCTAAACTAATGGAATCTATGTGAATTTATGAATGACCAGAATAGGGGTTTCAAGAAACAAGGTGGCTATCACTTAATAGACTGGAAACTAAACAAAAGTATTAGCAGTAGTGCTCATTTTTTTTTTTAACATTTAGGTTTATATTATTTAAGGAAAACAGCAGCCAGTTATTATTAAGCATGTAAATATTTAAATTACATATTTAAAAGGAATATAAAGGCATTTTATTAGTGTATTTTAAATACTGTTTATCACTTTATTAAAAAGAAATACTGTTTTAGACACAGCACTTCTTTGAGGTAAAGCTAGCACCAACTTCCTTTGAATGTACCCACTAAAACGGGACATTACCTGAACTTTCTGTGAAAGCTGAGTAATTATTTGGTTATAAAATGTCAAGGAGATCAGCTAAAAGCTGCAGTCATGGGCTTGTGCCATTTTAACACAATTTCAGCTTTTCAAGTAGAGCTGATTTAACTAAAATGATACTTGGTATGTGGAATCCATTGTTAAAACATGCCACATTTCAGCTGGAAAAAAAGTGAAGCTGAGGAAAAGGGAAATGAAGTAAGGTTCCTAGACCTCTTGTTCCCTCAGGTGAACAAACCTTTTATAATCTGCCTCTAATTTAAGTAGTGCGTGCAGGTAATCCATAACCAACACTACGGGTACTAGTGATTATAACTGTCCTTTATTTCAAGGTCCAGGTGCTGTGTGAGGAATGTTAATCCATTTTGTCTAACCCATGTGGCACATGCATAGCAGAGACATAATCTCCATTTTATGGGTTCAGGAAACTAAAATCAGAAAAGTCATAGAACTTGCCCAATGCCACAATTCAGATTTATGTGCATAAGTTTCCTAAGCAGAGCCTGTCTTCCCAGGACATTGTTCTGCCTTATTCACAGGTCCTGTGAGAGACCTTCAGTTAGTAGCTTGAGTATTTGGTTTTCCTCTTTTAGAGACTGAAAGAAACATCAGTCTTGGAGAAGGAAGAGCCAGTGGAGAATCTTGACTTACCACTTACCAGTTGTGTTAGTCTGGATTCATTTTTTTCAACTCTCAGCTTGTGCCCTCAGTCACAAAGTGGATATTATGATATTTAGAAATATCAGTAGTAGTATCTACCACATAACATTGCCGATTGAATTAAAGAAAATAACGTTAAAGACAGAGAAAATAGTACTCAGTAATATTGTTTGAATCATGTAGTTGTCACTGCAGGGGAAAAGGAAAGGTAAATAGATAGAACCAAAATTTACAGAATCTATAATTAAATGACTTATATTTAAATGATTTATTAGGAAAGTCAATATAGTAAAGGCTATGTTTTTATTAAATTCTTAACTTTCTTTATCATATTAGTGAAGTTTAAGGGAACAGGATTTGTGAGAAAAGAGTTTTATTGAGATAGTGTGGTGTAATAGAACAGTCATGGCTTTTTGGAATTAGCTCAACCAGGATTTGAACTTAATACATGAGCTTCAAGTTAATATTGTGGTGGGGCAATATAAAGATGTTGGTGACCTGGGGATTCAGAGAGAAAGTAGTCCTGAAAGATAGTGTAAAGAAATACCAATTTTATAATACTGTTTAGAGGAGAAAGAGTTAGCTTTGATTAAGGGATCATCAAAGCTTAAGATCTCTAGAAGTGAGTATTTAGATAGAGTTTGGAATGCAAGCTATTTATTAGTGATCAGCACCAGTGAAAGGAAAGGAGAACAAGCAGAATGGAACAAGTGATGAAATTCAACTGGGTTCAGAGTATTAGCAAATCCAATAAGTATGGCTTGTCAGATTGCCCCATGTTGAGCAGAAGGGACCAGGCCTTTTCATGTCTCATCATATAGAAGAACCCCTAGGAAAATTATATCCTGTTCGAGGTGGTTCTTTACAGACCCTAAAAAGTTAACCTGCCTGCTATTACAGCAGAGCCTCCCTTAGAGAGGCATGGCATATCTCAGTTTCAACCTCAAGACCGTGCTGATTTCTAGACATGAGACCAGGTGATCAAGAGCACTGAGCTGGAATCATGAGACTGGATATGAGTTCTAGATGCTTCTCCACCCTTTTGCCTTTTCTGAATTTGAATGTGCTACTTAAAGATATAATCTTTGGCAGTACAGTTTCCCTATATACGGAATAGAGATTTGGCCTCTATGACCTCTGAAATTCATTTAGTCCCTAATATTCTACAGTTCTATGGTTTTATTCATTTGTTTACTTAAAATGTGTTTACTGAAGATTACTACCAGGTCAGCTTCCCTAGTGGCTCAATGGTAAAGAACGTACCTGACAATGCAGGACACACGGGTTCAATCCCTGGGTTGGGAAAATCTCCTGGAGAAGAAAATGGCAACCTACTCCAATGTTCTTGTCTGGGAAATCTCATGAACAGAGGGTGTCTGATGGGCTACAGTCCACGGGGTTGCAGAGTCGAACACGACTTAGAAACAGCATGCACACACGATTGTGCCAACCACTCTGGGCATATAGGACACACCAATGAAGATCATTGACAAAGCTCCATGCCCTAGCAGAGTGGATATTCTAATGGTTTTAAAGTTATCTTCATTATAATAAAAAGCAAGGAGGTAAGAGCTAAAATTCTTCAGTTAAATCACTATAACAGTCCATGATACAGCTTCAAAGCAAAGGAATTTTTTTACTGTAGGTGCCATGGAAAACACATTCTAAAAATAATTTGTAATTAACAAATAAAAAAAATTAGTTACTGGGTTATATCAAAGCTTTCACACATTGTTCAGGCAGTAAGATATTCTTTCCACCTTTGTCTATGAGAGCTAATAAAATTATTGACAATACTTCCTTGCTGGCAAATGCCAAGAAGAAAATTAACGTCCAGAGGGAAGAAAATAAAATACAATTCTGGAAATTTGGACTGAAAACATGTCAGTGCTCTCCTCAGTGATTCTTCCAGAAAGTTATTAAAACCACAATCATAACACAAGATATGGCAACCAATAAAGAACATTTCACTTTATCTCCTGTGTGCTTCAATATTACATTTTTCATTTCTGCTGTTGTGATGGTGGGGGCGGCTGTGAGTAGAAAACATTCCATGAAAGTTTCATTGTAACTACTGCATATCCCTTTTAAATTCAACTAAAAATCCTATTTGTGCTGGCTAGCTGATTAAAAAGTTAGGTAAAGCCAAGAATATTTTTTTAGGGAAAGGGGTCTTGATTTATTAGGATTTAATCACTCGACTTAAATAAATGTTAAATTAACAAATGGGCTTTTGACAGCATAATTGTAAAGTGTGATTCATCGAAAAGAGGTAACTCCTTTTTTTCATAATAAAGATAAAAGCTCATGACCTCAAGTTATGAACGAGATTTAGGAAAATCACTGTAGCAGATTTCAATGTATTGAGTTTCTGTTTTCCTAGCTGGAGCAAGGAGACAGCATGAACTCTGCTCAAACATTGTTGCTGCTTCCTTGGTTTATGTCCCAGTGAAACTCATCTCATTCTCTGGGCCCTGAAGAAATTGATTCTGGCCCAGAAATGTGCTCTTCTCTGGCAGAATCCCAGCTAGATCTGAGGCTGACTGGGTTTCCAGTCCTGTCTGTGATTAGCGGAATACATCAAGATCACACATGGAGAAATCCACTTCTAGAATTGGCAGGTTGGGTAATCCAGACTGATGTTCCTACTGAGAACAACTAGCAAAGGTGAACAAATATCCACCTGAAAGTATTGCACGGCTACTAAAACAGCAAAGAACCACAGAGCCAAGAGAGGAAGAGAACCCAGAGAGGTGAGCCAGATAGCAGGCAACTTGTGCCTGGAGGTATGTTTTGTTCCCTAGGAGACTGAGATAAGGATGAGAGTCACACAGACTGAGTGGGTTAAAAGTGAATTTCAGGTTCCACAGAGGTGTGGAGGCCTGAGAGAAGCACCCAGCATTGTCGCTGAGACCATAAATGGCTATCACCCAGGAGTAAGAGAGAACCATGAATAGTAGTCCATTATCCACAGAGGTAAAAACCAGCATGGAATGTGTACCAGCTCTCATTGCATTAGGTAATATGAGAGACAGCCAAGGCCTCTCTGCTCCTTCCAGAAACAAATGCGAACAAGTGCCTGGGTTCATCTATATAAAGTCCAAAGAAAAACAGAACTCATTTATGGTATGGGAAAACTAAACGATACAATAGTGTAGTAAAGTGTAGTGAAGTCACTCAGTCGTGTCCGACTCTTAGTGAGCCCATGGACTGTAGCCTACTGGGCTCCTCCATCCATGGGATTTTCCAGGCAAGAGTACTGGAATGGGTTGCCATTTCCATCTCCAGAGGATCGTCCTGATCCAGGGCTCAAACCCGGGTCTCCTGCAGTGTAGGCAGACGCTTTACCGTCTGAGCCACAATACAATAGATCAGTTAAACCTAAGTGATATCTATACAAAATTTCACCCCAAAACAATGAATTTCGCCTTTTTCTCAAGCGCACCTGGAAATTTCTCAGGATAGATCACATCCTGGGCCATAAATCTAGCCTTGGTAAATTCAAAAAAATTGAAATCATTCCAAGCATCTTTTCTGACCACAATGCACTAAGATGAGATCTCAATTACAGGAGAAAAACTATTAAAAATTCCAACATATGGAGGCTGAAAAACATGCTGCTGAATAACCAACAAATCACAGAAGAAATCAAAAAATAAATCAAAATATGCATAGAAACAAATGAAAATGAAAACACAACAGCCGAAAACCTGTGGGACACTGTAAAAGCAGTGCTAAGGGGAAAGTTCATAGCAATACAGGCACACCTCAAGAAACAAGAAAAAAGTCAAATAGATAACCTAACTCTACACCTAAAGCAACTAGAAAAGGAAGAAATGAAGAACCTCAGGGTTAGAAGAAGGAACAAAATCTTAAAAATTAGGGCAGAAATAAATGCAAAAGAAACAAAAGAGACCATAGCAAAAATCAACAAAGCCAAGAGCTGGTTCTTTAAAAGGATAAATAAAATTGACAAACCATTAGCCAGGCTCATCAAGAAACAAAGGGAGAAAAATCAAATCAATAAAATAAGAAACGAAAACGGAGAGATCACAACAGACAACATAGAAATACAAAGGATCCTTCTATTCAGGCTTTCCAGAGAGTTTTTATCATAAATGGATGTTGAATGTTGTCAAAGGCTTTCTCTGCATCTATTGAGATAATCGTACAGCTTTTATTTTTCAACTTGTTAATGTGGTGTATTACATTGATTGATTTGCAGATATTGAAGAATACTTGCATCCCTGGGATAAAGCCTACTTGGTCATGGTGTATGATCTTTTTAATGTGTTGTTGGATTCTGATTGCTAGAATTTTGTTAAGGATTTTTGCATCTATGTTCATTGGTAGTACTGGCCTGTGGTTTTCTTTTTTGTGGCATCTTTGTCAGATTTTGATGTTAGAGTGATGGTGGCCTTATAGAATGAATTTGGAAGTTTATTTTTCTCTGCAGTTTTCTGGAAGAGTTTGAGTAGGATAGGTGTTAGCTCTTCTCTAAATTTTTGGTAGAAGTCAGCTGTGAAGCCATCTGGATCTGGGCTTTTGTATGCCGGAAGATTTCTGATTACAGCTTCAAGTTCCGTGCTTGTGATGGGTCTGTTAAGATTTTCTATTTCTTCCCGGTTCAGTTTTGGAAAGTTGTACTTGTCTAAGAATTTGTCCATTTCTTCCACGTTGTCCATTTTATTGGCATATAATTGCTGATAGTAGTCTCTTATGATCCTTTGTATTTCTGTGTTGTCTGTTGTGATCTCTCCATTTTCATTTCTAATTTTATTGATTTGATTTTTCTCCCTTTGTTTCTTGATGAGCCTGGCTAATGGTTTGTCAATTTTATTTATCCTTTTAAAGAACCAGCTCTTGGCTTTGTTGATTTTTGCTATGGTCTCTTTTGTTTCTTTTGCATTTATTTCTGCCCTAATTTTTAAGATTTTGTTCCTTCTTCTAACCCTGAGGTTCTTCATTTCTTCCTTTTCTAGTTGCTTTAGGTGTAGAGTTAGGTTATCTATTTGACTTTTTTCTTGTTTCTTGAGGTGTGCCTGTATTGCTATGAACTTTCCCCTTAGCACTGCTTTTACAGTGTCCCACAGGTTTTCGGCTGTTGTGTTTTCATTTTCATTTGTTTCTATGCATATTTTGATTTATTTTTTGATTTCTTCTGTGATTTGTTGGTTATTCAGCAGCGTGTTTTTCAGCCTCCATATGTTGGAATTTTTAATAGTTTTTCTCCTGTAATTGAAATCTCATCTTAGTGCATTGTGGCCAGAAAAGATGCTTGGAATGATTTCAATTTTTTTGAATTTACCAAGGCTAGATTTATGGCCCAGGATGTGATCAACATAATAAAAGCTATATATGACAAACCCACAGCAAACATTATCCTCAATGGTGAAAAATTGAAAGCATTTCCCCTAAAGTCTGGGACGACCCAGAGAGATGGTATGGGGAGGGAGGAGGGAGTGGGGTTCAGGATGAAGAACACATGTTTACCTGTGGCAGATTCATGTTGATGTATGGCAAAACCAATACAATATTGTAAAGTAATTAACCTCCAATTAAGATAATTAAATTTATATTTTTTAAAAAAGCAGAGATTGATACTTCTTTTTCTATTTTTTTTCCAAAAATGGACAAGTTCCCTTTCTTATCTGGCCCTAGCCATCCAATATGGTAACCACTAGCCACTTGTGGTTATTTAAATCTAAATTAATTAAAATTCAACAAAGTTAAAATAGTCCTAAGTCTCATCAGCTACATTTCAAGCATTTGGTAGCCACAGGTTTCTAATGCTACCGTGTTGGATGGTGTTAATTAGAAAACATTTCTATTAATGCAGAACATCCTATTGGACAGCACTGTTTTTGATTATCTAGCTTATTAAGACTTAGTTAAGGGGACAGAAGTAATAATTGGGGGTGCACTGTGTTTTTGTTTTGAGGCCTTCCCACTGAGTGGCACCTAGCTGCCCCCGGCATCTTTCCTTAGGATTTTTCTTTTATTTCTTGCAGTTGCAAAATTGTGTCTAGGTTTAACACATATTAGAAGTATTTTTTTTTTAGCCTTCATTGGGAACTCACACATATATACGTTACCAAAACACAGTCTTTGGTCTGCAACTCCTGGCGAGGTGGAGAAATATCTGGACTGAGGGTCAGGAGGTGTGAGTTCTAGTAGTTTCTCTACCATTGTCCATCTTGAGACCTGGATCAAGGCACTTCTCTCTCTGGGTTTCCTATTTCCTTCTGTAAAGGCACATTTTGTTCTCATTAAAGTAAAACTCAAAACTGACTCTTGAAAAACGTGATACTATCATCTCCAGAGTGAAATTCAATCAATGTGACTTTCTTTTTTTTTCTTTGTGTGATTACCTCTGAAAACACCCAGTCTCTCCCAGTGTGAATTTCCCAAAAGTAAAACAATATTCACTCCTCGGAAGAGAAATGGCCTCAGAATTAAAAAGCTAGAACTGATACTTCCAGATTTGGGTTTCGGTTTATTATTTCAGTCTGGTCTGAGTGTCCTGGAGAAGAGCCCGGAATTGAAAATGAGAAGACATTGATTTAAATCCTGACTATGAAATATTAAATATAATTACTTAACCACTTCAGACTTCAGTTTCCTCTTTAGTAAAACAGACAATAACAGCAATGTCATATTTATTAAGATGATTAAATTAGGTAACATGGTAAAAATGCTAATATGAGTAACAAGAGAATAGAAAATATTAATAAATAGAGTATGTTATTGATAATGATTTTCTTCTATTTTTGAGTAATAGTATAAAGATAAAACAGTATTGTTTCCATTAATTTCAACTTGGCTATAAGCACTTCTCAATGCCATGTATTATTTGCTATTTAATTAGGAAAACACTTTTATATTTTTAAAATATTGTACTTACTATTGACCAAAAAGATACACAGTATCTCTTTGTGTATCCACTAATGTATTCTCTTGGTGAAAATTCGTCATCTAAAAAATCCTCAGATAATTATTCCAGTTATCAATTATAAAACAAACTACCCCAAAAACTCAGTGAGTGGCTTAAAACAATTATTAGTATTTATCACATTTCTATATGTTGACTATCTCAACTAGAAGGTTCCCACTTTGAGTCTCTCATCATGTTGCAGTCAGCTGGGGTTATAGTTATCTGGGTTAAATGTTATTTTAGAAGACCCAAGTCTGATAGTAGTTAAAGAAGTAAAGAGAGATTTTTCTTAGGGAACTATTGAAATAGAAGGAAAGAAACTTCAGCAGAGACTTAGATCCAATTCCAAATGCTACAAGAACAAATGGGGATTTGTAGTAATTTGTGGGACCTGACTGAGGGGAGATTCCTGGGAAGTTACTGGAAAATTACTAAGAGAAGACATCAGGATTAGAGAAAATTCTAACTAAACTGACCAAACAAGATTCTTTCTGAGGGCAAACCAGAGTGATCAGATAACAAGAGTGTGGAATGAGGAACTAGACCAGATACCAAGGCAGAGGGAGGAGGATTCTTTCCAAATTGACTTTGCCATATTCTTGCTAAACCTGGGTTGTGTAGGTCTGACAAGAATGATGCCAAGATTAAAGGGTGACCTAGAAGAAGACTCTGAAGAGCTTGAGTAAACTTTAGTGAAGGAGAGTCCTTCCCAATGTCCCAGACAGGTCACTTGAATGACTGTCAGTTGGTGCTGACTATAGGCTGGGAGTCACCAGGGGCAGTTAAATCACCCAAGGTGGCTTCTCCAAGGGTCTTGAGCTTCTCAGAGCATGGATCTGGATTTTTAGAGAAAGAAAGTCTCAGATCAATCATTCCAAGAGACTTGGGCAGAAGCTGCAAGTCTTCTTTAAATTCCATTTTTTAAATTAATTAATTTTTTATTGGAGTATAGTTCCTTACAATGTTGTGTTAGTTTCTATGGCACAGCAAAATGTATCAACCATACATATATCTTCTCCCTTTTGGACTTCCCATTCAGGTCACCACAGTGCATTAAGTAGAGTTCCCTGGACTATACAGTATGTTCTCAAAGCTACCACAAGGTATCTTCTCATATCAGTCAGAATGACCATCATCAAACAATCTATATAAACAATAAATGCTGGAAAGGATGTGGAGAAAAAGGAATCTTCCTTCACTCTTGTTAAGAATGTAAATTGGTGTGATCACTATAGAGAACAGTGTAGAAGTTCCTTAAAAAATTAAAATAGAACTACCATATAAACCTGCAAGTCTTCTTATGACGTGGCTTAAGAGGTCTTTTAAAAAGTGATCTAGAAAGCCATTTCTGATGCATGTTACTGTCAAAAAGTCACTGAAATCAGCCTCTACTAAAGGAAAGGAAATCATCCTCTTCACCCCTTGATGTGAGTGAGACAACAGAGGCAAAGATTTGATGGCGGTCATCTTTGCAGACTATCATGCACCCAGACTTCAGCTTGTACACTGTCCAGTGACTTCTATATCCTAGTGTCTGAAACTATAAAGAAAGCTGAGAGCAGAAGAAGTGATGCTTTTGAACTGTGGTGTTGGAGAAGACTCTTGAGAGTCCCTTAGACTACAAGGAGAGCTGACCAGCCCATCCTAAAGGAGATTATTCCTGGGTGTTCATTGGAAGGACTGATGTTGAAGCTGAAACTCCAATACTTTGGTCACCTGACATGGAGAGTGGACTCATTTGAAAAGACCCTGATGCTGGGAAAGATTGAGGGCAGGAGGAGAAGGGGACTATGGAGGATGAGATGGCTGGATGGCATCACTGACTCAATGCACATGAGTTTGGGTAAACTCGCGGAGTTGGTGATGGACAGGGAGGCCTGGCGTGCTCTGGTTCATGGGGTCGCAAAGAGAGACACTACTGAGCGACTGAACTGAACTGAATTGAAACTTCAGAAACAGAAGGGAGAGAAAGCTCAAACAGTTGATCTATATCCATACAAGTGGACAGAAATTATTCTAAAAATCATGCTTCTCTAAACAAGACCAAAAAAAAAAAAAAAAAAAAAAAGAAAGAAAAATCATGCTTCTCTTGGTAAATGGTTATGTAAATTCCAGTGACACTTGAACAAAGGTGAAAAGATTGATAAAGCTGCTCATTACATCAGAAACACTCCTCCCACATCTCTGACCAAAGTTGTAAATATATCTAGTTAGTTCAGAGAAACATTCCAATATACATCAAAGACATCTATCTCATTCCTTGCCTCTACAAAGAAAAAGGATCTTAAGCATCAGGCACTTTTATAATTTTAAAATTTATGTATCCCTTAATAAAATTGCCAGATAAAATATATCCCTTAATAAAATTACCAGTTAAAATGCACTATGCCTACTTAAATTTGAATTTTAGATAAATAATGTTTCAGAATAAGTATACTTCAGTTATTGCATGGAATATGCTTAGGCTAAAAATAATTTAGTTTATCTGAAATTTACAATTTAACTGGAGATTCTATAATTTTATTTGCTAAATCTGCAACCTTATCCTCAAATAATATTAGTTTTTCCAGATATTTTTTCAAGTGTATCAAATGGAGAATAACTTTTGCACTTGGTTTCAGAATTATAATATTTTACTGAATCTCCAATAAAATTTAATCCTTCCCTGCATCTAAGTAGTGTTAGTCACTCAGTCATGTCTGATTCTTGCGACCCCATGGACTGCAGCCTACCAGGCTCCTGCCATGGAACTCTCCAGGCAAGAATATTGAAGTGGGCAGCTGTTCCCTTTCCAGGGGATCTTCTTGACCCAGGGATGGAATCCAGGTCTCACATATTCAGGCAGATTCTTTTACATCTGATCCACTAGGTAACCCACGCCTAAAGAAAAGTAATCAAGGGGCACATTGATAATGGGATTTCTATAGAAATGAGGACAGGCAGAGGGATATACACAATGCTTTTTTAAAGGCATTAAGACAAATGCTATTTAACATTTCCCAGTAACTTTAGCACCATGGCACATTGCGGAATTAGTAAAGGGTTTTTTTTTTTTTTTTTTTGCCCTTGGCAACCATAAATTCCACCTTGTTACAATTAATGTTATTTTCTTCTCTTTTGGGAAGAGAGGAAAACAGCTGGTCACCACATGAAAATACTTCATCTATTTAAAGGCAAAATGTTATCTCTGAGCTTTCTCATTTTGGGGCCAAATTATGTCTGCTCATTTATCTTCTTTGGTTCTAGTTCCAACCCTTTTATCACTTCTGTTTTTCTTTCCTGGCACCCTATAAATTTTCCACATTTCTAAAACTATACAGATTGAAATAAGATTTTATATTTAATAAGACTTTCATAGTAAAGAAAACCATAAGTATGGCTTTGCTTATATAATTCTAATCATTAAATATATTATTCCAAATGCATAAATTATATTTAAAATGCATTGAGCAAATATAGCTAAAAACCAATAAATAAATTAAAATAGAATTCTAAATAAGTCAAATAATACAAAAGAAGTCAGTAAAAGAGAAACAGGAATGAGAGAGAGAAGTAATGACTAAAAATAAATAATAAGCCACATAAAATAATAAGATAAAATAGGACCTAAATCTAGCCATAGCAATAATTATACAAATTAATAGACTAACACTCCAATTAAAAAGTAGAGACACTCAGAATGAATCATAAAGCAAGACTCAACCAACTACATTCTATCTACAAGAGATACTCTTTGACTATAAAAATACAAGTAGGCTGAATCAATAGATGCAAAGACTATATATAGTCCACATTATATATGATATGGGCTTCCTTGATGGCTCAGTGGTAAAGAATCCACCTACCAAGCAGAAGTCACAGGTTCTATCCCTGGGTCAGGTGATCCCCTGGAGAAGGAAATGGCAAAACCCACTCCAGTATTCTTGCCTGGAGAATCTCTTGGAGAGAGGAACCTGGGAGGCTACAGTCTATGGGGTCCCAAAGAGTCAGACACGACTGAGCAGCTAAACAACAATAAGATATACGGTATGTAGCTTGCAAACAGAAAGAATAAGAAGCCTGGAGGAGCTATTTTAATATCAGAAAATAGTCTTCAAGACAAATATGCAAGACACATAGGAATATTTCATAATGATAAAAGGGTAAATTCTTCTCAAGACTTAAAAACTTTAAACATTTTGAATTTAAGACTAGCATTACTATATATGAATCAAATATTGACAAATTAAAGAGAAAAAAGCAAACAATTCTGTGCTAAGAGACATTAACACTCATTGTTCAACAATTTATAGGGTTAGTAGACCAAAAAGGGTCTATCAAAAATATAGAAGATCTAAACAACACCGTCACCTATCTTAACCTTATTGATATTTACAGAACAATACACTTAACAAACAAATACATATCCTTTGTACTTTCACCAATGTAGATCATATGTTTGGTCATTAATCAGTCTCAGTAAATATAAAAGAGTTGAAATCATGTAGAGATTATTCTCTGGCAACAAAATTAACATGCATGTTGTTGTTCAGTAGAATCAACGGTGAATCAATCCTAAAAGACTAACATGCATAGAAATTGTCTTTCAGAAATTTGGATTAACATTCCTACTTTCCCTCTTTTATTATCATGGTTTATACTTTCTTCTGGGTATAATCATCCTATTTAGTTGAGCATTTCTTCAATAATCCCAGGCTCATTAATACTTTCAATTATCTTCCTATGAAACCTTCTCTTCTATTTGAGTGTTCTTTATACATTGAGGAACACAGCTTGCTTGATGGTGCACAGTCAATGTGTGTGCACTAGCACAAAAGAAAACCCCAGCAGCCTCTTAAATTCCAGTTTTAAGGTCTTGTCTCTGACCTCACATAACTCTCTGCAGCATTTGATACATGGAAGCATCGTTTCCTTGGACACTCTTCCATTAATAAATCTAGATACCCGCTAGTGTAGGTCTTACTTCCTCAGGCAAATCCTGCCCTCCACCCCAAAGTGCTGACAGATAGCAGTTTTAGATCCCAGATTCTGTGCAGGATCCACAAACCTGCAGCTTCTTCCAAGTGTGAAGAACAAAATCACTCATCTTCTTCTTCCCCTGACCTCAAAAACACTTAATCCCTCTATTTGTTCTTTCTCTGGGACAGTCAGAACTATCTCTTCAATAAACTTTGGCTTTGTACAATAAAGGACATGTAATAGTTTTTGAGCAGTATTTGATTTCTGCTCAGCAAAAGAAAAAAAAAAATTCTGAGGCCAGGAGATGCTAAAGTTTGTCCATTTGCTAGAATAGGAAAGTGAGGAAAATACAGGGTAGGCACAGATAGATTAAGATCTCAACAAATTATAGTGTGCTTTCTTGATGACTTCTCCTACCGAAACATTTATAGACAATTCAGCATGTTCCAGATATCATCTAATTTATTCATCACATACCTCTTCTGTAACATTGACANTCCATTTGCTAGAATAGGAAAGTGAGGAAAATACAGGGTAGGCACAGATAGATTAAGATCTCAACAAATTATAGTGTGCTTTCTTGATGACTTCTCCTACCGAAACATTTATAGACAATTCAGCATGTTCCAGATATCATCTAATTTATTCATCACATACCTCTTCTGTAACATTGACATAGTTCTGTGCTTTTACATTATCATTTTTCAGCTAACATTTATTGTGCATCTCCTGTGTGTCAAAAATTTTACAAGAATTGACTAATTTCATGCTCACAACTTTATGTGGGAATTTCTATTAATTAGCCCTATTTGCCAGATGAGGACACTGAGGTTTAAAAAGACTAAGCCACATATATAAGCAGTAAGTGTCAGAGTTAAGATTTTAAACTCAAGATAATTGATACCAGCATCTTCTCTCTTAACTTTTAACCACTATGCAATATTTTGCCCTTCTCCTTCATATGTTATATAAATTTTAATACATGTTCACAATTGACCTGAAAATGGTTCTTTTTCCTGTTTTCCTGTTTCTGTTATTGATACCACCAATTCCAGGCTCTTGGACCTCCCACTCTTAAATTATATTTGACTCTTCTTTCTCCATCGGATTCATTCACATGCTAAGTCATATAATTAGTTAGTTGCTCAGCCATGTCCACCTCTTTGAGATCCCATGGATTGTAATCCACCAGGCTCCTCTGTCCATGGAATTCTCCAGGCAAGAATACTGGAGTGGGTTGCCATTCCTTTCTCCAGGGAATCTTCTCAACCCTGGGATTGAACTTGGGTCCCTTGCACTGCAGGTGGATTCTGTATCCTCTGAGCCACCTGGGATGCCCCTATGTCTAATAATGCTGCCTAAATTNCAGGCTCCTCTGTCCATGGAATTCTCCAGGCAAGAATACTGGAGTGGGTTGCCATTCCTTTCTCCAGGGAATCTTCTCAACCCTGGGATTGAACTTGGGTCCCTTGCACTGCAGGTGGATTCTGTATCCTCTGAGCCACCTGGGATGCCCCTATGTCTAATAATGCTGCCTAAATTGTATCTCTTCAATTTTTCCTCTTCTCCATTTTCTTTCAGATTCTTATGATATATTTATTCAACTGTTCTAATAGCTTTCAAACGCTTTCTCATTTCTCATCACTCCTCACTCTAGTTCATCCTACATTTTAATTCAGAGAAATCCTGACTAAGACACACATGGAATTATTATCCCATTGTCAACTGAACTTGTTATACATCTTCTGTTCTAGATATCCAGTCTGCTGTAACACTTCTGAGCCTGCCTTTCCATTCTGTCTCTTGCATCATCCTTTGCCTGTTCATCTCATGTCACAATGAATGTTGGCTATTAACAATTTTCTGAGTATAACCTTCAGACCCTCTCCATTCTTTGCTTGTGTACTTGCTATTTTCTTTCTCTGAAATATCCAAATATCCATTCTCTTTCAAAGACTTATATTAAATGTACCCTAACTTACTTCAGAAAAGCTTTTTTGAAAGACATTACTAGTACTCACCTATATCCAGTTCTCCTCTCTTCCTGGACACATGGGAACACTATACTTACAAGCCTTTGACGTTAAACAGAGTCACATCACAAGTTCAAGCCAGCCAAATGTAAGTGGAAATGGCACTTACGAATTGAGATTTTTATTAAGACCCCATGTGTCAGGAATTCACTGATGGCTCAGTGGTAAAGAATCTGTCTGCCAACACAAGAGACATGGGTTTGATNGATTCATGAGGTTGCAAAGAGTCGGACACGACTGAGCGACTGAACTGAACTGAACTGAACTGAAGCTACAGTGTCAGTGATTCAGTGTCCATTATATAGATAGATGTACACAGTTAATGAATGCTTCTCAAATTGAAGATAATATATTTGGAATAAGAGAAAGAGAATTCACAGTTTATCCAGGTAAAGTTGACATAATATCAATAAATTAAAAGAAGCATTTCCTATTTCTTCTTCAGACTGTGATTAATTTTCTACAAAACTGAAAAAATACACATATATCACAATTTTAGATATAAAAATATTTGATGTTATAAATTTTCCNATAGTTAATGAATGCTTCTCAAATTGAAGATAATATATTTGGAATAAGAGAAAGAGAATTCACAGTTTATCCAGGTAAAGTTGACATAATATCAATAAATTAAAAGAAGCATTTCCTATTTCTTCTTCAGACTGTGATTAATTTTCTACAAAACCGAAAAAATACACATGTATCACAATTTTAGATATAAAAATATTTGATGTTATAAATTTTCCATACTACCAAACTCATCAAACTCTACACTGTCAAAATCTTTCTTTTACCTTAGAATTTAATTAATAATATTCACTATAATTATCGTCTCAGGTGACATGTATATAATTAGATAGCAAAGACAGAACTAGACAATGAACATGAGATAATAAAAGGGACCCAAATCACTTTCTAGTTTGATGAAATCCCTATGTGAGCAAAACGCATATGTAATGTTCTTTTAAATGATTTGGGCGGGATTGATTGCACTCATTTTTGCCTTATTCTCAGAGTTAGGTGTATTGGGTATGTTTCAAGGCAGAAGCTAATAGAATTTGTGACATGCCAATTCATCTATCCACTGCTATAGTTGTAAATATTCATCTGTTTTGAATTACCCATGATTTATTTAGCTGTTCATGAGAGATCAATAAACGAATAAATATTTATTGAGCACTTGCTATGTCAAGTCTGTAGAGGAATATTGACCCCAGGCCATTCAAAAGAATTGGTGAATTTCTAGTCCTTGAAGAAAAGGCCACAAAGTATTGAAACAACCTGATAGACAATGTTTTGTGAGAACTGAGAGATGAGAACACATTGTGTACATGCTGTCATTTCAGTCATGTTCAACTCTTTGCAACTCCATGGACTATACCCCACCAGGTTCCTCTGTCCATGGGATTTTCCAGGCAAAAATACTAGAGTAGGCTGCCATTCCCCTTTCTAGGGGATCTTCCCAATCCAGGGATTGAACCCACATCTCTTATGTCTCCTACATTCACAGGTGGGTTCTTTACCACTAACGCCATCTGGGGAAGCCTGAGAACACACCATCCATAGAAATTAATTGAGATACATTTTCTTTTGAGAAAAAAACTTAGACTCTGTGCTTTTACTGCCAAGGACACAGCTTCAATCCATGATTAGGTAACTGAGATCCTATAAGCCACATGGCCAATAAATAAGTAAACTAAATATTTTTGCAAAAAAACCCTCCTCGCATTGAAGTGTCAGGATGATCTGTTATCCCAGGAATTAATCAGAAATTTTAAGATGCTAGGATAAGGCAAAGACCATAAATGATTAAATACCATACAACATATGTCTATAAGGCTCTTTTAAAAACAAACAAACAAAAAAAGTAGAATAAGAGTGTTTAATTCAAGTCCTTGAGAGGCAAGTTTACTTAATTCAAGTCGGGGGCAGGTTTGTTCCTCCACTGACTAACCGCGGGACACTGCGCAACTCCATCTGCCTATTCTGAGTTTATTGGTCAGACTCTCTATTGAAAGGCACAGAAACAAGCTTGGGAATCTTTTAAGGAAAAAGAGAAATTTAGTGGAAGAATATTGACTAGCTCTCAGAAACAAGAAAAAGATTGAGCTATTAAGGTTCAAGAGGAAGAGGATTCAGAGGTAACTTCCAGGGTCTTAGGAGCAAGACCTTGGGGGTAGTCTTGCCAGAACCCTGATATGGAAGGGCTAGGGCTAGTTGGCTAGGGCCAAACATTCTTTTGTCACCCTGCAACAAAGAGTCTCTTCAGCTTCATCCAGATCTAGGTGTGAACTGATAAGGCACCCACTTGAAGTGCCTCTGATTCTTCCAGGTACCAAAGATGGACAAAAGGGGAATACTGGGCCCCCCAAATCATGTACTGTGCAGTGCTCAGTTGCTCAGTCGTGTCTGACTCTTGTATTCTATCAGTCTCCTCTTTCCATGGGGATTCTCCAGGCATGAATACTGGAGTGGGTTGCCATGCCCTCCTCCATACTGAGCCTCAATTTTCTCATCTCTTTTAAAGCAAGGAGTCTGAACTAGAAGAGCACTTGGATTCCTTAGAACTCTCATATTCCTTGACTTGTTTTCATTAAAGACAAAAAGTCTCACAAATCTAAGATCTATTTTAGAAGGTACATCAATCAATGACAATTGAAAGAAGCACCCAGATTTGAAAGAACTGAAAACACTACATGCTACATATATTAATTTGTTTGTCACTAATTAATTGTGATCATAAGTAAGTCCCTTAAGAATTTCAGTGTTCAGTTAAAGTATGAATAACCCAAGCAGATTGATATGAAGCCCATTACTCATCTAAGATTCTACATCAAATCTATATAGCCTTAACCATAAATACTTGACTTCCTATAGGGTAGTCTAGAGTAAACATTTTGCATCTTATTTTCTCTCCTGATACCAGATTTTAAGCATTGTTATTTGTACTATTGGTAAAAAAAAAAAAAACCTCTCTAAAATTAAAACACTATTGCTAATAAAAAGATTAATTGCTTCTTCGGGTAAGAGTTGCAATTCACACAAGCAGAGATTTTAAATCCAAATGATTTTTCATGAGAACACAGCTCTAGAGAGACCATACAACCTTAAGTATGTGAGAACTAAAAATAGCATTAAGTGCACAAGGGTAGAGGTTTGATGTTTGGAGGTAAAACATTAGAATATATTTTGAGCTGAACTATGCCATCTGTTCTACATCAAACAACCATAAAACATAACGTTTTGATGTTTTTATGTTGTGTTCACTCACCTTTCCTCTTCAAACCATCTCAGTTATAATGTTCCTTCCAGAAGCAGGGATTGTTCCTCCCCTAATTCTGCCAGGCTTGTTTTAGTCACTGTCTCCCAGTGTGAAATTATCTGGTAGCTGGTGTACCCAAGGTTCATTTACTGGGTTTGAAATTAGCCTTCAGAATAGTGCTTTATGCTCTTTGTTTAGAGAATAAATGATGTTCATTTTGTGATTATGAAACACATAATCATAGGAAATTTGGAAAGTAAAGAAAAAAAGATAATCATCAGTATTAAATACCATTTGTACCATTTTAAAAATATTTTCTTCTAGTGTGTGTTATGTGTGGATGATGTGTAGTATTTTAAAGTTGAATCATATAGAAATTAGTCTTTATGGTTTTAATGGCTGTATGACACTCTTTCTTAGAAATTATTTACTAGTTTTCAAACTGTTTTGAAAAACTCTCTTGACAGTATAAAATTGATGAAACAAGCATTATTCTTAAAACATGAGCTAAATACACAGTAAATTAATAAAGTAGCATATTAAAATATTCCCATACTCCTCAGTTTTGCAGTCTCTGCTTAAAAAGACTCAATGTCTTTTCTGCTGATAAAATTTGTGCTGAAGATTTGACCAACTCTTACTGTAAAAAGCAAAAAGAAAAGAAAGCATGTGTATTTCTTGTAATTTATTTAGACAGCTGCCACTGGGTGATAAGCTAACATTTTAAATGGGTTTTATACAATGATCTGATTGGAACTTAAACTGCTGGTATTACTACCATTTCGCATCAAGGTTAAACTACTTACAGATGCTTATGTAAGAGAGAAAAAGGAAAAGGAAAAACAATTTCTGATCCTGAGAATTAGGAGAAATGCAGAAACACACACATACATTAGCGATTAATTATTAGTGATTAATAACCACAGCGTGTGATTATTTCTGTCCAGAGGTGTATACTAAAACCATGAGTAATATTAATGTGACATAGACAAACTATTAATCTTTTACTGCTGTTGCTATTCCATTGCTAAGTCATGTCCGACTCTTTGCAACCCCATGGACTGCAACCTGTCAGGTTCTTCTGTCCATGGGGTTCTCCCGGAAGGAATACTGGGAAGGGTTGCCATTTCCTTCTCCAGGGGATCTTCCTTGGCCAGGAATCGAACCTGCATCTCCTGCAGTGGCAGGTTGATTCTTTACCACTGAGCCTCAGGGAAGCCTGATCTTTTACTGTAGACATCTTTAAAGCCTTTAGCTCCTCTTCCTACTTCTAGCAAGGGTTATCAGTTGCCTGATTTTGCTACAAGGACAAATGAGAGATTTGAGCAGAGATGAAGAGATGGTTGGAAAATGAGGTTTTGGTGAGGTTTTATTTTGGATTGTGTGCTGTAGTTTCCTTCTACCTTTGCTTCCCACCTAAACCATACCTCTAATAAAGATCTACATTATAACTAGAAGCTTTTGTATTGCAGTAGTTTTTCTTAGGGATGCACTGAAGCACTGAGATGACCTCGAAGAAAGAGCAAGTGCTTTCTTCCTACAATAATTTTTGAAATGTGGATAGTTGAAAATTCCATTCCCTGGAATGGTGCAGTGAAGTTTAAAAAGAAATCAGGAGTAAAACTACTGACTGAGCAGTTAGAAAATTGAAAAGTCAGTGTCTTTATTTGGGCGCGGCTGCTGCTCATTTAAAATCTTTACTTTGGATCCATTATCTGTAAAATGGTGAGGATAATCTTTGAAACTTACTTTGCCTAGGATTTTTTGGTGTGTATTCAACAGGAAAACATTTCTAATCGCTTTGGTGAGTTGCAGGTGCCTCAAAAGTGCAAATGTTTACAATTAAGACTTTCTACTGTTAATATTTCCCAGTTGAGATCTTTCTACTTCTCTAATGGTCTACTCTAGTCTTTCTCATTCTGTTGTTTTCCTCTATTTCTTTGCATTGACTGCTGAGGAAGGCTTTCTTATCTCTCCTTGCTATTCTTTGGAACTCTGCATTCAAATGGGTGTATCTTTCCTTTTCGCCTTTGCTTTTGGCTTTTCTTCTTTTCACAGCTATTTGTAAGGCCTCCCCAGACAGCCATTTTGCTTTTTTGCATTTCTTTTCCATGGGGATGATCTTGATCCCCGTCTCCTGTACAATGTCATGAACCTCAGTCCATAGTTCATCAGGCATTCTATCTATCAGATCTAGTCCCTTAAATCTATTTCTTACTTCCACTGTATAATCATATGGGATTTGATTTAGGTCATACCTGAATGGCCTAGTGGTTTTCCCTACTTTCTTCAACTTAAGTCTGAATTTGGCAATAAGGAGCTCATGATCTGAGACACAGTCAGCTCCCAGTCTTGTTTTTGCTGACTGTATAGAGCTTCTCCATCTTTGGCTGCAAAGAATATAATCAATGTGATTTTGGTGTTGAACATGTGTAGTCTTCTCTTGTGCTGTTGGAGGAGGGTGTTTGCTATGATCAGTGCATTCTCTTGACAAAATCCTATTAGCATTTGCCCTGCTTCATTTCGTATTCCAAGGCCAAATTTGCCTGTTACCCCCGGTGTTTCTTGACTTCCTACTTTTGCATTGCAGTCCCCTATAATGAAAAGGACATATTTTTTGGGTGTTACTTCTAAAAGGTCTTGTAGGTCTTCATGGAACTATTCAACTTCTGCTTCTTCAGCATTACTGGTTGGGGCATAGACTTGGATTACCGTGATATTGAATGGTTTNCTCTCAGTCGTGTCCGACTCTGCGACCACATGGACTGCAGCCTACCAGGCTCCTCCGTCCATGGGATTTTCCAGGCAAGAGTACTGGAGTGGGGTCCCATCGCCTTCTCTGAACAACCAATAATAAAATATGTCAATATTTTAACAAAAAAAAATGATTCCTGTTCTGCTTTCCTTCAAGAACAAACTCTTTATCACAATGTACTTTGAAGAGGTGGAGAAAATTGAAATGGTATATTTCACCTTTGCCAGTACAATATTTTTTTGCAAGATGTAACAACTGATTCTAATGTTACAAAATGTTATTTCATATAATTTCAGGTCCACATTGCAACTTAACTTTTTAAAGTTAATTTTTATTGGAGTATAGATGATTTACAATGTTGTGCTAGTTTCTGCTATATAGCAGATCGAGTCATCTCTCTCTATATATATAAAATCTCTCTTTTTAGGTTCTTTTCCCAAATAGGTCATTACAGAGTACTTAGTAGAGTCCCTGTGCTGTACTACTACAGGTAGTCAGCTAGTGTGTGCNTATTGGAGTATAGATGATTTACAATGTTGTGCTAGTTTCTGCTATATAGCAGATCGAGTCATCTCTCTCTATATATATAAAATCTCTCTTTTTAGGTTCTTTTCCCAAATAGGTCATTACAGAGTACTTAGTAGAGTCCCTGTGCTGTACTACTACAGGTAGTCAGCTAGTGTGTGCATGCATGCTCAGTTATATCCGACTCTTTGCGACCCCATGGACTGTAGCCTACCAGGCTCCTCTGTCCAGGGGATTTCCCAGGCAAGAAAATTGAAGTGAGCTGCCATTCCCTTCTCCAGGGGATCCTCCCTACTCAGATTGAACCTGTATCTTCTGTGTCTCCTGCCTTGCAGGTGGATTCTTTACTGATGAGCCATCAGGGAAGCCCATAAGTGGGTACTAGGTTCTTATTATCTATTTTATATAGCATGTATTTTTTGGTTAAATGCTTGTCTTGCTCTGTTTTACAGATATTTTCAACATAACTTTGGAGCTACTGATTTAGCTCATTCAATTTATAGACAATATCTATCATCTAACCTAATTGAATAAGCCAATCCTAGTTAACAGCAAAATCAGACTAATTTTTTTGGAGGCAGGAAATGTTTAACCTTCTCCTTTCAATTTAAATGACTGTATAGAGATGTGTTCCCATAATGTCCATCTCATTTCTTAACACTAATTGTAATACTAATGGATAAAACACGGTATGCCTTTGAAATGAGGCACAGTGCCCTTCAGAGCTTTTCACCAATTGTCTTTGTCTTTGCTCCATTCAAAAGGGAGTCTCTCCCCAGAGGGACACATTATGTAGCAATAGCCAGGGAATGGGAGAAGAGAAGTTATTAGAGGGCAATACCAGCATTCCTGCCCCCTCTTTCTTAAGTGTATGTGAATTCTGGATATGTCAACATGAATCAAGTTATCCCATATCTAACTCCATGCTTTGCACTTAAACAAATCAAGTGTAAGACAAGGAAAAACACAAACCTGGACATCAATATTTCAGATTGTCTAATTTTTGGGGGGTCTGAAAGTTTGTGCATCTAAAAATACAATATAATTGTTGAAAACATGCTAGATGGATGGGAGGTAAGGCTTTCTTTTGCAAAGTGGCAGGAAGGAGACTATGAAAAGGGAAGGTGAGAAAGGAGAGACCACCAGATGTTTTGATCATCACAAACTTCTGTCCTATTTTGGGATATAAGTTAGGGATCTGGAAGGGCTTCCTCAGTGGGTCAGTGGTGGAATCTGCCTGCAATGCAGAAGACACAGGAAACACAGGTTTGATCCCTGGTTCAGGAAGACCCCCTGGAGAAGGAAATGGCTACCCACTGACAGTATTCTTGCCTGGGAAATCCCATGGACAGAGGAGACTGGTGGGCTAATAGTCCATGGGATCACAAAGAGTCAGACACCAGTGAGCACAGTTGAAGCAGATCAGTTCAGTTCAGTCACTCAGTCGTGCCCAACTCTTTGCAACCCCATAAATCACAGCACACCAGGCCTCCCTGTCCATCATCAACTCCCAGAGTTCACTCAAACTCATGTCCATAGAGTTGGTGATGTCATCCAGCCATCTCATCCTCTGTCGTCCCCTTCTCCTCCCGCCCCCAATCCCTCCCAGCATCAGAGTCTTTTCCAATGAGTCAACTCTTCGCATGAGGTGGCCAAAGTATTGGAGTTTCAGCTTTAGCATCAGTCCTTCCAATGAAAACCCAGAACTGATCTCCTTTAGGATGGACTGGTTGGATCTCCTTGCAGTCCAAGGGACTCTCAAGAGTCTTCTCCAACACCACAGTTCAAAAGCATCAATTTTTCGGCACTCAGCTTTCTTCACAGTCCAACTCTCGCATCCATATATGACCACTGGAAAAATCAAAGCTTTGACTCGACGGACCTTTGTCAGCAAAGTAATATCTCTGCTTTTCAATATACTATCTAGGTTGGTCATAACTTTCTTTGAAGTAGTTAGGGATTTGGAAATTCCTTATTCATGCTTTGATAACTCTTATGAAGTTTCAGGGTACCTCTTGAGGTATGAGGATCCCAGTTTGAAGGCTACTAGATTATTTGGTTTTTAGAGTACTCCTTTTTGGGGTCATGTTTTAGACTTTCTCTGATGTGACATAACTAAAAAATCAGAACAAAAATTCCATCAAGGGCTACGTCAGCCAACAAAGACTATCATGCAAGTGCAGACTTATACTACACAAGTGTATATATACAATTGATATATCACCAGTTGGAATGCTGCTGTGAATTGCTTTCAGTGCAGAGATAAGTTTTCTCTGGGCCATTCCCACACTCCCTCTTAACTTCCTTCAGGAATATATTTGTCAGGTGCTGATGAAGGTAACCATAGCCTCAGGAATGAGCAGAACAAAGCTCTATGCCAACTGTAGTAATAAGATGGGCCTCCTGAAATTCTGGATCAGACATGGAAATGTGTAGAGGATGCTATGAGGCTGTAAGTCTGTGAGCCTAGTCTAGCAGGAAATATCAAAGAAGGAGACTGTCCTAAGTCTTGAAGGATGAGTAAAAGACTTACTCGGGTGATAGACATGGAGATGGCAAAAGATAGGATTGTGTGTGTGTGAATAAGTAATAGTATGCAGCACTGTGTAAATAACCACAGCACATGCCAGAGAAGGCCAGAGTAGGTCTATTTTGAACTGTGTAGGCCTCACAAATTCAGTAAACCTTGATTGAGTCACTAAAGTGCTGGGTCAAAAATTTGACTTCATCGAAATCATTTTATTTCATGAAATCTAAGAAGCAATTTATTTCAGACGTGTTAAAACATGAAAAAGGAAAAAGGAACCATGTACGATTTGCCAGTTCAGTTGGAGATAACTGAATAAACTCTGACTGTTTGGTTTACTTCAATCCCTCTCACGAGATAGAGATAAATCAGATGGGAGATATAGAGACTTTTCTAGGAATGGCAAGGCCATGACCACATACCAGGAGGATCCACCTTCCTGTCTTTCTTGATAAGGATATGCCTGGGAAATTCTATCAGACATCAGAAGATTGCTAAGTGATCGAAAGCTAGAGCAAAGGGATTCAGTTTATCTTGACCATAGTTGGCCTCTTCAACAACAGATAGTACAGTATTTGATGGATTTCCTTTATTTCACTCCTGGAGACCTCATTCTAACAGCTGGAATGTCTGCATCTGAGTGATCCATAAGTTTAGTACAGTTGCTTAGTCATGTCCAACTCTCTGCGACCCCACAGACTGCAACATGCCCGGCTTCCCTGTCCATCACCAACTCCCTGAGGTTGCTCAAACTCATGTCCATCGAGTCGGTGACGCCATCCAACCATTGCATCCACTGTCATCCCCTTCTCCTCCTGCCTTCAATCTTCCCCAGTATCAGGGTCTTTTTCAATGAGTCAGTTCTTCACAACAGGTGGCCAAAGTATTGGAGTTTCAGCTTCAGCATCAGTCCTTCCAATGAATATTCAGGACTGATTTCCTTTAGGATGGACTGGTTGGATCACCTTGCAGTCCAAGGGACTCTCGAGAGTCTTCTCCAACATCACGGTTCAAAGGCATCAATTCTTCAGCATTCAGCTTTCTTTATAGTCCAAATCTCACATCCATTCATGACCACTGGAAAAACCATAGCCTTGACTAAATGGACCTTTGCCAGTAAAGTAATGTCTCTGCTTTGTAATATGCTATCTAGGAATATATGTATGCATATAGCTGATTCACTTTGCTGTACAGCATAAAATGACACAACATTGCAAAGCAACTATACTCCAATAAAAAATAATTTTAAAATGGCATTTGTACTTAAGAGCATCATTAATTCTTATTTTGCAAGGGGCAAAACAAAAAGACCTAAATGACTCACATTTAAACTCTATGGAAAATAACAGAATATCATAAAGTGGATGGATCTATAAATGCCTATTACCAGGAGTAGTTAGAATCAAATTTTCTCCCTCTCAAGGGGATGATGATGTTAGCAAATCTCTTCTGTTAAAAGCAAGATATGTCCCCCCTTTTAATCTTTCTCTTCCATAAAGTTCCAATTACACTGGTTTCTGATATGATTCTTTTTGGGGGTTCATTTCATTTTTATTTATGTGATTCTTCAAGCTCATCAATGTATGTTTTTAATTTGCTTGACTTTCAGACAGGAAAGAATCTATCAAGGGAAATGAAAAACAAGATCAACATTTCTTTCGTGCCAGGTAGCCTCTTGGCTGTATCCTGCAAGGCTTGACAGTATTTGGGGATGGTTTGTGGAGCAGGTGGTAAGTGTGTGTATATTACGTCAATGTTAGTCCAGGCTTCCAGCAAGAGGCACAGTGTAAGGGTGCTATTTATGTACTGGCAATTTTAAAAGGATGAAAGTCTACAGAAGATTGAAAACAATATTCTTCAATAAGCAGGTTAGAACTAGAAGCAATTCAGATTGTTGAAGGTAAAGTAACATTTTGTTCCAAATTATTAGTCAAGAATGATTTTTTGGAAAAAAGTTCATGAAATAAAACACAAGCCTGACCAGTTTTCAAATACAAGCAAAACAAAACAAAACTTTCTTGACCTTATCACGAACTCTGGCTCCTTTCAGTTCAATTCAGTTCAGTTGCTCAGTCATGTTCGACTCTTTGCGACCCCGGCCTCCCTGTCCATCACCAACTCCCAGAGTCCACCAAAACCCATGTCCAT
>SJYA01000249.1:230374-288064 GCA_006410615.1 Neotragus moschatus
GAGTCAGTGATGCCATCCAACCATCTCATCCTCTGTTGTCCCCTTCTTCTCCTGCCTTCAATCTTTCCCAGCATCGGGGTCTTTTCCAGTGAGTAAGCTCTTCGCATCAGGTGGCCAAAGTGTTGTAGTTTCAGCTTCAACATCAGTCCTTCCAATGAACACCCAGGACTGATTTCCTTTAGGACTGACTGGTTGGATCTCCTTGCAGTCCAAGGGACTCTCAAGAGTCTTCTCCAGCACCACACAGCTCAAAAGCATCAATTCTTTGGTGCTCAGCTTTCTTTATAGTCCAACTCTCACATCCATACAGGACCACTGGAAAAACCATAGCCTTGACTAAATGGATCTTTCTTGGCAAAGTAATGTCTCTGCTTTTTAATATGCTGTCTAGGTTGGTGATAATCGGCTCCTTACTTAATTTCTAATAACACAGAAAATTGGAAGCATTTTGAGTAAAGAAAACACATTTTTTTTTCTCTTAAAAGAATCAAAAGTGTTCTATGGGTTTCTATGAAAATGGTAGTTTGGATGTCATCTCCTCCCATTTTACCAGAATTTTTATGCTCACAGAGTTACTGTGAACATAAAGTTAAATAGCAAAAATAATTGCTGGCAAGTACTGAATGTTAATTATGTGTCAGGGACAGTCCTAAGTACTTCACATGGATAATTCTTCATATTAACTTCACTAGGTTAATTTAGCATGTTTGAGGGTAAATAGTTCACCCAAAGCCACGCAGCTAGCAAGTGTTTGGATCAGAATTGGAAGCAGATAGCCTGGCTTCAGAACCCATGCTCTTTGACAGCTCTGTTGTGTGGCATGGTGCTCTGTGTTCAGGAGGTTGTTCTCGTTCAGTTGCTCAGTCGTGTCCGACTCTTTGTGACCTCATGGACTGCAGCACACCAGGCTTGCTCAAACTCATGTCCATTGAGTTGGTGATGCCATCCAACCATCTCATCCTCTGCCACCAGGAGGTACTCAGGGCCATTGGCTCCCTTCCTCTCTATTGATAGAGCTATGACAGCAGCTTTGCAGATGCCAGCTTTCAGACGCATGAAGACAGCATCTTGAAGGAGAAATGTCATCTCTCTTCTGAGTTTCATAGATCCAAAGCCTGTTCTGAAGGAAAGAGATTTCCCTAAGCCATTATCCATATGGACCAGGGCTGGTTAGGCAGAAGAGGAGAGCTGGTCAGAACAGCAGTAGCAGGAAGAAGCTGTTGTTTCCTGAAGCTGCCTGTGCTGATACGAAACAGAGCAGAAGGATATGTCACAGGACAGAGCGGACCAGCAGGCCACCTGGAATTCTGGAAGGCTGGGAAGCAATTGGAGGTGAAAAGGCAATACCTTATCCAGCCATGATGCAGTNAAGAGGAGAGCTGGTCAGAACAGCAGTAGCAGGAAGAAGCTGTTGTTTCCTGAAGCTGCCTGTGCTGATACGAAACAGAGCAGAAGGATATGTCACAGGACAGAGCGGACCAGCAGGCCACCTGGAATTCTGGAAGGCTGGGAAGCAATTGGAGGTGAAAAGGCAATACCTTATCCAGCCATGATGCAGTTGAGATAAAAAAAAGTTTACTCTCAGTGAACGTCTCTTTAGTTAAAATTGTGCTATTTGTTAAATCAGGATATAGTTGCCTTACAACATTGTGTTACTTTCTGTTGTACAATGCAGTGAACCCACAACATGTATACATATATCCCCTCCCTCTTGGACCTCCCTCCTACCCTGCCCTTCATTCCAACCCTTTAGATCATCACAGAGTACTGAGCTGAGCTTCCTGTGCTACACAGCAGGTTCCCACTAGCCATCTATTCTANATTGTGTTACTTTCTGTTGTACAATGCAGTGAACCCACAACATGTATACATATATCCCCTCCCTCTTGGACCTCCCTCCTACCCTGCCCTTCATTCCAACCCTTTAGATCATCACAGAGTACTGAGCTGAGCTTCCTGTGCTACACAGCAGGTTCCCACTAGCCATCTATTCTACACATGGTAATGTATATATGGGGCTTCCCTGGTAGCTCAGCTGGTAAAGAATCTGCCTACACTGCAGGAGACCCTGGTTCGATTCCTGGGTCAGGAAAATCCCCTGGAGAAGGGATAGACTACCCACTCCACTGTATATATGGGGGCTTCCCAGATGGTTCTATTGGTAAAGAATCTGCTTGCCAATTCAGGAGACATGACAGATGCAGGTTCGATTCCTGGGTGGGGAAGATCCCCTGGAGGAGGGCATGGCAATTCACTCCAGTATTCTTGCCTGGAGAATTTATGGACAGAGGAACCTGGTGGGCTGTGGCCTCAGCGTCACAACACTGAACACGACTGAGGTGACAGCACCCCCCCNATGGGATTCTCCAATATGGCAGCCTGTTCAATGAAGATGTAAGCCAAGGAAACAGAGTTTTCTAGCAAGACATGAGGGGTCAAAATCTTGTGTAACTCAGTCATAAATGTGACAACCCAATTTTTTGTCCATATACTATTGTCAGAAGAGAGGCATTAACTAGTTTCTCCCCACATTCAAGGGTAGGGAATTACACAAAGGGGTAAATACTAAGATGGGTATCACTGGAAGCCAGGTCAGAAGTCACCAACCACACTTCTCTGTGGCAGGCTCTGTGCTTTGTGAGGAAGATACAGTGATAAGCCAGACAAATAAGGCTCCCTCCCTCCTGAAGCATTGTCTGGGTTTGAGATACTGAATCATGAAACCTCAAGTTATTGTTTTCATTTGCTAACTCATGTCTGACTCTTTATGATCCTATGGACTGCAGCATGCCAGGCCTCCCTTTATTCACTCTCTCTTAGAGTTTGCTCAGACTCCTGTCTATTGAGTCATCTCATCCTCTGTTGCCTCCTTCTCCTTCTGCCCTGAACCTTTCCCAGCATCAGGGTCTTTTCCAGTGAGTTGTCTCTTCGCATCAAGTGGACAAAGTATTGGAGCTTCAGCATCAGTCCTTTCAAAGAATATTCAGGGTTTATTTCTTTTAAGATTGACTGATTTGATCTCCTTGCTGTCCAAGGGACTCTTGAGAATCATCTCCAGCACCACAGTTCAAACTCCAAGAGATATCTATAATATGGAGGCA
Organism: Neotragus moschatus; assembly: GCA_006410615.1. Lineage (NCBI taxonomy): Eukaryota > Metazoa > Chordata > Mammalia > Artiodactyla > Bovidae > Neotragus > Neotragus moschatus. The sequence goes on from SJYA01000249.1 coordinate 233,476, forward strand.
GGACAAATCACGAGAGTACAGAGCTTCAGCCATGTTTTCTTAGAGGTCCTTAGAGGTCAAGTGGATGAGTGAGAAGTGGGTCTCTGAAAATTCCTTTAGAACTCACTAGGGTAATATAGATGGAGTACATGGTTGCTAATAGGCAGTAATGAAAAAGCAGAAAATATTTTCTCTAAGAAAACTGCTGCTTAAGTCTCTTACAGGAGGAAAATATCTTTCCTGCCTTTCATGTCTTACTACAAATGTGTTCTAATGCAACAATTTCTGGAACAAGTCATAGATTGTCACGCAGATAAACTAAAGTGCAACCATTTGGATATCAAATTCTTCATGAAGTAATTTGGTAGGGGAGATTCCTGCCATGGTGGGGAATAGGAAGAACAAGGGGAACTGGAAGTAATTTTCCTCATTACTTCAGAGAGTAGCCCTTCCTTGAAAAATAGGGAGAACAATAGTACTTTATGTGACTGGCAGAATAACGACCCCACAAAGATGTGCACACCCTAATATCCAGATTTTGTGACTGTGTTACTTGACATGGCAAAAGGGACTTTTCAGATGTGATTAAGATTATGAGGCTTGAGAACAAAGTTGTGCCATTTGTGGGGTGTGGATGGACCTAGAGACTCTCATGCAGAGTAAAGTGAGTCAAGAGAGAAAAACAGTTATCATATGTTAACATATGTAGAAAAATGGTACTGATGATCTTATTTGCAAAGCAGTAATAGAGACACAGACATAGATATCAAACATGTGGTAAAAGGGAAAAGGGTGGCGGTGGGATGAATTGAAGGTTGAGATTGGCATACATATACTGTTGATACTATGTATAAAATAGATAACTAGTGAGAACCTACTGGATAGCACAAGGAATTATACTCAGTGCTATATGGTTACTAAACGGAAAGGAAATCCAAAAAAGAGAGGATATATGTATATGTACAGCTTGCTTCCCTGGTAGTTCAGTTGGTTAAAAATCCACCTGGAATGCAGGAGACCCCAGTTAGATTCCTGAGTCTGGAAGGTCCTCTGGAGAAGGGATAGACTACTCACTTCAGAATCCTTGGGCTTCCCTGGCTCAGATGGTAAAGAATCCACCTGCAATGCAGGAGACCTGGGTTCAGTCCCTGGGTTGGGAAGATCCTCTGGAGGTGGGCATGGCAACCTACTCCAGTATTCTTGCCTGGAGAATCCCATGGACAAAAGAGCCTGGCAGACTATAGTCCACGGGGTCGCAAAGAGTCGGACTTGCCTGAGCAGCTACTCACAGCACAGCATTCACTTTGCCATATAGCGTAAACTAACACAACTGTGTGAAGCAAGTATACTCCAAGAAAAATTAATTTAGGAAAGAAAAAGATTATGAACCTTGAAGTGGGATGGTTATCCTGGATTAGCTACGTGGATACCTTGTAGTCACGCAAGTCTTTAAAAGGGAAGAGAAAGACACAGAAGAGCAGAACAAGAGATGCAAAGAAAGAAGAAAGCAGGAGAGATTCAAAGCCTGAAGATAAGAGGACGAGGGCAAGAATCAAGGAATCTGGGTGGCCTCTGGCAGCTGGGAACATTCCTAAGCCAAAAGCCAGCAAGGACATGGAAACCTCAGTCCTGCCACTGAAGACAGTTCTTCCAAAACCCCAATGAGTGAGGAAATGGATTCTCCCCCAGAGCCCTCAGAAAGAATGCAGCCCTGCAGACCCTGTGATTTTAGCCCCGTGAGATCCAACTCAGACTTTGACCTTCAGAACCGTAAGATAATAAATCTGTGCTGTTTTAAGCTAAGTTTGTGGTAATTCATCATGACGGCAAAAGAAAATTAATATCCTTACTCATTGGATTGTTATAAGGACTCAAATCATGAATATATATTGAGAGTACTGGAAATGTATCTGGCACACAGCAAGCAAGCACTGTGCACGTGTTTTCCATTATTATGACCCTGCAACCTGGGCGTTCTTAGCTGATGGATGGAAAAACATGGCCCAGCCGGGGGAAAAAAAGGCTTAAGGAATGTCTCCACATACTGTTCATTTCCAAATAAATCTCCTTTAATGATCACATATGTCATGTAATAAGCCGCAGGTTCCTGACGCCAAAGCCCGAAAGGAAGGTGACCAGTGAATGATATTTTTAATATGACCCAGCAAACTGAATAAAAGGGCCATTGACCTCTTAAGATCTAACATTCTTTTTTGTCATTCTAGTAAAGTAGTTTTCTCTGGATTTAGAATAATACAGTTAGCATGGAAATAAGACTTGAACGATATGTCAGACCTAAAAACAAATCTATTTCATGATATGTGTTCATCTGATTATATTATCAGAATACCTTTTTTTTCTCCCTCTTTTTGTGTTTATTCACCACCATATACCCAGTGCTTGCATTGCTAACACCAGCTACAGAGCTGCTCACTGATGGAGGTGGAATTGCTGGAAGAAATATTAAGGTTATTTTTTTTACCCTACTTCTCCTTCCTTTTTAAAATTTATTTATTTCAATTGGAAGATAATTTCTTTACAATATCGTGTTGGTTTCTGCCATACATTAACATAAGTCAGCCATCAGTAGACACAAGTCCCCTCCCTGGTGGTTCAGTGGTAAAGTATCTCATTGCCAGTGCAGGAGACACAGGTTTGATCCCCGTTGCTGGNTTTACCCTACTTCTCCTTCCTTTTTAAAATTTATTTATTTCAATTGGAAGATAATTTCTTTACAATATCGTGTTGGTTTCTGCCATACATTAACATAAGTCAGCCATCAGTAGACACAAGTCCCCTCCCTGGTGGTTCAGTGGTAAAGTATCTCATTGCCAGTGCAGGAGACACAGGTTTGATCCCTGTTGCTGGGAAGATCCCCTGGAGAAGGAAATGGTAATCCACTCCAGTATTCTTGCCTGGGAAATCCCATGGACAGAGGAGTCGAGTGGTCTATAGTTCATGGGGTCACAAAAGAGTCAGACATGATTTAGCAACTAAACAACAACGTATCTTTCTAATCAGATCCGTACTTAATTAACAAACACGAAAGATTAAGAAACTTGAAGGTAGTAAAGGAAACCAAGATCTTCAGAACTAGTCCTATCATAAGGGAGTTTATCAACTAGTGGAGATATTAAAATGCATGCCAAAGTACAACACTCAGTATAGGATAATGTATGATAAGACAGTGGTCTCAAAGTGTGGGGTATTTACTCTGTGGCATGCAGGGTGATCCCAGGCCATGCAAGAACAGAGCACTAAATTACAATGAATCCAGAAAGCCACTCTGCTTTCCATCTATTTGACTAGCTTCAGAAGAAAGTTTCATTTTCATTCTAGGGTGCCTTCAACATTCTTCTCACACTCGGTTTGTCTCCCTCTGCACCACCCAGGGAAGAAGCCTCAGGCTGGAGAGACCCAGGCTGGCCCCGCATAGCTAAAATTTAATTACATTGTTTGGCTCCTGCTATATTTATTTCCATGGATACCTTCTGTTTATGGCAAGTAAAACGCTTTTCTATTTTCAGTAGTGGTTTAATGTTTTCTTTTTAAAATTACTTCTCTTAAAGTTTTAAAAAGTGAATCCAATTTCAATTTGTTGGAAGTGAATACTGCCCCAGATGGTTCATTGATATGGCAACAATTATCGAAGTGTTATAAGAATAACTAAAGTTTTAGGTAATAAACTGGAGTGTGTGGTAAAGGCATGGATATAATATTTGAGAGGAGGGAGTCACTATAGGCCACTTGATTGACTGGGTTCCGAGAGGCCATGAGACAGGAAGTGGAGTTTGTTGCTGGGTAGTAAGAGAGGAGTTGTTGTTGTTGTTATTTAGTTGCCAAGTCATGTCTGACTCTTTGCAACCCCAGGGACTGTAGCCCATCAGGCTCCTCTGTCCATTGGATTTCCCAGGCAAGAATACTGGAGTGGGTTGTCATTTCCTCCTTCAGAGGATCTTTCAGACAGGGTTCGAACCCACATCTCTTGTATCAACAGGTGGATTCCTTACCACTGAGCCACCAGAGGAGTCCAAGAGAGGAATAGGGTTTGCTAAGGTTGAAGATATGATGCCCCATGATGCCCCAGGTGCCCCATGATCATGAAATATAATGAGGCCCTTCCTACACTTTGGGCTCCTGTGCCACCGCACTGATGTGGTCGTTGGTGTCTCTTTCACGCACCTCAAACCTTCTGCTGTACAACTCATCAACAAAGGCTATGGGGCCCTCCAATGTGTTAATACCAACATTCACTTGATTTATGTACCATCTGGACCATTTGCAATGAGGAGATAACAGGTATCTCCCTTATTTTCAAGAGCCTGCCACTCAAGGAGATGCCATCCACTGAGTTTAACATGAGCACTCATGATTTGTTTAAAATGTGTAAGCTTGAAAATGTCCTCTTTCATCCCTAGGAATTCCCCAATAGCCATTCTAAAATTAGTCATGTATACTCCTCACCTGCTCTTAATGGTAATGGAAGGACTGAATTTCATGAAGTGACATGGATGCAGCTGACAGCTTTAGGATTTTACATTTCACATATTTTAAATTCCTTTGTTTAAAGAGTATATGTATTTAAAGCATAAAGGGTGAGAGTGTTTGACCTCAGGATTGTTATGTTTCACTTATAATATTCATGATGGTACTGTACTTCCTTTCTCCATCTGGAAAGAGACCTTCAATCTTTCTGATCACCATTCATAGCTACTCCATTTCTAAATGCTAAGGTCATAAGAATCCCAAGGGAAAAAATAATGGAAGCTCAGTTGGTTTAGTGTCCTGGAAAAGGAGGAGCTTGCTGACTGGGTTATTAGAAGGGCAAAAGGAAATCTTTGAAACTAGAGATTTGGTTTGCAAAACATTGTCACCTATCATGAAGACTGAAATATTTGGATTCAGACACTATGTTTCCACTCTTTGTATCCTTTGAAAAGTATTACAAGATACAATGATGTCTTGCTATGAATAATAAACTCCTTAGAGTCATCCTGAGACAAAAGATAATGTAGAAAACTTGATAGAAAAGAGGCTTAAGAGAGAATCACTACATGAAAAAAAAAAAAGAATTTAATAGGCTTACTTTGAATGCCTGGTGAAGAAAGGATGGGTGATGTACAAAGTATTTCTAGTAGTATAGCATAGGCACTGCAAGGATGTCAACCCAATCAGAATGGGCACAGGTCCTCAACAGCTGGTAGGGCGGCAGTGGTACATTCTGACTGAGTAGCAATACTAAGAAAAGGGGCCATCATTTAAGAGTGCACTCCAAGGACAAGCTCAAGGACTCATGTAAAATTCACTCATTCAAATAGAGAATGTTTACTGTTACCACTGTGTGCAATGAATGTACTGTATCGAGTGTGTGTGTGGTGGTGGGGAGTTTTAGGACTGCCCTTTATATCTAGTCCTTGTGCATAGCCATAACAAATAATGTGTAGGGTTTTTTTGTTTAATCCCATATTCTATAGTATACTTAGCAAAAAAAAAAAAAAAAGCAACAGTAATGTGATGTCACCGTAGGAAACTGACAACAGGGCATGGTTGCTACCAGTGTCTGTGGGCTGAGACAGCAATAATTCATTCTCTCGAGGGTTTCATTTTGCCTGAGCTACTTCACACTGAGTTCATTAGGTCATGAGCTTCATGGAGATCCATGAGGAAAAATACCCATCTGACCCCACATGATGGTGAGAAACAAGTGGCAACCTGGCTTTCTCAGACAAATTCTTTTGTCTTAACTCTGGTGTTTTCATCTATGAATGTTGCAAAGTTAACAAGCAATTGTCCTTTTAGGCTGTCATTTGAGCCTAGTGGTTTCAGAAAAGCTGATGTAGAAACATGACAAATGACACAGGGGTTAAAAATTACCAACCATGGATACACTAAAATTGTCATTAAATGTCACATTTCTCCCAGTGGATGATTAAAAGCATATTGTCTTCTTGAGACACTGGAGAAGTGGTGAGACAAGAAATTTTCTACTCAACTGATGATCAATTGGCTAGAAAAAAAAAATTTCAGTCGAGCCACCAAGTTGTAGAAGATAGAAGATGAATCTTTTGGGCCACAAAATTATATCGTGGACATCCACTATGTTTGCATATCTAGCATGTGTGTCACTCATTCTTTTGGTAAAGGCACTCCATTTTCCTTGGGAACTAAACCTCTCCTACTCTCAAGTCCAAGTTTCTCCATCTTCTGACTCCAGAGATGGGCCTATGACTCAGACCACATGCAGCAAAATGTTGCCTCTACTTAGACATGGCGATTGCTGTAGAGATGGGCACGAGTCAAGTGAAATCAGTAAGAGTCAATGAGATTCAGCCTTGAGTCCTTTTTTTAGAATAGCAGAAGAGGAATCTTCATTCCACTAGGGTTACTGAGTGGATAGAATGTCAGCATAGCATCACTGGTAAGCATCCTGCTAATGCTGGGGTGGAAGAAACACAAGCTGGAACTGGAATCAAGATTGCTGGGAGAAATATCATTAACCTTGGATATGCAGATGATGCCACCCTTATGACAGAAAGTGAAGAAGAACTACAGAGNGACTCCAGCAGCTGGTGATGGACAGGGAGGCCTGGCATGCTATAGTTCATGGGGTTGCAAAGAGTCAGATACGACTGAGCAACTGAACTGAACTGACCACAAGGAGAGCCCAGTTTGGGTGAAATGAATAAGTTCTAGTGGGGAAGGTGGGAGGAAACTTTAAGAGGGAGGGGACATATGTATAGCTACGGCTGATTCATGTTGATGTATAGCAGAAACCAACCCAATATTGTAAAGTAAGAATCTTCCAATTAAAATTAAATTTTGAAAAAGAAGCTCTAATGGCAACTTCTGAACATCTGAAATCAACCCTTGGATTAAACCTTAAAGTTGAACTTAAGTATCCCTTTTATTTAAATTAATTTGAAAGGACTTTCTAAACAATTCAAGTTATTTTTGCCAGGGGCATTTGTATTTGCTTATTCTAGGTAACAAGTTGAAAGTCTTTGTTTCTTGGTAAAAAAAAAATTTAGATTTCAAAATTTGCAAGATGGAAGAATTCCCTATGACCCTGAACTTTCTCTCTAGGCAACAGTCAATTGTTCTGGTCCTGAATAGGATTCAAAGCCATGAAGAGATGGACAAGCAAACTGAAACACCAATCTTAGGAATGGTCCATCCTAAAGGAGGGAAGTCTAACTCTTGACATAGAGACATAAATCCTAATTCAGCAAAGCCATCTGTGATTTTTTGCCCAGTCTTTGGAGCTGCACAAAGCAGTAATTTTTTATTTTTATTTTTATTTTTTTTAAGTAATTACTCTCTACTATATTCTGTCTAATTTAATTTTATATCCCATTTTTTCATTGCCAAACTCTATCTTGAGAGCTAGCAATAACATCACTGTCTATCAAAGTATCTGATATTCAGGCAAATCTTTAAAAGCATGGAAGAAAATTAGAGATGTGTGGTAAAGAATACATTGTCCTACAGCTGTTAATTATGGGTCTGACTGAAAGGAAAAGACTTCCATATAAATAAAATTTTTAAAGGACTGATTTTTATTAGGAGGGTGAGAGTGGCCATGCTAGAATGAAAACATAATTCTAATGGACTGGAGGGCCAACAGCTATAAATCTACATCTTCCTATCATATCAACTCTCTGATTATAGACAAATAAAAGGATATCTTAATGTTTACTGTTCTTGTTTTCTTTTCACTTTATCTTGTGTTACCATTAGATCAAAATAATTAGAGATGGGACCATTGGGATTACTAGGGAAGCAGTAAAACAATAAGGTAGGTTAACTGATCTTGGCTTAGCAGTTACCAGTTGTGTGGATTTAGACATGTGCCTTGATTTTTTGAAGCCTTAGTTTTTCCATGTGTACAATGGGAAAGATTACTGGCCACACCAGTGTATATGACGTTAAAAAAAAAAAAAACTACATATGAAACATGAAATTTCTTAAGGTCTCAATAAATATTTCTTATGACTATTCTTCTTATTATTATTATCAGTTTAAATCCCTCAGGTAAGAGTTAATATTCCAAGGGGTTTTAAGGGTCTTAGCCCAGAAGGAAATGGCAACCCACTCCAGTGTTCTTGCCTGGAGAATCCCAGGGACGGGGGAGCCTGGTGAGCTGCTGTCTTTGGGGTCGCACAGAGTCGGACACGACTGAAGCGACTTAGCAGCAGCAGCAGCAGCAGCCCAGAATTACTCAGTTGAGTAATCAGGCTTCTAGGTCTGGAACTCAGGCTTCTAGAATTAAAAATCTGTGCATTTCCTACCTTCAGGATCCAGGTCTAGAACTCAGGCTTCTAAAAGTAAAGAAATGTGCATTTCCCACCTTCAAAATACTCTATCTGCCTCATATTTTTAACTACAGTTAGGAAGCTCCAGATATTTTCTTTAAAAATAGTTATGAAAAAACTGTGGGAAATAAAAGTAAGGATGATAATTTAAACCTGTTAAATTTCAAAGAGTTATCAAAAGATAAGTATATTTAAGTCTACAAAATTAATGTGATAAAAAATTCCATGCCACACACCAAGGAGATAATCAATCATGAGTTTCCCCAGAATATTTGAGGAAACTCTAAGACTGACTGAGAAGAAATGCTCCTTAGCTAAAATTATGGAGACTAATTTCCCTGGAACAAAGAAATTACAAGAACAGGACAGAAGGCAGATACAAATCTTAATTAATTAAGTCAAGTCTTCATCTGACGTTATACGTGTGTCTTTCTTACCTAATTTGGTTTCTTGGCATTTTAGGAGTTCTCCACCAAGGGCTATCTTCCCAATAAAGAACTTTATTCTCACATTTCAAACTTTTCCTCCTTCTTGTTTCTCTCTCTCATTCTTCATTCCAAATTTACACAAGGCATCCTGTTTTCTCTGGACTCTGTTGGATGGAAACTGTTCAATCTGACCTACTGCTCTGGGTTAATTGTGTAACAAGGAGTTAAGCTCAGGAAGCCACCCTCTCAGGATCTATCTGCACTGCACATGAACCTTTTAGAAGTTTAAGATCTTAACCCAAAGGAAGAAGGTTAATGAGAGAAACTTCAGATAAGTGTGAAGGATAGGATAAAGACAAGAGTAGCTGATGGCAGTGCTAGTTGACAGTAAAAATCCCTTGCTTGGATCAAATGGAAAGCTGCTTACTCCAGCATCTTGTAGAGCTTTCCTGAAAGTTGGGCAAGATCGTTTTGTCTGAAGTTAACCCCAAAATTCATTCTTACATCCACATACTGAATTTTACTTGAACTTAGATCTCTATAAAAATATTCTTGAAAAGTGTTAGTTGCGCAGTCGTGTGTGACTCTTTGTGACTCCATGAACTGTGTAGCCCATAAGGTTCCTCGGTCCATGGGATTTTCCAGGCAAGATACTGGAGTGGGTTTCCATTCCCTTCTCCAGGGGATCTTCCCAACCCAGAGATTGAACCTGAGTCTCTTATGTCCCCTACATTGTAGGTGGATTCTTTACCATCTGAGCCACCTGGAAAGCCAGCTGAAGCAGCATTTAATGTTCTCCTTCAACACTGCTTTTGAGATTCAGATACTGTATGAATATAAACCAGAAACCAGTCAGCCCTGGATCAGATGTATGCAAATCCCTAGATCCCTAGCCCATCATACTTACATAGAACTGATGAAGGTTTATATAAGAGACGGATAGTTTAATTTGCTTACTTCTAACATATTTACAAATGTAGAAAATCAAATTCTTAGTTTTGGGAAATGCATCTAAACCTCAAATTGGAACACTGACATTTTAGTATAGACTTTCAAGCTAGTGCATAATATTTTTTAATGATTTCTTTCATGATAGTAATAAAGTCTTTACAGAATTAAGCAGAGATATAATTTTTCCCTTTTGTACCGCTGGGATCTTTAGTACATAAAAACAGCCTGCTCTGCCAAGATGGGGACAGGGCTGTCTTGAGATGTTACCAATGAATTTAGAAAATATTTTCCATGCCCATGGGAGGGACAGATAGAGCAAGACTAATTGATAAAGCATAACTTAGATGTTAACTCACCATAGAACATCAACCATGCATTCCCTGCCAAAGGAATGCCTTTAGTATGTTGGATCAGAGAAACTATTTTATTCCCCAGTGTAACCAGTAGGCATAATAACTCTAAGACAATCCCTACTCTTCAAAACAAGATGGCAAAAAAAATTAATTGGATTTTGTGAAATATGTAAGACATATTCATTCAAGTTAGTATTTTTGGCCAAAACTCTTAGGCTTGGCCAGACAATTTTACTTGGAGACAGTTGAAAACTCAAGTTTATTTAAAGGAAGTCCAAGTGTCCAAAAGAAGCCTCTCTCTCAAAGCTAGTGGCAAACGTTTTGTTTCTGATCAAATATCTTTTTCTGCAGGCCTATTAGAATCTCATAAATATTTATGATCAATTCCCTTGGTTGTTTAAACATAATGATAAACTTCATTTCAGAAATCTGGAACTTTATATGGATTCATATAAAAATTCTTGATCAGAGAAGTTTTGACCACAATATCAAACCCAATAGTTCTGAAACAGAATAGAGTTTCCTTTAGGAATTTTCCAATTTCCTTTGGGTTTAATATGGGTTAGATCCCCAGAATGGGCATAGAATTTAACCATCCATGTAAGTAAACAGAGGTACTACTCTATAACAAAGTTTTATCTTTTTTCTGATATTATGAGGTTTACATTCTTGATGGAAGTTAGGGGACAAGCTGATAACTAAAGGAATAAAACATTATTCCAAAGCAGCATTTTCTTAGCAACCTAGAACTAAAAAAAAAAAAAAAAAGAATGTTGTCCAGAAAAACCTAACAAGCCAATAGGTAGAACTAAAGAGCCTCTTGATGAAGATGAAATAGAATAGTGAAAAAGCTGACTTAAAATTCAATATTCAAAAAGGAACATCATGGCATACAGTCCTATCACTTAATGGCAAATAGATAGGGAAAATGTGAAAACCATGTCAGATTTCACTTTGTTGAGTTGCAAAATCAATGAGGATGGTGACTGCAGCCACAAAATTAAGACTGCTCCTTGGAAGAATAGCTATGACAAACCTAGAGATGGCTTGTGGTGCTGGAGAAGACTCTTGGGAGTTCCTTAGACAGCAAGGAGATCAAACCAGTCAGTCCTAAAGGAAACTGACCCTGAATATTCATTGGAAGGACTGAAGCTGAAGCTGGAGGTCCAATACTTTGGCCACAGGATGTGAAGAGCCAACACACTGGAAAAGACCCTGACGCTGGGAAAGATCAAGGGCAGGAGGAGAAGGGCACAACAGAGAATGAGGTTGTTGGATAGCATCACTAGCTCAAACGGCATGAGTCTGAGCATACTCAGGGAGCTAGTGAAGGACGGGGAAGACTGACATGCTGCAGTCCGTGGGGTCACAAAGAGTCGGACAGGACTTAATGACTGAAAAACAGCAACAAAGATTGTTAAAATTACTGTGGCACGTTTTTAGAGACTAGGTCATTTTACCTATAAGTAACTAATCCTACTTCTCAGAGTTAGTAGCTCACTGCTTCTCAGTGTTTTCCCCACTAGAGAGAGTAACAGCACTTAATATGAATACTAGTTTAACGGATACATCCATTTGCAACCTCTAAAATGACCCTACTTTTGCTGAACTATCAACAAAAGTGATAGGGATACAGAATTGACAAATACATGGTCCTTGCTTTCAAGTAACTCATGATTCTTTGTGGAAACAAATATTCCATGTACTGTAATGTGATATGCAGGTACATTCATGGGGTACTAGGTTTAAAGTGTGGTGAGGATTCTAATGGGCATGTTGTGGCCTTGTGGACTGACATTTGAAGAAAAGCAAAATTTTTGCAGACAGAAATGAGGGGTATTACATCCTGGGAAAGGTAACATATACTCAATGGTAAATTTCCCTAAAAATCCAACATTTAAAGTGTTGGTATCATGAGATAGGAATTCAACTGCCTCTGTGTCAAGCACACATTTTACTGCTAAGAATTCTCATTCTCACATAATTTAAGAAACTTCATCATCTTTGATTATTATTGTCTTCTGCCAGAAAAAAGAATACATTATCCATTCTTCCTACTTTCCTTGTAGAAAGTCCCACTTTGTTTCAGCCAGATCTTTTCTGTTCCATCGCTTTAACAATATAAAGTATATATTTTCAAATGTGTTATTCATTTTTCTTTAAATAACTTCTTTTTCACTCATTGCAAACTCCCTGTTTTTGTACATTTTGTTTCTATTGATGCTTGCAGATCCCTATAAAGATTCTAAGAAGCATTCCTTGATCACTTCCTTAACATATGAATTGGATGCTTCTCTAGGGTACGCGGACCATGTTGTATACGTACCTTTCATAGCACTTATTATTCTGTATTATTATCAGTGGTTTTTCTCACTCCTTTATGCTTGTTCTGCTTAGGTACAGTCATTTTCATCTCTGATTTCATAGTGACTGATTATCACAGGGCCAGCACACAGAAGACAAATCATGTTTGTTGATGAATGAATAAAATGGGAGAAATGAAATCAAGTCCAATACTTCTCACAAATCCAACATTTTTTAGTTCTTTTATGATAAACTATATCAAAGATTATATGTTTTCTTGAGCACCAGTGTAGTCAAAGTATATCTTGATGACTGAAAGTGTTGCATTTTTTAGTTCCTAGGAATATATGCCCATACTCTTCAAATGCTCTCTCTGTAGATTGAACATAGACTCATAATCCAAAAATATCTCAACAGACTGGAGTAAAGATTGAATCCAAGATGTTGAAATTTGACGGAGATAAATTTAAACTTTTGTACAACTACATGATTTGGGAGGAACGAGACCCAGCAAGAGATTAGCTGAAAAAGGCTTAAAACTGAATTTGAAAGTAACTGTGGGCTCTGTATAAATCTAGAGTATGATTTTCCCCATGAAAAGGCTAATATGATCTTCAGTTCAGCTCACTTGTGTCCAGCTCTTTAAAACCCCATGACTGCAGCATGCCAGGCTTCCCTGTCCATCTCCAATTCCCGGAGTTTCTTCAAACTTGTGTCCATCAAGTCAGTGATGCCATCCAACCATCTCATCCTCTGTCGTCCACTTCTCCTGCCTTCAATCATTCCCAGCATCAGAATCTTTTCTAAGGAGTCAGCTCTTCACATCAGGTGGCCAAAGTATTAGAGCTTCAGCTTCAGCATCAGTCCTTCCAGTAAATACCCAGGACTGACTTCTTTTGAGATTGACTGGTTTGATCTCCTTGCAGTCCAAGAGATGCTCAAGAGTCTTCTCCAAGACCGCAGTTCAAACGCATCAATTCTTTGGTATCTTTTCTTGAGCTCCAAAATCAATGAGGATGGTGAGTACATGATATTCAGTTACACTAATAAAGGTATTTTTTCTAAAATGAAGAAGTTAGAAATCCTATTCTGTTGTATTGTCATTAGACTACACCCTGAAGTAGTGGTCCTTTGATTGGAATGTAAATTACCCCTAGTAATATGCAAAGACTTGAAAGGGAGCAAGCACATGAATATTTTTAATGGAATCACTTTCCAAATATCACTATCCATGTTTATTCTTTTCACAACTGATCTTTCTGAGACGGTGACTATGGTCAAGATTCTTCTCTGCCCCTCCCATGTCCCATTATCATTTTTCCACCTTACAAAGGAAAGATACAGCTCTCACTCACCCATAGTCTTGTTGTGTTACTCAAAGGTTTAAAACACATCAGAGAAAGAAAAAGAAGGAAAGGAAAAGGACAATTAGATAAATCTTTGTAAGTTTAGTTCCTATTTGCTTTTGCTTTTATTTTCATTACTCTAGGAGGTGGATCAAAAAAGATATTGCTGTGATTCCTTTTTGTTGGGAATATAAATTGGTACAACCACTTTAGAGAACAGTATGGAGGATCCTTAAACAACTAAAAATAGAAATAACATATGATCCAGCAATCCCACTCCTGGACATGTATCTACAGAAAACCATGACCTGAAAGGTTACATGCACCCCAATGTTCATGCAGCACTATTAACAATAGCCGAGACATGGAAGCTACCTAAATGTCCATTGACAGAGGAATGGATAAAAATGTGGTACATATATACAAATGGAATGTTACTCAGCAATAAAAAAAACAATGAAATAATGCGATTTGTGGCAACATGGATGGATCTAGAGGTTGTCCTACTGAGTGAAATAAGATAAAGAAAGATAAACATAGGATATCACTCATATATGAAAAAAGAAAAGAAACAAATGAAATTATTTACAGAAACAGACTTATAGACATTGAAAACAGACTTATGGTTACCAAAGGGGAAATAAAGGGGTCAGGGGGATAAATCAGAAGCTTGGTATGAATACACATACTATTATATACAAGATAGATAACCAACAAGGACCCATTGTTTAGCACAGGGAACTCTACTAATATTCAGTGATAACCTATATGAGAAGGGAATTTTTAAAAGAAAGAATATATATATATGTATAACTGAATCACTTTGCTGTACACTTGAAACTAACATAACATTGCAAATTGCAAATTGTGTACATGTACACAATGGAGTATTACTCTGCCATTAAAAAGAATACATTTGAATCAGTTCTAATGAGGTGGATGAAACTGGAGCCAATTATACAGAGTGAAGTAAGCCAGAAAGAAAAGCACCAATACAGTATACTAACTCATATATATGGAATCTAGAAACATGGTAATGATAACCCTGTATGCGAGACAGCAAAAGCGACACAGATGCATAGAATGGACTTTTGGACTTTGAGGGAGAGGGTGGGAAGATTTGGGAGGATGGCACTGAAACATGTATACTATCATGTAAAAAACAAATCATCAGTCTATATTCAATACAGGATACAGGATGCTTGGGACTGGTGCACGGGGATGATCCAGAGAGTTGATATGGGGTGGGGAGGGGAGTTCAAGATTGGGACCTCATGTACACCTGAGATGGAAAAAAAATTAAAAAAAAAATAAATGTATACAAAAAAATAATAAAGGAAAGCATCATTAACAGTTTAAAAAAAAAACTAACATAACATTGCAAATCAATTATATTCCAATTTTAAAAAATAATTTAAAAATGCAATTAAAAATAAAAAAATTAAATCCTTCATTCAAGGGTAATTTATTCAAATACCACTCCCATCTATCTTAAAAAATACAATATTTATCTTCTGTTTACTAGTCATGTATTAAAATTTATAATACATTTATGCTTTATAAGTAGTATAAGTATATATTAGTATCTGTCTCTTATACACATCTAGATGTGTATAAGAGACAGATGNGAGAAGACTGTTGGGCTGTAGTCCATGGGGTCACAAAGAGTCAGATGTGACCAAGCTTGCACACACGTTCTCTAATAATTGCACAATAATGTTTAGCTGTCACCATCATGGCCATCATTGTGATGATGGATGGAACTTTTGGGGGCTAATATCATATGTCTGTTTTGTTTGAATTCACTTTACATTCTGAATCAATTCAAATAAATAACTGTAAATATTTTGAATGTAATACTTGATGAAATACTTCCAATAGTTCGTCTTTAATCTTTGGAGTGGCAGTTAATGTCAGTGGGTAGATACATGAAGTTTGTTACATAAAGTGTAATTTGATATTATTATAAGCTGCAGCCATATTGATGTAAATTTATATCACAGAAGCATCAATATATTAGTGTCTAATTTCTGTATTCCCAAGTTTAATGGTGCGATATCTCTTGAAAGTTTAACTGACATCAACAGATGAATAGATGTATTCTAAGGTTTAATATCATTAATAATTATCTTTTAATTATTGATAATTTATCTCAGAATATATTTATAGGCTTTATTTATTCTCACCTTAAATGAGATGCTTCTGTGAAAGTGTTTTGATGTTTTAGCACAATGTTCAAAGCATTTTTTAGTTTAAATGCCTTCATCAGAGCATGGAGTCATGGTTCTCTTCACACTCAACAGCTTTCCTACAGCTGTTTTATACATTTATGTTGGGTGTGTGACCACTGCCAAAAGAGAGGTTTTGACTCCTAGACCTGTATTTTGGAGGTCACTTCCTACTTTAAAAAATTTTGTCTATCTATGTGACTGTTCCTCTGTGGTAGAGAAGTGAACAAATAGGTCTTTATTTGTACCCATCTACCCTGTTTATTACAGTTTTTGGTGGATACTTTTACCTGTCACAATCCTCTTGGGAAGAATGGCTGTTTCTCTTTTGGTCAGGGGCCCCAGAAAGTAACATATTATGATTTTGTAAGTGTTGATTATTTTTCAGGCTATAAAGATGTTTCAAAGAAAAGAATGTGTTATTAATTCACTATAAAAAGTAACAACTGTAGATTTTATCTTAACATTATTAATTTTTCCATTAGCTATTTTCATTTTTCTTTTAATTTTTGAAGACTTGTGGCTATCAAAATTGTTTTTTGTAAATTCCATATATATGTGTTAGTATACTGTATTGGTGTTTTTCTTTCTGGCTTACTTCACTCTGTATAATTGGCTCCAGTTTCATCCACCTCATTAGAACTGATTCAAATGTATTCTTTTTAATGGCTGAGTAATACTCCATTGTGTATATGTACCACAGCTTTCTTATCCATTATCTTCTGATGGACGTCTAGGTTGCTTCCATGTCCTGGCTATTATAAGCAGTACTGCGATGAATACTGGGATACACGNCTTTCTGGCTTACTTCACTCTGTATAATTGGCTCCAGTTTCATCCACCTCATTAGAACTGATTCAAATGTATTCTTTTTAATGGCTGAGTAATACTCCATTGTGTATATGTACCACAGCTTTCTTATCCATTATCTTCTGATGGACGTCTAGGTTGCTTCCATGTCCTGGCTATTATAAACAGTGCTGCGATGAATACTGGGATACACGTGTCTCTTTCAATTCTGGTTTCCTCGATGTGTGTGCCCAGCAGTGGGATTGCTAGGTCATATGGCAGTTCTATTTCCAGTTTTTTAAGGAATCGCCACACTGTTCTCCATAGTGGCTGTACTAATTTGCATTCCCACCAACAGTTTAAGAGGGTTCCCTTTTCTNCTCATTAGAACTGATTCAAATGTATTCTTTTTGATGGCTGAGTAATACTCCATTGTGTATATGTACCACAGCTTTCTTATCCATTCATCTGTTGATGGACATCTAGGTTGCTTCCATGTCCTGGCTATTATAAATAGTGCTGCGATAAACATTGGGGTACACGTGTCTCTTTCAATTCTGGTTTCCTCAGTGTGTATGCCCAGCAGTGGGATTGCTGGGTCATAAGGCAGTTCTATTTGCAATTTTTTAAGGAATCTCCACACTGTTCTCCATAGTGGCTGTACTAATTTGCATTCCCACCAACAGTGTAAGAGGGTTCCCTTTTCTCCACACCCTCTCCAGCATTTATTGCTTGTTGACTTTTGGATTGCAGCCATTCTGACTGGTGTGAAATGGTACCTCATTGTGGTTTTGATTTGCATTTCTCTGATAATGAGTGATGTTGAGCACCTTTTCATGTGTTTGTTAGCCATCCGTATGTCTTCTTTGGAGAACTGTCTATTTAGTTCTTTGGCCCATTTTTTGATTGGGTCATTTATTTTTCTGGAATTGAGCTGCATAAGTTGCTTGTATATTTTTGAGATTAGTTGTTTGTCAGTTGCTTCATTTGTTATTATTTTCTCCCATTCTGAAGGCTGTCTTTTCACCTTGTTTATAAATCCTTATCACAAGAGGTAAATTAAATACATTTCATTATTACAGAAAAGAATTAGTATCATTAATATATAACATTAAGTAAAAAAATATATTAGGAAAACTTTGTGGAGAAAATAAAATTATAACTTCAAGGAGAAATAAGAGTGAGCCTAAATCAACAAAATTCAAATATATGTGTGTATTTTCAAAGTGGATAATGGTGGGTATTAAATCACCTTGATGTTTGCATTCCTTTGGATACATTAAAAAGAATGATGTAACATTATATCTTTAAAATCAATGCCTCTAGTACACTGGAAATTACATCCACTGCAACTATTTATACTTATGATGAAAAAGTTTCAAATGCCTGCTTTAAAATGTTCAAAGGAGTAGGTACTTTTCCAAAATTATTTTAGGGAGTATATGAGCAAACTAAACATTTCCCTGGTGAATCACATTTAATGCTGAGCATAATACTTCAAAGGAAAGTAGAAAGAAATTAAAATTTGTTCAAAAACAATGACAGGATGGAGAAAGGACTTGAAATCATCTCATATGAGGAATTCTTTTTTTTAAAAAAAAAATGCCAAAACAATGAGTACTTATCTAGGAGAAGAAAAGAATTTATAGGCATGTAGTAGTGATCTTTTACTTCTTGAGGATCTGTGTTTATAGCCTACAGGACAGGCAAAGGATTAATGGGTGAAAAATATTTCAGATGTCTCAGCTTTTGTTTTAATTTCCCTCAGGGTAGAGGGCTTTTCATTTATTACTATATACACATTGCTGTGGTGCAATCCTTGGCAAAAAAAATAGGTTCAAAATAAGTATTTGCTAAAAGAATGCGTGACTGTAGCATGAGAAAAAAAAATTTCTATCATTAAATCTTCCCAAAGATTAAATGGACTGCCACAAGAGTTCACTTTAGGGGAAGCTTTCGAAGGGGACTGAGTTTAAAGGATTGAGTTAAGTTTAAAGGGGATTAAGATAGTATTGTTGGCTGAGACAGAGTTGTAAGGTCACCTTCAACTTTCCTCTTTTATGATTTATGATATGATTTCTTTTATATCAGGAAGAATTCTATATTAGGGCACTAAATTCTTACCAGAAAAAAGAAAAGAAAGAATGCTACTTTTAACATACATACTTTTAAGAGATAGAGACTGTTTTCCTTGTTCAACATTAACAAGAATAGTTTTGGGGTAAATAAAAGTTACTTTAATATTGTTAGGGAATGTTAAGTTTGAGGTGGACATTGCTATTTTAATTGGGGCAACTTCAATAATCAGAATAAATTAGAACCTTAACAAGAGTCAGGTGGCTGTGTTAATGTCTTTCTAATCATGTCTGTGACTCACTAATTCAATAATTATGGCCAATATACTGAATTTTCCATCAGAGTTATCTTAACTGGATCCAATTAAGGAAGGCATCTGGATGCCTCTTGAAATAAGCAGCAGAAGATAAATAGAGAACCATCAATGCCATTTATTATCAGAAGACTTACAAATTCTTTTTTTCATTTTTATACTGGAAAATTCTTTAGTAAGAAATTGTTAATTTCTTTCTCTAGTAAACAACAATATCTAGATAATATAATTCAAGGTGATAGAAATCCATAAAACTACCCTAGCTGTTTGGAACTTCAGATGCCTCTATCCATCTTGGTCCACTCATCCTGATTTCTTCTCATTTGTTTTAACCTTGACTTGCTGGATCCCTGCTGCTGCTGCTGCTAAGTCGCTTCAGTCGTGTCCGACTCTGTGCGACCCCAGAGACAGCAGCCCACCAGGCTCCCCCATCTCTGGGATTCTCCAGGCAAGAACACTGGAGTGGGTTGCCATTTCCTTCTCCAATGCATGAAAGTGAGAAGTGAAAGTGAAGTCACTCAGTCATGTCCAACTCTTAGCGATCTCATGGACTGCAGCCTACCAGGCTCCTCCATCCATGGGATTTTCCAGGCAAGAGTACTGGAGTGGGGTGCCATTGCCTTCTCCTGGACTCCTATAACCCAGGGTGAAGAACCTGCTGGTAAAGAGATGCTTATTTATCCACTACCATGGACAGCTCCTCCTTCTTTCCCAGATAATAAATCAACAATAAAATTCATTTTGTTTCTCTCTCTTATAAAAAGATTCTAAAAAGTAAGGTTATATCTTCAACCAAGACAAGGTTTAAGCCCAACCTTCAAGAGTTCCATATCTGTAGTGAACTCTTCTATAGGAGACCACAAGGATCCTATAAAAAGTTTTGGCACTTGCAGACCAGTTGACTCAGGTAACCATCTTTCCAGGTATCTGTCTGAAGACTCCATTTTGAAAAGTCAGTGCTTGTCTACTAACCAGAGTGATATCATGATCCCCCTCACTCTGTACCATCTTATCCTTAGTTCTTCATTTTAATGAAGAGATGTTATTGGAGCTTATTCCCACACTCCCTTTGTAAAAAGAAATGTAATATGAATCTAGAAATCTGGGTCTATGCCCTAGTTTTACAGCTGACACACTGTTTCTCTGACTTTTCTAAACTTTGTGTGTGTGCATGCTAAGTCCCTTTATTTGTGTCCAACTCTTTGAACCCCATGGGCTGTAGCCCACCAGGTTCCTCAGTCCATGGCATTCTCCACGTAAGAATACTGGAGTGGGTTGCCATGCCTTCCTCCAGGGTATCTTCCTGACCCAGGAATTGAACCCGTGTCCCTTATGTCTCCTGCACTGGCAGGCATGTTGTTTACCTCTAGGACCACCTGGGAAATCCCTTTCTGAACTTTAGTTTTATACACGTTTCATAATAAGAGAGCAGCTATTATATCCTGGATACACATGAATATTACACCCTTGATACCTACAATAATAAGAATAATATAAGATAATGTCACAGATAAGGAATGGCCAACTAATTTTATTTTCTTGACCTCTCCTCTACTTTTCCTTTCCACTCTTTTCAGCATATTCTGCCATTTCACATTTGTATTTAAAATTGTCTCTTCATTTTTCTTATTCACAGGGAATACNTTGCTTTGGGTAATATACTCATTTTCACTATATTGATTCTTCCAATCCATGAACATGGTATATTTCTCCGTCTATTATTCTCTACTTTTTAATATGCTATCTAGGTTGGTCATAAATTTTCTTCCAAGGATCAAGTGTCTTTTAATTTCATGGCTGCAGTCACCATCAGGGGTGATTTTGGAGCCAACAAAATGAAGTCTGCCACTGTTTCCATTGCTTCCCCGTCTATTTCTCATGAAGTGATGGGACCAGATGCTATGATCTTAGTTTTCCAAATATTGAGCTTTAAGCCAAATTTTTCACTCTCCTCTTTCACTTTCATCAAGATGCNATCAAGTGTCTTTTAATTTCATGGCTGCAGTCACCATCAGGGGTGATTTTGGAGCCAACAAAATGAAGTCTGCCACTGTTTCCATTGCTTCCCCGTCTATTTCTCATGAAGTGATGGGACCAGATGCTATGATCTTAGTTTTCCAAATATTGAGCTTTAAGCCAAATTTTTCACTCTCCTCTTTCACTTTCATCAAGATGCTCTTTAGTTTTTCACTTTCTGCCATAAGGGTGGTGTCATCTGCATATCTGAGGTTATTGATATTTCTCCTGGCAATCTTGATTTCAGCTTGTGCTTCATCCAGTCAAGCATTTCTCATGATACACTCTGCATATAAGTTAAATAAGCAGAGTGACAATATACAGCCTTGAAGTAGTCCTTTTCCAATTTGGAACCAATCTGTTGTTTGATGTCCGGTTCTAACTGTTGCTTCTTGACCTGCATACAGATTTCTCAAGATGTAAGTCAGGTGGTCTGGTATCCCCATCTCTTGAAGAATTTTCCACAGTTTTTTGTAATCTACATAGTCAAAGGATTTGATGTAATCAATAAAGCAAAGGTAGATGCTTTTCTAGAACTCTCTTGCTTATTGGATGATCCAACAGATGTTTGTAATTTGATTTCTGGTTCCTCTGCCTTTTCTAAATCTAGCTTAAACATCTCGAAGTTGTCAGTTCACTTACTGTTGAAGCCTCTCTTGGGGAATTTTGAGCAGTACTTTGCCAGCGTGTGAAATGAGTGCAATTGTGCAATAGTTTGAATATTCTTTGGCATTGCCTTTCTTTGGGATTGGAATAAAAACTGCCCTTTTCCAATCTTGTGGCTACTACTGAGTTTTCCAAATTTGCTGGCATATTGAGTGCAGCACTTTCACGGCATCATCGAATTACATCACCTCCATTAATTTTGTTTGTAGTGATGCTTCCTAAGGCCCATTTGACTTCACATTCCAGGATGTCTGCTTCTAGGTGAGTACTCACACCATCGTGTGAGTATCTGGGTCATGAAGATCTTTTTTATATAGTTCTGTGTATTCTTGTCACTTCTTTTAATATTTTCTGCCTCTGTTAAGTCCATACTATTTCTGTCCTTTATTGTACCCATTTGTGCACTAATCATTCCCTTGGTATATCTAATTTTCTTGGAGAGATCTCTAGCCTTTCCCACTCTATTTTTTTCCTCTATTTCTTGGCATTGATCACAGAAAGACTTTCTTATCTCTCCTTGATCTTCTTTGATATTGTGCATTCAAATGGGTATATCTTTCCTTTTCTTCTTTGCCTTTCACTTCTCTCTTTCCACAGCTATTTGTAAGGCCTACTCAGACAACCATTTTGCCTTTTTGCATTTCTTTTTCTTGGATATGGTCTTCATCCCTATCTCCTGTACAATATCATGACCCTCCATCCATAGTTCTTCAGGCACTTTATCAGATCTAATCCTTTGAATCTATTTCTCACTTCCACTGTAAAATCATAAGGTATTTGATTTAGGTCATACCTGAATGGTCTAGTGGTTTTCCCTACTTTCTTCAACTTAAGTCTGAATTTGGAAATAAGGAGTTCATGATCTGAGCCACACTCAGCTCCCAGTGTTGTTTTTGCTGACTATATAGAGCTTCTCCATCTTTGTCTGCAAACAATATAATCAATCTGATGTCGGTATTGACCATCTGGTGATGTCCATGTGTAGATCTTCTCTTGTGTTGTTGGAAGAGGGTGTTTGCTATTACCAGTGCATTGTCTTGGTAAAACTGTTAGTTTTTGCTCTGCTTCATTCTGTACTCCAATGCCAAATATGCCTGTTACTCCAGGTATTTCTTGACTTCCTACTTTTGCATTTAGTACCCTACAATGACAAGGACATCTTTTGGGGATGTTAATTTAGAAGGTCCTGTAGGTCTTCATAGAACCATTCAAGCTCGGCTTCTTCAGCATTACTGGTTTCGGTATGGACTTGGATTACTGTGGTATTGAATGATTTACCTTGGAAACGAACAAGGCATTGTTCTCATTTTTGAGATTGCATCCAAATACTGCATTTCAGACTCTTGTTGACTATGATGATTGCTCCATTTCTTCTAAGGGATTCTTGCCCACAGTAATAGATATAATGATCATATGAGTTAAATTCACCCATTCCAGTCCATTTTAGTTCACTGATTCCTAAAATGTCAATGCCATCTCCTGTTTGACCACCTCCAATTTGCCTTGATTCATGGACCTAACATTGCAAAGGTTCCTATGCAATATTGTTCTTTACAGCATCTGACTTTCCTTCCATCACCCGTCACATCCACAACTTGGTGTTGTTGTTGCTTTGATTCTGTCTCTTCACTCTTTCTGGATTTACTTCTCCACTGATCTCCAGTACATATTGGGTACCTACCGACCTGGAGAGTTCATCTTTCAGCGTCCTCTCTTTTTTCCATTCCATACTGTTCATGGGTTTCTCAAGGCAAGAATATTGAAGTGGTTTGCTATTCGCTTCTCCAGTGGACCATGTTTGGTCAGAACTCTCCACCATGACCTGTCTTCGGTGGCCCTACACAGCATGGCTCCTAGTTTCATTGAGTTAGACAAGGCTGTGGTCCATGTGATTAGTTTGATTAGTGTTCTGTGATTGTAGTTTTCAGTCTATCTGCCCTCTGATTGAGAAGGATTCTTATCCTTAAGAAGCTTATGGAAGCTTCCTGATGGGAGAGACTGAGGGGGAACTGGGTCTTGTTCTGATGGGCAGGGCCATGCTCAGTAAATCTTTAATCCAATTTTCTGTTGATGGGTGGGACTGTATTCCCTCCCTGTTAAACTATGCCAAACTATGGTGGAGGTAACGAAAATAATGGTGACCTCCTTCAAAAGGTCCCATGCACACACTGCTACACTCAGCGCCCTCAATCCTGCAATCGCCTCCACCAGAGACTTCTGAACACTCACGAGCAAGTCTGGGTCAGTCTCTTGTGGGGTCACTGCTCCTTTCTCCTGGGTCCTGGTGCCCACATCATAGTTCTTTATAAAGTATTATAGAGAAACATCATAGTTCTCTATAAAGTATTATCTGCAAATAGTGACAATTTTAACCTCTTCCCTTCCAATTTGAATATCTAATTATTTTTCTCTCTTGTATGATTAGTATGATTAAGACTTCCAATATAATGTTGAATAGAAATGGTGAGAGTGGGCATCCTTTTCTTATTATTATTTTTTTTACTTTAAAATATTGATTTTAGAGGAAGGCTTTTAGCATTTCAGTGTTGAGAATTATATTGGCTGTGGGCTTATTACATAAACAGCCTTTTATATTGAGATACATTCCCTGTATACCAATTGTGATGACAGGTTTTACCATGAGTAGATGTTGAATTTGTCAAATGATTTTTCTGCCTCTTTTTAGATGATCATGTGTTCTTTCGTTTTATTGATGTGATACATCACATTGATCGATTTGCATATGGTGAACCATCCTTGTTGCCCTAGAATGAATCCAAATTGTTTTTGGTATATGATCTTTTTTATGTGTTATTGGTCTCAGTTTCCTGACATTTTGTTGAGGATTTTTTGCTTCTATACCCATGTAAGATATTGACCTTTAATTTTCTTTTTTGGTAGTGCCTTTGTCTGATTTGGGTATCAGGCTGATAGTGGCTTCATAGAGTGACTTGAGTGTTCCCTCCTATTCAGTTTTTTGGAATAGTTTGAGAACATAGGAATTATCTCTTCTTTACATGTTTGGTAGAATTCCCTCCGAAGGTCTTTGTTCCTGGACTTTTTCTTAGAGGGAGTTTGTTTGTTGTTGTTGTTGTTGTTTTTAATTACAGATTCAATTCCACTTCTACTAATCAGCCTGTTCAAATTATCTATTTATTCTTGAATTATTCTTGGCAGGCTATATGTTTCTAGGAATATCCATTTCTTCCTGGTTGCCCAATTTCTTGACAGATAACTGTTCATATTATTCTCTTATGGTTTTTGTTTTTATTTTTTGCATTTTCTGTGGTATTCTTATTTCTCCTCTTTAGTTTTTTGCTTTGTTGATTTGGGTCCTCTCTTTTTCTTCTTGGCTATCCTGGCTAAAAGTTTTCAGTTTTTTTTATGCTTTCAAAAAAAATGATTTTCCTTATCTTCTTTGATGCTTCTTTTTCAATTTATTGACTCTGCACTTTATTATCTCCTTCCTTCTGCTGACTTTGGGTTTTGCTTGTTCTTTTTTTCCAGTTCTTTAGAGGATAGGTTAGTTTGGTCATTTGAGATGCTTCTTGTTTCTGAATGAATGTCTGTGTCACCACAAAGATTTGATAAAGTCGTGTATTCATTTTCATTTGGATTGACATATTTTCCTTCTTTGATGTCATCATTGACCTACTGGTTTTTAGCTAGCAGATTATTTAGTCTCCACTTTTTAATCCTTTTCTTATTTTTCCTTCTGTAGTTGATTTCTACTTTTGTACCATGGTGATCAGAAAAGACGCTTGAAATAATTTCTATTCTTAAATTTAACGACATTTGTTTTGTGACCCAGTATGTGGTCCATTCTAGAAAAGCTTCCATATACACTATAAAAGAATTTTTATTGTTTTTTCCTTTTTTTAATGTAGTGTCCTGTACAGCGTATTCATTGTGCAATCTATAACTTCTATTCCGTTTTTTACTTTCTGTCTTGTTGATGTAAGTGGAGTTTTAAAAGTCTCCTACTAATATATAAGTCTACATTTCTCTCTTTATGTCTGCTAGTATTCGATTTATATATTTAACTGTCCCTATATTGCATATGTATGTGTAGAGAGGTCTAACTTCTTCTTCCTGTAATGATCTCTCCTTTGTTATATAATGCCCCTTTGTCTTTCTTTATGGCCTTTGTTTTAAAGTCCATTTTGTCTGATATGAAAATGGTGCACTCGCTTCTTGTTATTCCCACATGCATGAAATATTTTCTCTATCCATTTAGTCTGTGTTTGTCTTATATGCTGAAATGAGTCTCTTGCAGGCAACATATTGCAAGTTCTTAGCTTTTTTTTTTTCCCTAATCAGTCTGCCATGCTATGGTTTTGATCAGAGCCTGTTGTTTACTAAAATTTAAAGTAATTATTGATATGTATGTACTAATTTTCATTTTAATATTTGTTTTACAGTTTTGAGGGTAGCTCTTTTTTGTTCACTTGTTCTTTTTGTTTTTCCTTTCCCATTTGATGACTTTTTGTTTTTTGTAAAACCATGCTTTTGATTTATGGCTACCATAGAGTTCAAGTATGCTGACCCATGATATTTATTTGCTTCAAACTGATAGTAATTCAAGTTCAACTGTATTTTCAAAGCTCTGTATTTATATACTCCTCTCACCCACATTTTGTGATTTTGGTGTCCTATTTTACATCTTCATGCTTATCATTTTACACTGTATTGCAGTTACAATTATTTTTACACTTTTATTGTTTTTCAATCTATGTACTAGGTAAGTGTAAAGAAGGAAATGGCAACCCACTCCAGTATTCTTGCCTGGAGAATCCCATAGAAATAAGAGCCTGGTGGGCTACAGTCCATGGGGTCACAAAGAGTCAGATACAGCTGAGTGACTAACACATAAACACACTAGTTAAGCGATCTTCAATCCTTTCTTATATTTGCCTTCCCGGTTTCTGAAAAAATCTTGCTTCTTTTCCATTTAGAGAAGAGCTATCAATATTACTTTTAAAGTATAAATAATATTGCTGAATTATTTTAGTTTTCGTTTGTCTAAGAAGCTATTTTTATTCTATTCTAAATTATAATCTTGCTTATTAGAGGATTCTACATTACAGATTTTTCCTGTTCACAATTTTGATCTAATCATGCCACCCTATTCTGGCCTGGAAAGTTTCTGCAGAGAAACCAGCTGATAGTCTTATAGGGATCTCTTGTAAATGACTTTTTGCTTTGCTTTTGCTGCCTTTAGAATCCTATTTAACATTTCCCATTTTAATTGTGACACGTCTTTTAGTGCACTCAATTTGAGTTCATCTTGTTCTGGACCCTCTGTGTTTCCTATGCCTGTATATCTGTTTTCTTCTTTAGATTTGAGAAGTTCTCATCCATAATTTCTTCAAATACTTTTTTGATCCCCCCTTCTCTTTTGGGAGCCCCTATATTATCCCATAGATCTCATATGTTACTTTCTTTTCTTACTTTTTTCCACTTATCTTTTTGTCTGCTATTCTGATTGCTTGATTTACATTCTTCCATCTTCCAGATCACTTATTCCTTCTTCTGTTGAATTTAATCACCTATTCATTGCTTTTAGATTTCTTTTTATCTCAACAATTGAATTATCTTTTATTATTTCATCTTTATAGTTTTAGTTCCTTCTTTACTGCATTTTTATAGGTAATGTTTCTCAAATCAGTTAAGAGTTTTATTACCAACTTTTGGAACATGAGTCCTCATTTATATTGGAGATTGTTGTGAGGTACAGCTATCATTGTTAGGCTCTGCCTGTCCTGATTGCTTACAAGCTAGCTAACAGGCATGCCTTACAAGTATTAATATAATCTAGGCTTCTCTACTCTCTTTACTATCCCAGCAGTTTTCCCAGCAGGCAAATTTCTTGTCTCCTCCTCACAGGACGCATGACTGGGATGCCCAGATTGTGGCTTGATCTGCTCACTTCCCAGAGTTAGCATTGCCTGTATAGACCTTCTCTTTTTGACGGATCTTTCCCAGAAACTCATTTTCTGATCTGAAGCTTATTAAAAAAAAAAAACTATCTAGTTATATAGAGACATTTCTTGCAATTTTAGTTGTACAGTAGTTCTGTCAGCTTCTAGTTAGTTTTCTGTGAGAAATGCTTCAAATATAGATGCATTTTTAATGTGTTTGTAGTGGAAGATTAACTCCATGTCCTCCTACTCTCCCAGTTTGATCCTATTCTCTTATAAGCATATTTTTGGTATAAGTCAAAAGCCTCCCATATTTAAACTAAATTTACTCTCTGAAGCAGCTGAAATTTTAAATATGGATATTCTTTGGATTCTTTATAAATGATATTTATCTAAAATAAGAGAAAGAATAAGTAATGACACGGAGATATTGGCTTTTTAGTTGCTATCAAGTTATTTTCCTGGAATATAGAAGGTAGATCTTGTGTATTTAAAGTAATATTCAATTTCATTATGAGTAAGAATGCAAATAGTTTGTAAATGCTTCTCAACATTATTTTGAGTTGCCTTTTTATTACATATAAGATGAATTTATCTTCTTTGCTTGGTGACAATTCCATCTCATTCATCCTTCTATCCGGATGAAGTGGGAATAAATAGATATTTTCCCTGTCTCACTGATTCTCTTACACAGCTACTACACTGTACTAAGATCTCACCTCAAGTCAGGCCAAAATAAATGAGAATCCCTTCCCTTTTATTACTCAAACTTTACCCTTCTAAATATCCAAAGAGACCAACAATGAGTTTATACCATCTAAACAGTATGTGCTGTGTCTGATATCTAAATGGATATATCTCTTTTTAGAAAATTGAAGTGTAATTTACTTACAATATTATATTGTTTTAAATATACAACACACTGCTTTAATATTTTGAGGTTGTATTCCATTTAAGGTTAATGTTCTCAGAAATTCTACAATTATCCCCATGTCCTTTCACTAAATTATTTTCTGCTCACACTGGCCTAGTCAGTGTCTGATGTTTACAAATGAGAGCCCTGATGGGTTCAACTGCCCTGGACAGTGCATGCAGCTCCTGCCTTCCTGCTGGCTGGAGAGCAGAGAAATCACATCCACTGCCACTCTCAGTCTTCCATGTGACTCGTCGCCATGGGGATGGCAGGTTAACCGTCCACTTCTTCCTCAAAGTCTTCCTTTGTATTTCATGGAACACATCACCAGAGAAATAATTGGTAACTCTCAGTTCTTAAAATTCCTCTTACTTCCTCGGGGCTTCCCTTGTGGCTCAGCTATTAAAGAATCCACCTGCAATGCAGAAGACCTGGGTTTGATCCTTGGGTTGGGAAGATTCCTTGGAGAAGGGAAAGGCTACCCACTCCAATATTCTAGCCTGGAGAGTTCCAAGACCAGTATAGTCCACGGGGTCCAGTATAGTCCAAGGAATGTATAGTCCACGGGGTTCCAAAGAGTCAGGCACAACTGACTGACTTTCACTCACTCACTCAAAGTTATAAAATATTAGCTATGTCCACTGTGTTTGTAGCTTATTTATTTTACATATAGTAATTTGTATATACTGCCACTTACCCCTAACTTGCCCTTCCCCATTTTCCTTTCACCCCTGGTCACTCCTAGCTTGTCTCTATATCTATGAATCTGTTTCTCTTTTGTTACAATAATTCATATATTTTTTAGATTACAGATAAAACATACACTGTGCAAAATTTATCTTTCTCTGACTTATTTCACTAAGCATAGCACCCTCCATATCCATGTATGGTGCTGTAAATGGCAAATTTTCATTATTTTATGGATAAGCAAAATCTATTGTTTATAGCACATCTTTTTTAATCCACATACATTGAAGGGCACTTTGGTTGCTTCCATATATTGGCTACTTTAAATAATGTTACTATAAACATTGGAATACTCATATATTTTTAAATTAGTGTTCGTTAGTTTGTTTTTCTGGATATATATCTAGACATGGGAGAAGGGAATGGCAAACCACTTCAATAATGTTGCCTAAAGAACCCCATGAACAGTATGAAAAGGCAGAAAGATACAAGGATGTTGAGCCCCTCAGGTTATTAGGTGGCCAATAAGCTACTGGGGAAGAGTGCAGAAATAGCTCCAGAAAGAATGAAAAGGCTAGATCAAAGCAGAAAAGATGACCAGTTGTGGATGTGTCTGGTGGTATATATCAAATCTGATGCTATAAAGAACAATATTACATAGAAAACTAGCATTTAGGTCCATGAATTAAGATAAATTGGATGTGGTCAAACAGGACATGGCAACAGTGAATGTCGACATTTTAGGATGGTTCTATGAAGAACTGCAAGACCTTCTAGAACTAACAACAAAAAAAGATGTCCTTTTCATCATAGGATATTAGAATGCAAAAGCAGGAAGTCAGGAGATACCTGGAGTAACAGGCAAGTTTGGCCCTAGAATACAAAATGAAGAAGGGTGACAGAGTTTTCCCAAGAGAGTACACTGATTATAGAAAGCACTCTCTTACAGAAACACAAGAGACAACTCTATACATGGACATTACCAGACAGTCAACACTGAAATCAGAATGATTATATTCTTTACAGCCAAAGATGGACAAGCTCTATACGGCCAGCAAAAACAAGACCTGGAGCTGACTGTGGCTCAGATCATGAGCTCCTTACTGCAAAATTCATGTTTAAATTGAAGAAAGTAGGGAAAACCAATAGGCCAATCAGGTATGACCTAAATCAACCCCCTTAGGATTATTCAGTAGAGGTGAAAAATAGATTCAAGGGATTAGATCTGGTAGACAAAATGTCTGAAGAACTATGGATGAAGGTTCATAGCATTGTACAGGAAGCAGTGATCAAAATTATACCTAAGAAAAAGCAGTTCAAGAAATAAAGGTGGTTATCTGAGAAGACCTTACAAATAACTGAGGAAAGAAGAGAAGTGGAAGGCAAAGAGGATAGGAAAAGATATACCCAACTGAATGCAAAGTTCCAGAGAATAGCAAGGAGAGATAAGAAGCTTTCTTAAATGATCAAAAAAATAAATAAAGAGAGAAAAAAAAACATAATGAGTAAGACAATAATTCTCTTCAAGAAAATTGGAGATATCTAAGAAATGTCATCCAAGGATGGGCATGATAAAGGACAGAAATGCTAATGACCTAACAGAAGCAGAAGATTCAGTGGCAAGAATACACAGAAGAATTTACAAAAAAAAAAAAAAAAGATATTAAAGACCTAAATATCCAAGATAGTTTGTTCACTCACCTAGAAGAAGACATCTTAGAGTGTGTGGTCAAATGACTTTAGGAAGCATTACTAGGAAAAAAGTAATCTTCTTAGTAATTTCCTGAGCTATTTAAAATTCTAAAACATGATGCTTTAAAGTGCTGCATTCAATATGTCAGCAAATTTGGAAAACTCCCACAGGACTGGAAAAAAATCAGTTTTGTTTCCAATCCCAAAGAAGGATAATGTCAAAGAATCCCCAAGCTACCAAAGAACTGTGCTCATTTCACATACTAGCAAGGGAATGCTCAAAATCCATCAAGCTATGCTTCAGCAGCATGTGAACTGAGAACTTCTAGATGTACAAGCTGGGTTTAGAAAAGACAGAGGAACCAGAGATCAAATTGCCAAGATTCATTGGATCACAGGGAAAGCAAAGGAATTCTAGAATAAATAAATGGGATCTAATTAAAATTAAAAGCTTCTGCACAACAAAGGAAATATAAGCAAGGTGAAAAGACAGCCTTCACAATGGGAGAAAATAATAGCAAATGAAGCAACTGACAAACAACTAATCTCAAAAATATACAAGCAACTTATGCAGCTCAATGCCAGAAAAATAAANGAGCAGTTGTTTGGATTTTGCTGTCCTTTCTTTCACATGATTGACAAAAGCATGGTTTTTCCATTTTCAAAGCAATAAAACAGGATCAGTAAAGTGAACTGCTTCATGACACAGTGATGTCTTTCAGATGCAAAAAGCTTTTTTTACCTGTCTGGATCCAATTTAATTCCAACAATTAACCAAAGTACATTTTGTAGATAAAATAAAGGTATGGTTAAAAAGAAGTGGAGGTTACCTAGATCAGTGAGGCTTCACTGTTGAGTCTTTTAGTTCCCAGCACTCCTCTGTCTGAGCTCTGTTTTTTCCATTACCTTATACAAACCAGTTTAAGAAGGTGGCCTGATGTGCTGCAGTCCACGGAGTTGCAAAGAGTCAGACACAACTGAGTGACTAAACTGAGCTGATAAGAAGGTAGTTTCTTTTTTAGAAAACTTTTTTGGAGTATAGCTGATTTACAATGTGTTAGTTTCAAGTGTACAGCAGGGTGAATCAGTTATACACAAACATATGTTCATTCTGTTTAAGATTCTTTTCCCATATAGGCATTGCAGAGTATCGAATAGAGTTTCCTGTGCTATATAGTAGGTCCTTATTTGTCATATGTTTTATATATAATAGTGTGTATGTGTCAATCCCAATCCCATCTGTAGAAAATCTATTTTCTACAGATGTAGAAAATAAATTTATGGTAATTGAGGGGTAAAGAGGGAGATGGAATGCAATTGCTTCAAGCAATTGGAATTTTTAAAAATTTATTTATTTTTAATTGAAGGACAATTGCTTTACAACGTTGTGTTGGCTTCTGCTATACATGAACAAGGATCAGACATAGGTATACATATGTTCCCTCCCTCTTGAACCTTCTTCCCACCTCCCACCCCATCCCACCCTTTTAGGCATAAGTCTTTTTTCCATGTCCATCTCCACTGCTGCTCTACAAATAGTTTCATTAGAATCATCTTTCTAGATTCCATATATACACATTAATATACAATATTTGTACATTTGATTTTGAGATCCCCTCTGTATCAGCGCAGAATTAGCTACTGTCCCAGAACATAAGCCAAAATCAACCTGGAGAAGCTTGTTACAATCACATTCAAGGTACTAGCTCCCTGACTATGAATGTAAGAAGAACTGACTTTGGAAGAGTCATTTGGAAACAAATCTAAGCCAAGTCCGATCTTAAAAATCCTCTAAGAGAAGCAAAATACATGTTATCACAAGAATCCTCCTCCCTGAAACTTCCTAAGCTATGGAAATTGATCACTTTTGTGACGGTGACGATTAAATCAGTAAATTTTTCCTCTCTTCGTACTCCCCAGAATGAACTATCAGCACTGGACATCTGAGAAAACTCAGTTTTGTTGTTCCTTCACCTTACAAATGCAACTCGTGTGCTTGAGAATTTCAGCTGGAATCTTAAAGAACACAAGCAGTTTCTATATCTATGCCATTGAGCAAAATATATAAAGACTCTCATTTAACATTTGCTTATGCTACTTACTCTAGTGTTCTGACCTAGAGAATTCCATGGACTGTAAAGTCTATAGGGTCACAAACCATCGGAAATGACTGAGCGAGTTTCACTTTCATTTCACTTTTATGGCTTGCCAAATTTTAAAAATAAGAGTAGAGGACAAAAGTAGGAACTTCACATGCTCTGGAGTTCTGGGATTTTAGAGGGCCTTTCATACTTCTTTTTGGAATATAAAGTATTTCCTACTCACTGAAAATTAACAAAGTAAATACAATCACATGGATGGTATTTGAAAGCTTGGAGTCTCCTAGGTATTATTTAAAAGTAATAAAATGTTATTGCCAAGGTTTTATCAGTGATGTATCTAATTTAAATTAATTATTTTAATGAAATAAAGACAAAAGATGTGAAGATATATAGACTATATATGCAGATAAATATAAAGTTGTTTACATATTTATATATAATATAATATATATATATTTACACACACATGCACCATTTTACTAAGCCTGATCATAGTTTGCAAGAGGTGAATTTCAGATGTCGAGCGTTTTCAGTGTTATCATCCTAAAATGTTATATCATGATGGTTTCAGATATCTGTTATTATATATCAAAGAACCCCAAAATTCAACAGCTTGAAATTATAGTGTGTTTTTTTGCTGATGACTGTGTAGATCAGACATTTGGGCAGGGTTCTGCAGTGAAGTTTGCCTATGTTATACAATCCCTGGGCCTCTGCCAGGATGGCTATGATGACTTGGAACTGGTGAGGTGTCTATAATTCTCCCTTCTTATGGTTCTGGCTGAGGTGGCTCAGCTGGTGTTGGAGGATCCAAGACGGCTACTCTCACAGATGCATGGGTGCTGGGTGTTGACTGTTGTGTGAGATAGCTCAGTTTTCCTTCACAGGCCCTCTCTCCACTTTTTTTGGATGGTTATCATTCAATAATCTAGCCTAAACTTTTGTACATGGAGACTGGCTTCTAAAAGGACAAAATGGAAGCTTGCAGGGTCTCTTAAGGCTTAGATCTGGAACTGGTAATATATTTTACACGTTATAATTTATTGGCCAAATGAATCACAAGACCAGCCACATCTGAGGAATGTTGGTCGTCTTGGAGACTATCTATCCTCCTTACTAGCATGACATTTTCCTCCCAAGGAAATAAAATTTATCTGCCATATCAGTGTTGATAATTCAAAGGAAAATGCAAAATGATTCAAGAAATTACTGAGAGCATAAAGCCTTAATGAATTTGGGAACTCATATTTTCTACTGAGTTGATATTTCTTATTGAAAGTTAACTGATTTAATTTTTGCTATCATAAAGAATCTGCCTGCAGTGTAGGAGATGCAGGTTCAATCCCTGAGTCAGGAAAATCCCCCTGGAGAAGGAAATGGCAACCCACTCCAATGTTCTTGCCTGGGAAATCCCACGGACAGAGGAGCCTGGTGGACTACAGTCTATGGGATTGCAAAAGTGTCAGACATGACTTAGCAACTAAACAACAACTTGTTGTTCGGCTGTGCAGTATTAGCTTATCAGTCATCTTCCACTCACAAGTATTCATATTCTCATGCAACAAAAGTTTATTGAGCATCTTTTCAGTGCAAGGTAGGCAGTGCTTCAAATGCTGGAAATGTAATAGTAAAAACAAAAAGAAGAAGAAAAACCAATCTGGCCTCAAGGATCTTATATTCTGGTGGAGAAGTAAAAGAATAAATTAGTAATTAAATATACATATGATATGTTATGAAATTAAAAGACACTTATTCCTTGGAAGGAAAGTTATGACCAACCTAGATAGCATATTCAAAAGCAGAGATATTACTTTGCCAACAAAGTTCTGTCTAGTCAAGGCTATGGTTTTTCAGTGGTCATGTATGGATATGAGAGTTGGACTGTGAAGAAAGCTGAGTCCCAAAGAATTGATGCTTTTGAACTGCGGTGTTAGAGAAGACTCTTGAGAGTCCCTTGGACTGCAAGGAGATCCAACCAGTCCATCCTAAAGGAGATCAGTCCTGGGTGTTCATTGGAAGGACTGATGTTGAAGCTGCAACTCCAATACTTTGGCCACCTGATGTGAAGAGCTGACTCATTTGAAAAGACCCTGGTGCTGGGAGGGATTGGAGGCAGGAGGAGAAGGGGACGACAGAGGATGAGATGGCTGGATGGCATCACTGACTCGATGGACATGAGTTTGGGTAAACTCTGGGAGCTGGTGATGGACAGGTAGGCTGGCGTGCTGTGATTCATGGGGTCATAAAAGAGTCGGACATGACTGAGCAACTGAACTGAACTGAACTGATGATATGTTAAGTAGCAATAAGCACCATTAAAATATATATGTGGGGTCAGGGGATAGGGAAAGACTAACGGTAAATTTTCAAGAAAAATAATCAAGAAACATTTCTCCTGAAAAGCTGGCATTTGAGCAGAAATCATAAAAGAAGTGAGAAAATAATCCTTACATATATCTTGCATGCATGCGTGCTCAGTCACTCTGTGATGTATGACTCTACGAGACCATGGACTGTAGCCCACCAGGCTCCTCTTGTCCATGGAATTTTCCAGGCAAGAATACTGGGATGGGTTGCCATTTCTTCCTCCGGGGAAACTTTCCCACCTAGGAATCTAATCCTCATCTCTTGCATCTCCTGCACTGATAGGCAGATTCTTTACTGTTGAGGCATCTGAGAAGCCCTGTGTTTATTTTGTGTGTTTCTTGGTGAACTGAAATAATTAGAAGCAAATAAAACATCAGGTGTGAAGGTATTAAGGGATTCCCTGTTGGCTCAGTGGTAAAGAATCCATCTGCCAATGCAGGAAATGCGGGCTTGATCCCTGGGTTAGGAAGATCCCTTGGAGAAGGAAATGGCAACCCACTCTGGTATTCTTGCCTGGGAAATTCCATGGACAGAGGAGCCTCGCAGGCTACAGTCCGTGGAGTCATAAAGAGTTGGACACAAATTAGCGACAGTATGAGCATGAGGGCACAGAGTATTAAGGCAGGAGCCTACAAGGAAGCCAGTGGGGCTGAAGCCAAGTGTCTAGGGAAGAGGATGGTGCTGGAGAGGCAGCAGGGGACCAGATCTTATAGCCCTTGCAGGACAGGGCAAAGATGGGATTTCACTCTGAGTGAAACAGGGAGCCACTGTAGCTCTTGAGCAGAGGTATGTAATGATCTGATTTATATTTTGACAGGATGATGTTGGCTGCTGTGTGGAGAATAGCAGGGCAGAGGAGGGAAAACTCTATTGGGAGGATACTACAATAGTACAGGTAGACATGGTGTGGACTCAGTGCAGAGACTGACTGTAACAGACAATAAGACAGGGTTAGATTTGAAGTCTAGAAATATTTTGAAGGTAGATCCACTGGGATAGGCTAATAGGGTGAATGTAGAGTGCATTAAAAAAGAGAGAGAGAGAGAAAGAAAGCAAGCATGCCTCCAAAGTTTTCAGTCTGAGAAATGGGGCAGGTGATGGTGTAATTTACTGAGATGGGCCCCATCTTGAATTTCACTTGTATTGAAAAGTACCTCCCTAAAATGTACAACACTTCATTACTGTTTCATTAACCATGAGTACAGAGAAAATGTCAGTCTCTGCTATTTACTTGAAGGTCTCACACAAGGCTCAGGATCATTATTTTAAACACCTATCACCAATGTATAGAGAATGTGATGCCTTGTCAATTATTCTTGAGTCTATACTGACAACATAGCAGAGCTCAAGAGTAGCTTTAAAGAGAATTCTGAAAGATAATAAGTTTTTGTAAGCTGGTACGGTGGTCATTATTTTTTCCTTTTGAAATGGAGAACAGGGAAAAAACTAATATGTGCCTCTCTTGAGTTATACTTTGTTGTTTTATTTAATAATACTTGTCACTGACCTATCAATCAATATATAAAATAAATCTTGGTATATGACCAAAAAGGATAAAACAAAGGAGGTTCGAGTCTAGAAGACACTAGGGCCATACTTTCCTGAAAATTAACAATGCTGTTTTAGTG
Source organism: Neotragus moschatus (assembly GCA_006410615.1). Classification (NCBI taxonomy): domain Eukaryota; kingdom Metazoa; phylum Chordata; class Mammalia; order Artiodactyla; family Bovidae; genus Neotragus; species Neotragus moschatus. Next base: position 270,547 of record SJYA01000249.1, read on the forward strand.
TCAGTGATTTCAACCTCCTCATTTTTTTGTTTTGTGGCAAGATGCTATTAGAATAGCAGGAGACAAAAATCATTAGCAGGAGAAAAGACCAAGAAAGTAGCCACTAAAAGCACCCCGTCACCTTGGTCTCATTTCACAAGGCTACAGCATATTGTCTGCCATCCTTGAGAAAGAATTGAGGGAGGAAAACTGGCAAGAGTTCCTGTAAGGCTCTTGTGGAGGTAATAACACATTATCCCTTTCTTCCAATATTCCTCAGCTGCTGAGAAATACCCTGGTGAACCTTGGTGGAGGCTCAGCCCTGTCATTTTCACAGTGGGAACAACACTGCTTGCTTTCTTGGATATCTGCAGTGGTCGCGCCCCTGCGGAGATGCTGTCTACTTCAAGGGTCTACTTTTTAAGCCTATAGTCTCTCACTGTAGAAAGTTTTCCTATTGTAATTTTTACCACCTGCTTCTAACATTCAGGCTGAGACTGGCTCAGTGGGGAGCCTGACACAATATTTAAACAGCTCAGTCTAACCACCCCCACATGCCCTGCTGACCCCCCACCTGTCTTGTACTCATCCTCAGAACAAAATCTATTCTCCCAACTTAGCCCTCTATGAAAGAAGTACTCAGGATATAAGGAAAACTACAAAATTTGACTAGTCTAACAAAAACTCATTTCTGTAAGGTCAGATGTGTATATTCTTATTGTTAGCATTAATTCAAACACAATGGAGAACCAGACAATTCATTTAACAAGCAAGAGAAGATTTAAATTCAGATTTCCAAACACATTTGCTTTCTCCTGAGATTTACCAAGGAACAAAAGCATTGATTGGTGCAATTTATATCTTATTAAAACAGCTTTAAGATCCTTACTTTAAAATTTTATAAAAGTATTTATACAGCAAAACTTTCTATTGAGGCTGCATTATTATTATTATTATTATTATTATGTGGGTATATTTATGCCATCAAAGGAGAGAATATATTAATTTTATATTGCTGTTTTAATAAATTATTATAAACTGAATGGCTCAAAAATTTGAATTTATTATTTTACAACTCTGGAAATCCAAACACAGGTCTCATTGGGCTAAAATCAAAGTGTCAGCAGGAGGACTATGCTCCTTTCTGGATGCTAAGAGAAAAAAACAAAACAAAACTCTATCCTCTTGTCTTTTCCAGCTTCTAGAGGCTGCCCCCATGCCTTGGCTCTTCAAAATCAATAGCATTGGATCTCCCTCTTCCTTAATTATATATCCCTATGACCTTGGATAGAAAAGATNATCAAAGTGTCAGCAGGAGGACCATGCTCCTTTCTGGATGCTAAGAGAAAAAAACAAAACAAAACTCTATCCTCTTGTCTTTTCCAGCTTCTAGAGGCTGCCCCCATGCCTTGGCTCTTCAAAATCAATAGCATTGGATCTCCCTCTTCCTTAGTTATATATCCCTATGACCTTGGATAGAAAAGATTTTCAACTTTTAAGGATTGATGTGATTAAGTTGACCTGAATAATTAAGTTGACCTGAATGAACAGAAATGGTATGGACCTAACAGAAGCAGAAGCTATTAAGAAGACGTGGCAAGAAGACACAGAAGAACTGTACAAAAAAGATCTTCACTACCAAGATAATCACGATGGTGTGATCACTCACCTAGAGNGAGTCAGAAATGACTGAGCAACTGGGCTTCCTTACTAATAGTAAAGAACCCACCTGTCAATGTGAGAGAAAGAGGAGAAGCAGGTTGAATCCTTGGTTGGAAAGATTCCCTGGAGGAGGGCGTGGCAACACACTCCAGTATTCTTGTCTGGAGAATCCCATGGATGGAGAAGCCTGGCAGTCTACAATCAATAGAGTCACACAAAGTTGGACACGACTGAAGCGACTTAGCACTCACACAGGAACACATTGACTGCTAAGGAAGGGAGCTTCTGAGTGCTAGAAACAATCTACATTTTCATCTTAGTGGTTACAATACTGTGCACATTTGTGAAAAGTTCCTTTAAAGTCAAGATTGTGCATATCACTGTTCTAAATTCTAACAATAAAAAAGTTGAGTTGCTGTGGAAAATGAGGCTAATCAATATTATTTATACTACTGTAAATCATTGTTTCCTACTTGGCACGTTCTTCCTGCTCAAGACCTAAACTTCTGGTTCACTTCCCTGCTTGCTGACTGGGACTCAAATATGAAAATTCAATGAAAAATGACAAATAGAGTCTGTTTACAGATAAAAACAGTGAGTGAGAATTTATTGGCTGCTTGGTCAATAAACATAGGGACTAAATGAATGCACAAATTAAACAAAATTCTTGGAGTAATACTAACATGATTAAAAGCCCTCAAAGAATTTACAGTCTAGTTAGAGAAATGATATACTGAAATATATAAAGCACAAAACAGTATAAGAATGAATTAATTCAGTTTCATGAACCTAGCTTTTTCTGAGGTAGAGCCACTCTAAAATATGATTTTCGGTCATTGAAGAATTTATACCTCTCTAATCCCTCCCACTTTCATTTTTAGTACTAATTCTACCTTCTTTGAGAAATTTAGTAAACTACTTGTAATAAACATGTAAAACTTCCAATGCATTTCTATTTTTAGAGTGATTTTTCAATCACATGACAAACTTCTTTTTGAGTAAAAATATTCTTTTAAAGGCTAATTTAAATCTATCATAAAACCTGTAAAGCAAAGCTCTTAATTATTAAAATGAGAAGAATCTGGGTTTGCTCATGAAAACCTAAGGAAAAGAAAGGAGCTAAGTCATTTCACTTAAAATGAAAAAGCATTTAGAAGAAGTGGGATAATAGGAACGAGAGGGGAATAAGAGTGTTGCATGAATAAAATCACTTATGTCTACCATGGCTACAAATCCTGATTATCTGACACAATCATGATTAATTCCTGTTGTCCCAATGTCCTGTCATATTTATCTTTTGTCCCTGATTTTTTTTTTCTATTACTGTAATTGTGGACGAGTTTTGAGTTTTGAAGTTGTAGGGAATCCCTCGTGGTTCAGTGGTAAAGAATTCACCTGCGGTACAGAAGATGTGTGTTCAATCTCTGCATACAGAAGACCCCTTGGAGAAGGAAACTGCAACCTGCTTCAGCATTCTAGCCTGGGAAATCCCATGGGCAGAGGAGCCTGCCAGGCTATAGTCCATGAGGTCACAAGAGTTGGACACAATTTAGCAACTAAACCACCACAGAGTTCACTTTAGAACTCTATTTGAACTTGTAGCTTCTGACACACAACAAACAAGTATGCAATGAGAGGCATGCTCTTTTGAACATGTCATTAAATCTGTAAGACAATCAGTGATAACACATCTCTTTTCCTCATCCACCCAGATACTATATGGCTAACACCTCCCACTTGAGAACTTTCACTGATACAATGAGGCTTGCTCAGAGAACACAGACTGGATACAGACAATGGTGGGAGAAGTACTAGATTCTGCTTCCTCTGCCAGCCATTGTGTGTGCCAATTTGTTATACTGAAGCCTATTCTGTAGCCTGTGAATTGCAGAAAAATACCAGGCTACTGATTGATGGGGTCAGAGGGCAATGTAGGAAATATAGCTTAAGTAAATGCAAACTAAACACAGAAAATAGAGTCTGAGTAGCCCTAGGGCAACCGAGATGCCGCCCTGGGGACAGAGACACTGCAGCAGCCTTTTTTGAAAGCTCATTCTACTGTAATAATGCAATAACACCTGCAATGGTAAACACTATTTTGGAATCCTCCTTTTAGCCTACTGAAGACAAGAGTTTATCTGCCCACTAGTGGGCAGGCACCAGCCTGATTTTGTCTCCTTCTTCTACACAGATAGCCACATAGGGACTTTGTCACACCCACTAGTTGGTCACAACCAGACCTGTGCCCCTCTAGGCCATGTGGGAAATCCATGTGGGAAATCTACATATGTGGGAAATCTAATTCTCCCTCCAGTGGGCCCACAGTTACCACATGAGACACAACCTCATAGACAACTGGACCAGGAACCAGCACCACCACAAAATAAGGGCATACACAGCCCATCTAGGGGGCATCTCTAACACATACATAGCTCTGGTAACCAGAGGAGAGCATGCCACTGGGCCCCATAAGACATCAATATGTCTACTTCTCCAAGATTGGGAAACATAACCAACCTATCTAACATATACATAAACACAGAGAATTGGAAAATGTAAAGAGAATGCTCAAACTACCACTCAATTGCACTCATCTCACATGCTAGTAAAGTAATGCTCAAAATTCTCCAAGCCAGGCTTCAACAATACATGAACCGTGAACTTCCAGATGTTCAAGCTGGTTTTAGAGAAGGCAGAGGAACCAGAGATCAAATTGCCAACATCCACTGGATCATCAAAAAAGCAAGACAGTTCCAGAAAAATATCTATTTCTGAATAATTGACTGTGCCAAAAATTTGACTATTTGGATCACCAAAAACTGTGGAAAATTCTGAAAGAGATGGGAGTACCAGACCACCTGACCTGCTTCTTGAGAAATCATGGAGGTCAGGAAGCAACAGTTAGAACTGGACATGGAACAAAAGACTGGTTCCAAATAGGAAAACGTGTACGTCAAGGCTGTATATTGTCATCCTGCTTATTTAACTTATATGCACAGTACATCATGAGAAACTCTGGACTGGAAGAAGCACAAGCTGGAATCAAGATTTCTGGGAGAAATATCAATAACCTCAGCTATACAGATGACACCACCCTTTTGGCAGAAAGTGAAAAAGAACTAAAGAGCCTCTTGATGAAAGTGAAAGAAAGGAGTGAAAAAGTTGGCTTAAAGCTAACATTGAGAACACTAAGATCATGGCATCTGGTCCCATCATTTCATGGTAAACAGAGGGGAGAAACAGTGTCAGACTTTATTTTGGGGGGCTCCAAAATCACTGCAGATGGTGACTGCAGCCATGAAATTAAAAGATGCTCGCTCCTTAGAAGAAAAGTTATAACCAACCTAGGCAGCATATTAAAAAGCAGAGACATTACTTTGCCAACAAAGGCCTGTTTAGTCAAGGCTATGGTTTTTCCAGTAGTCATGTATGGACTTATCTAAGTAGAAAAGTCACAACTAGAAATATAAAAATTATAAAGCAAAAACTCACTGTTAAAGGCAAAAATACAGTAAAAATAGTAGATTAGCCACTAATAAAGACAATAGGAAGCTTAAAAAAGCAAATTTGTAAAAATTGTCTATCCACAATAAGTAATTGAGAAGTGCACAAAACAAAAAGACATAAAATATACTGTCAAAGCAAAAGAGACACAGATGTATAGAACAACCCCCTGTTAATGTCAGAAGAGTAGGTGGAAAGCATAACACAGTAAAGCAGGCAGACTGGTTTTGTAGGGTAGATGCTTGGAAACAGGGGATCTCCTGAGGCTCAATCCCGCCTTTGCATATGCCAAGCCTCTTTCCTCATGACATTTGCCATGGGCGGAGTTCCTCACGCTGGCTCCTGGCAATGCGCCACTTTGCATGGAAATCTATTTCTGTATTCTAAAATCTCTATAAACCAAATGGGGACACTGTTTCTTATTTTCTAGCTACATGTGTAGCTTTATCATGTATGTTAAGGGGCAGTTAATTCTCTCATGAAGCTGAAATGAAGCCTAACTAAAAAGAGTTATCACACTGCAGACAGCTAGAAACAAGTTATCATTAACAAGGAGAGCAGTGTTTTCTAACAGATATAGAGTAATGCAGTCAGCAAAGCCAATAACTCCTGAAGGCTAGGCTCAGAGCCNATGCTTGGGGCTGGTGCACTAGGATGACCCAGAGGGATGGTATGGGGAGGGAGGTGGGAGGGGGGTTCATGATTGGGAAAATGTGTACACCCATGGTGGATTCATGTTGATGTATGGCAAAACCAATATAATATTGTAAAGTTTAAAAAAAAAAAAAAAAGAAAGTTAGATTCTTAACCACTAGACCACTGGGGAAGTCTTCTCACAATCTACACTTGTAAATAAAATTCTGTTGGAACACAGGAAAAAAAATATATGTTGTCAAAACCAATAAACTTAAAAAGGGAAATGAAATTGCAAAGTTTTTAGAATGAATTTCAACTTAAGAGATCAGCAATTTAAAATAATATGTAGACTCACACATAACAAAGCAGTGTTAAAATAATGATATTTTTAAAATAAAGCATCTTGCAAAAAAATCATATGTGGATAGATGATAGGTATGCAGACAGGCACAGAGATGATAGATAGATAGGTAGCTGTAATAAACCTCATGGTAAAGTCACAAACAAAAGTCTATGAGATACACCCCCCAAAAGAGAAAGGAATTCAAATACTAATGATAGTCACCAAATCACAAGGAAAAGAGAACAAAAGAAGAAGAAAAGAACAAAGTGAAAATTGCTCAGCCATGTCCAACTCTTTGCAACCCTATGGACTATACAGTCCATGGAATTCCCCAGGCCAAAATACTGGAGAGGGTAGCTGTTCTCTTCTCCAAGGGATCTTCCCAATCCAAGGATCGAACCCAGGTCTCCCACATTGCACGTAGATTCTTTACCAGCTGAGCCACTAGGGAAGCCCACGAATATTGGAGTGGTAGCCTATCCCTTCTCCAGTGGATCTTCCCAACCCAAGAATTGAACTCAGGTCTTCTGCATTGCAGGCAGATTCTTTACCAGCTGATCTGAGGGAATCTCTCAAAAACAATTAACACAGTGGTAANAGATTCTTTACCAGCTGAGCCACTAGGGAAGCCCACGAATATTGGAGTGGTAGCCTATCCCTTCTCCAGTGGATCTTCCCAACCCAAGAATTGAACTCAGGTCTTCTGCATTGCAGGCAGATTCTTTACCAGCTGATCTGAGGGAATCTCTCAAAAACAATTAACACAGTGGTAATAAGTACATTTTATGAGACGAGTATCACCCTGATACCAAAATCAGATAAAGACACCACAAAAAAAAAAATTGCAGGCCAATATTGCTAATAAACATATGCAAAAATCCTAAAAAATATTAGCAAACTGAAGTCAGTAATATATTAACAGGATCATATACCATGACTAAGTGGGATTTATCCCAGGGATGCAAGGATGGTTCAATATCCAGAAATCAATCAATGTGATACACCACATCAAGAATTTGAAGAAAGATTGTCATATGATCATCTCAATAGTTGTAGAAAAAAATCTTTTGACAAAAGTCAACATTCATTTATGATAAAAGCTCTCAACAAAGTGTATATAAACATATATCAGCATAATAAAGATCATATATGATAAACTCAGTCAACATTATACTCAATGGTGAAAAAGTGAAAGCATTTCCTCTAAGATGAGGAACAAGATACCCATTCTTGCCACTTATACTCAACATAGTATTGGAAGTCCAAGCCACAGCAATCAGCTAAGAAAAAGAGATAAAAGGAATCAAAATTTAAAAGGAAAATGTAAAACTATCACTATTTCCAGGTAACATGATACTATAATAGAGAAAATCCTAAAAATGCCACCAAAACCACTATTAGAACTAACAATTGAATTAATTCACAGTGAAGTTTTAGGATAAAAAATTAACACCACATTATCACCTAATAGGCTCTGTACATGGTACTGTAATTTACTCACTAACTGCCTTTCTCTAGACTTCTATGGATAATCACTAACCATCATTAATGAATAAGTTGTTATTGCAGTTTATTACATAGAGTTGTCCTTGTAAGAAGCAGTCGATAGCAAATCAATAGCTGCAGTTAAGAGTTTTTCTTTTTCTGAAAATAGTTCATATTTAATTATATAACAGAATAAAAGATGAAAAATAATTTTCTTTTTATAGAGTGGAAACATTACTTACTACAAATCTATAAAGGACTTCATTGTTTTTGTTGAGTTATTAAGTCATGTCTGACTCTTTATGATCTCTAGGACTGTGATACACCAGGCTCCTCCCCTCTCCTTCACTATCTCCTAAAGTTTGCTCAAATTCATATCCATTGAGTCAGTGATGCTATCTAAACATCTCATCCTTTGCCAACCCCTTCTTTTTTAGCCTTCAATCTTTCCCAACATCAGGGTCTTTTCCAATGAGTTGGCTCTTCACATCAGGTGGCCAAAGTATTGGAGCTTCAACAACTGTCCTTCCAATGAATGTTCAGGGTTGATTTCCTTTAGGATTAATTGGTTTGATATCCTTGCAGTCCAAGGGACTCTAAGGAGTCTTTTCCAACACCACAGCTCAAAAGCATTAAATTTTTGGCATTCATCTTTCTTTATGGTCCAACTCTCATACACGACTACTAGAAAAACCGTAACTTTGACTATACAGACCTTTGTCAGCAAAGGACCTAATTTGGCTCAATCATAAAAGTTAGTTTTAATCAGAATTTTGAAGATTAACGAGGGAAGAGATAGCAGTTGACCAAAAAAACCATCAGAGCAATAATAACTAGCATTTATTGAGTGTATACTGTGTGCTCTATGCATGGTAAGCAGTATTTCATTGTACTATTTCACAACACTGTGAGATAAGAACCATTATCAAAGCGTTTGATTTACTAGGAAAACTGAGGCTCAGACTGTTAAGTAGCAGGAGACATTATAGCTGCAAGTGGCAAAACTTAGATTTCAATGCCTTCAGCCCTTCTAAGACCTTGGACTATCATTACTACTGACATGGAGCCACAAAACCAAGTTGGGCAAAACAGACATGGCCTCTGAGTAGGAGAAAATTTTTTTCTTTGCTCTAAGCAGTTATTTCTTATTATATTTGAGTTCCTTATTTAAGAGGTATGAAACAAAACATCTTGTGGTTTTAAACTCTAGCAGACTGAATTTCCACCATATTGCTTCCAAACAGTGCTCTGTCCATTGTCACTGCACCACTCTGCCCCCATCTGGTGGCAGCATACACACACAGTAAGGAAGAACAAGATTTCTTAAAACTATCTTTGGTTATAAATTTGTCAAATATCTGTTCTTTTTGTTATTAATTAGAACACTTAGAACACTAAGTTTAAAATATCATATTTTGACATAACAGTTTTTTAAGAAACAAAGTTCATTAAAATAAAAAATTGCAGCCTGTTTCACATTAGTAAAAGTAAGTTTATCAACTTAAATTGGACTACACCTAAAGAAAATATTATTAAGAAAATATGCAAAACTGTACAGTGTGAATCAAAAATTATTCATAGTATTATGTTCAATTATATATGAACAATTATATATGGCTCAATGAAACTAAGCTATATCATGAGGGGCCACCCAAGACAGACGAGTCATGGTGGAGAGGTCTGAAAGAATGTGGTCCACTAGAGAAAGGAATGGCAAACCACTTCACTATTCTTGCCTTGAGAACCCCATGAACAGTATGAAAAGGCAAAAAGATAGGACATTGAAAGATGAACTCCCCTGGTTGGTAGGTGCCCAGTATGCTACTGGAGATCAATGGAGAAATAACTCCAGAAAGAATGAAGGGATGGAATCAAAGCAAAAACAACACCCAGCTGTGGATGTGACTGGTGATAGACACAAGGTCCAATGCTGTAAAGAGCAATATTGCATAGGAACCTGGAATGTTATATCCATGAATCAAGGCAAGTTGGAAGTGGTCAAACAGGAGATGGCAAGAGTGAACATTGACATTCTAGGAATCAGCGAACTAAGATGGACTGGAATGGGTGAATTTAACTTAGATGACCATTATAGCTACTACTGTGGACAGGAATCCCTTAGAAGAAATGGAGTAGCCATCATAGTCAACAAAAGAGTCCAAAATGCAGTACTTGGATGTAAGCTCAAAAATGACAGAATGATCTCTGTTCGTTTCCAAGGCAAACCATTCAATATCATAGTAATCCAAGTCTATGCCCCAACCAGTAACACTGAAGAAGATGAAGTATGAACAGTTCTACTAGGACCTACAAGTACTTTTAGAACAAACACCCAAAATGATGCCCTTTTTCATTATAGGGGACTGGAATGCAAAAGTAGGAAGTCAAGAAAGATCTAGAATAACAGGCAAACTTGGCCTTAGAGTACAGAATGAAACAGGGCAAAGGTGAATAGAGTTTTGCCAAGAGAACGCACTGGTCATAGCAAACACCCTCTTCCAACAACACAAGAGAAGACTCTACACATGGATATCACCAAATGGTCAAAACCAAAATCAGACTGATTATATTCTTTGCAGCCAAAGATGGAGATGGAGATCTATAGAGTCAGCAAAAACAAGACCGGAAACTGACTGTGACTCAGGTCATGAGCTCCTTATAACCAAATTCAGACTTAAATTTTAGAAAGTAGGGAAAACCACGAGACCATTCAGGTATGACCTAAATCAAACCCCTTATGATTATACAGCAAAAGTGAGAAATAGATTTAAGGGACTAAATTTGATAGACAGAGTGCCCGATGAACTATGGACTGAGGTTCATGACATTGTACTGGAGACAGGGATCAAGACCATCCCCAAGGAAAAGAAATGCAAAAAAGCAAAATGACTGTCTGAGGAGGCCTTACAAATAGCTGAGAAAAGAAGAGAAGCGAAAAGCAAAGGAGAAAAGGAAAGATATACCCATTTGAATGCAGAGTTTCAAAGAATAGCAAGGAGAGATAAGAAAGCCATCTTCAGTGATCGGCGCAAAGAAATAGAGGAAAACAACAGAATGGGAAAGACTAGAGATCTCTTCAAGAAAATTAGAGATACCAAAGGAACATTTCATGCAAAGATGGACACAATAAAGGACAGAAATGGTACGGACCTAACAGAAGCAGAAGATATTAAGAAGAGAGGGCAAGAATACACAGAGGAACTGTACAAAAAGATCTTCATGACCCAGATAATCATGATGGTGTGATCACTCATCTAGAGCCAGACATTCTGAAATGTGAAGTCAAGTGGGCCTTAGAAAGCATCACTAAGAACAAAGCTAGTGGAGGTGATGGAATTCCGGTTGAGATATTTCAAAGCCCAGAGATAAATCCACGCACCTACGGACACCTTACCTTTGACAAAGGAGGCAAGAATATACAATGGAGAAAAAAATCTCTTTACAAGTGATACTGGGAAAACTGGTCAACCACTTGTAAAAAAATGAAACTAGAACACTTTCTAACACAATACACAAAAATAAACTCAAAATGGATTAAAGATCTAAATGTAAGACCAGAAACTATAAAACTCCTAGAGGAAAACATAGGCAAAGCACTTCCGACATAAATCACAGCAGGATCCTCTATGATCCACCTCCCAGAATATTGGAAATAAAAGCAAAAATAAAAAAATGGAACCTAATTAAAATTAAAAGCTTCTGTACAACAGAAGAAACTATAAGCAAGGTGAAAAAACAGACTTCAGAATGGGAGAAAATAACAGCAAATGAAGCAACTGACAAACAATTAATCTCAAAAATATACAAACAATTCCTGCAGCTCAATTCCAGAAAAATAAACGACCCAATCAAAAAATGGGCCAAAGAACTAAATAGACATTTCTCCAAAGAAGACATATGGATGGCTAACAAACACATGAAAAGATGCTCAACATCACTCATTATCAGAGAAATGCAAATCAAAACCACAATGAGGTNTATATTAAAAAGCAGAGATATTACTTTGTCAACAAAGGTCCATCTAGTCAAGGCTATGGTTTTTCCAGTTGTCATGTATGGATGTAAGAGTTGGACTATAAAGAAAACTGAGCACTGAAGAACCGATGCTTTTGAACTGTCATGTTGGAGAAGACTCCTGAGAGTCTCTTGGACTGCAAGGAGATCCAACAAGTCCATCCTAAACTAAATCGGTCCTGAATGTTCATTGGAAGGAGTGATGTTGAAGTTGAAATTCCAATCCTTTGGCCACCTGATGAGAAGAGCTGACTCACTGGAAAAGACCCTGATGCTGGGAAAGATTGAGGACAGGAGGAGAAGGGGACAACAGAGGATGAGATGACTGAATGGCATCACCAACTCAATGGACATGGGTTTGGCTGGACTCCAGGAGTTGGTGATGGACAGGGAGGCCTGGTATGCTGTGGTTTATGGGGTCACAAAGAGCCGGACACCACTGAGTGACTGAACTGAACTGAACTGAAATCACCAAATGAAAAACTTCTAGATAAGTTATTTCAAGCCAACTACTATTGATTTAAGATTATTTCAGGTAATTTCCAGCAATAAGTGGAAATATGGTAGAATTTTGTGGCCTGTGAAACACTTCCAAAACTGTAGATGTCTTGTTGCTGGGGACATAACAATAATATGTTTTAGGTCTACACATATGATGATTACAGCCAGCAGCCTTCAAAATAAGACAAAAGTGGGATAGGGGTTGGAATCATGATGGAAGGAACCATAAAGTTCCTATAAAGTTTTTATAGATACTCCAGAAGATCAGATATGAGAGTTTCTATAAATGAAGCATAGATGTTGAATCAGAATGCAAGGTGAGTATAATTGAAAATTGATAAGAATAGTTGTAATATAAATTTAAGTCCCTCTCACACCTACTCATCAGAAGTAGATCTTGTTTGCCTTAAATTTGGTAGCCTATAATATGTCCTGTTCTCCATCATCTCCAGAGCTTTGTGCATATTCTCCATGTGCCTGAAACACTGCTTGTTCTAACTTTCATCTTCTAAGTGTAGCTAATGTTATAGTTTATGCTTAGCCATTTGCCCTCAGAAGCCTTCTCCTTAACCACCCGAGGTGGAGCCAGACACTGGCTTTTTTAGCATCTGTACATACCTTATCAGAATGTAAATAGACCACTTGGAAATGTTTTGTTTGCCTGAGAGTATCTTCTGCTAGGATAAGGGTTTCCTGAAAGCAGGACATGAATTGTCTTCATGAGTAGTCAGAGCACTCAGCATGGCATCTCATACAGAAGAGTACATAATCACACTTGATATTTACTGAGCACCTACTCTGTGTCAAACACTGTCCTGTGAGCTTTACTACCTTAAGAGAATTAATCTTTACAAAATTGTCATGAACTTATTACCTTAAAAGACAGAGAAGACTTTGGCAATGACTTGGAGAAGACAATGGCAACCCACGTCAGTACTCTTGCCTGGAAAATCCCACGGGTGGAGGAGCCTGGTAGGCTGCAGTCCATGGGGTCGCAAAGAGTTGGACATGAATGAGCAACTTCACTTTCACTTTCAAGCATTGGAGAAGGAAATGACAACCCACTCCAGTGTTCTTGCCTGGAGAATCCCAGAGATGGGGGAGCCTGGTGGGCTGCCGTCTATGGGGTCGCACAGAGTCAGACACGACTGAAGTGACTTAGCAGCAGCAGCAGCAGCAAGAATCTATACAGGTGGTAAAGTGGAAGATTTGGACTTCAGAGCTCACAGTCTTTGTCACTGCAGAGTACCACCTGTTCCACCATAGCTGTGTATTCATTTGGATCAACATCATCATCTATGAAGGATGATTGTTAAACTCTCTTTTCTAAAGAGAGAAATACCCAGGATAATAGTTATAATTAAGGATATTGGAGNGTGGAAGATTTGGACTTCAGAGCTCACAGTCTTTGTCACTGCAGAGTACCACCTGTTCCACCATAGCTGTGTATTCATTTGGATCAACATCATCATCTATGAAGGATGATTGTTAAACTCTCTTTTCTAAAGAGAGAAATACCCAGGATAATAGTTATAATTAAGGATATTGGAGAATTATTTAAAATGAATTATGAAGTAACTTCAAGAATATGCCTGGATAATCCAAAGCCAGACATTTGCTCTTTTAGTGTCCAAATGAGACTTTATTTGAGTGGGTGGGGAGGGGAATGAGAAAAAGTAACTCTAGAATCATACCTCTAACTCCAAAAAGGGTTTTGGGATCAAATTTGGGATCAGTTCACCTAAGAGATCCTGGAATCCCCAATGCAATAAGCCTTCAGTTTATATAAAGGGCAAAGACACTTGCCATCACAGGCCTTTTTCTTCGTTTATTTGTTAGAGAAGTCTTACTAGCTATGTCTTGTCTTTGTTCAATTGAAATATGTGTCCATCTTGGTCTCATATATCCCCTCTAGAAATGGACAGGGCAAATCACCAATGTTCCACACAACTGCTCTTCCAATGTTGAAATGTAATCCTGACGCCTGTTTCCATAATTTCTCTCCAAGCTGAACATCCTCAATTTTTTCAACTGCTCCTCGCATGGTGACTGCAGACATGAAATTAAAAGATGCTTGCTCCTTGTAAGAAAAGCTATGACAAACCTAGATAGTGTTTTAAAAGCAGAGACATTACTTTGCCAACAAAGGTCCATATAGTCAAAGCTATGGCTTTTCCAGTAGTCATGTATGGATGTGAGAGTTCGACCATAAAGAAGGCTGAGTGTGAAAGAATTGATGCTTTTGAACTGTGGTGTTAGAGAAGACTCCTGAGAATCCCTTGGACTGCAAGGAGATCCAACCAGTCAACCCTAAAGGAAATCAGTCCTGAATATTCATTGGAAGGATTGATGCTGAAGCTAAAGCTCCAATACTTCAGCCTCCTAATGTGTTCAGTTCAGTTCAGTCACTAAGTCACATTCGAGTCTTTGCCATCCCAGGAACTGTAGCACACCAGGCTTCCCTGTCCATCACCAACTCCCAGAGCTTACTCAAACTCATGTCCATTGAGTTGGTGATGCCATCCAACCATTTCATCTTCCCTTCTTCTGCTGCCTTCAATCTTTCCCAGCATCAGGGTAATTTTCAATGAGTTAATTTTTCACATCAGTTGGCCAAAGTATTGCAGTGTCAGCTTCAACATCAGTCCTTCCAATGAATACTCAGGACTGATTTCCTTTAGGATTGATTGGTTGGATATCCACGAANCCAACCATTTCATCTTCCCTTCTTCTGCTGCCTTCAATCTTTCCCAGCATCAGGGTAATTTTCAATGAGTTAATTTTTCACATCAGTTGGCCAAAGTATTGCAGTGTCAGCTTCAACATCAGTCCTTCCAATGAATACTCAGGACTGATTTCCTTTAGGATTGATTGGTTGGATATCCACGAAGTCCAAGGGACTCTCAGGAGTCTTCTCCAACACCACAGTTCAAAAGCATCAGTTCTTCGGTGCTCAGTGTTCTTTATGATCCAACTCTCACATCCATGCATGACTACTGGAAAAGCCATAGCTTTGACTAGATGGATCTTTGTTGGCAAAGTAATGTCTCTGCTTTTGAATATGCTATCTAAGTTTGTCATAACTTTCCTTCCAAGGAGCAAGCGTTTTTTAATTCCATGGCTTCAGTCACTATCTGCAGTGATTTTGAAGCCCCCCAAAATAAAATCTCCAGTTTCCATTGTTGCTCCATCTATTTACCATGAAGTGATTGGACTGGATGTCATGATCTTAGTTTTTTGAATGTTGAGCTTTAAGCCAACTTTTTCACTCTCTTTCACTTTCATCAAGAGGCTCTTTAGTTATTCTTCATTTTCTGCCATAAGGGTGGTATCATCTCCATATCTGAGGTTATTGATATTTCTCCCAGCAATCTTGAGTACAGCTTGTGCTTCATCCAGCCCAGCGTTTCTTGTGATGTACTCTGCATATAAGTTAAATAAGCAGGGTACAATATATAGCCTTGTTGTACTCCTTTCTCGATTTGTAACCAGTCTGTTGTTCCATGTCCTGTTCTAACTGTTGCTTCCTAACCTGCATACAGGTTTTTCAAGAGGCAGGTCAGCTGGTCTGGCATTCGCATCTCCTGAAAAATTTTCCACAGTTTGTTGTGATCCACACAGTCAAAAGCTTCAGCATAGTCAATAAAGCAGAAATAGATGTTTTTCTGGGACTCTCTTGCTTTTTAAGTGATCCAGCAGATGTTGGCAGTTTGATCTCTGGTTTCTCTGCCTTTTCTAAAACTGGCTACTGTTGAAGCCTGGCTTGGAGAATTTTGACCATTACTTTGCTAGCATGTGAAATGAGTGCAATTGTTCAGTAGGTTGAGCATTCTCTGGCATTGCCTTTCTTTGGGATTGGAATGAAAACTGACCTTTTCCAGTTCTTTGGCCACTGCTGAGTTTTCCAAATTTGCTGGAATATTGAGTGCAGCACTTTAACAGGATCATCTTTTAGGATTTCAAGTAGCTCAACTGGAATTCCATCACCTCCACTAGCTTTGTTCACAGTGATGCTTCCTAAGGCCCACTTGACTTCGCATTCCTGGATGTCTGGCTCTAGGTGAGTGATCATTACATCATGGTTATCTGGGTCTTCTGTAGAGCCTATTGATTAGAAAAGACCTTGATGCTGGGAGAGATTTAAGGCAAAAGCAGAAGGGGACGACAGGATGAGATGGTTAGATGGCATCACTGACTCAATGGACATGAGTTTGAGCAACCTCCAGAGATGGTGAAGGACAGGAATGTCTGATGTGCTGCAGTCCATGGGATCACAAATGGTTGGACATGACTGAGGGACTGACTGAACAGCAACAACATGTGATTTGGTTTCCACGACCCTCATCACTCTTATTGTTTTACTCTGAAAGGTATTTCACTAAGGAGAAGCCAAGTCCCAGTAATTCATCTACTATTTCCTGATCTCTAACTATCCTTTCACTAAAGTAAGAGGGACTGATGACTGCTAATATGAAGTAGTAATGAAAAAAATACACACCTTTTCTGTATATGTTCACAGTGAAATCACCCAGGACTTTCTGTGTCCAAAGATTGCCTTGAGCTTAGTGATAGGAAACCCACTTTACACAGCAACCAACAAGGATTTAGGAAAGATTAAAAGTGTATTCATTGCCATGAAAAGTGTTCATGATACCATGTTAAAAAAGGAGGCAAGATTATGGATATTAATAATAATTATATGTGTGTATGTTTCAGTAAGGAAAAATATTTTTGAAAAATCTTATATAAGGATATAAATTATTTTTCATAATTTTATGCATTTTTTTAAGTCCTCTAGAGTAATAATGTTATTGTTTCTGCTATCAGCTTGGAAAAAATTTTAAAAATACTTCACTATTATTGCCTAAGTTATCAGATAATCTTAATGAAGTTGACTATAAGCAGAGATCATTAAAAGTGTGTGCACATACGTGTGTGAGAGACAGAAACAGAGATGGTGATTTAAACAGGCAAGGCCCTTTACTGGGGAAGTGAACAATTTAAAACCAATAAAAGTTCTATATACATGAGACAGAAAACTTAGTTGGGAAAAGTATAAAAGGATATCTATGATAAATTGAAATTAATTTTATGCAAAATAAGGGCTAGAAAAGAACTCTGAGGAAGGAGATATAATCAAAGATGATGAGATTTGCAAAAGTAGATTGATCTAGGTTTTGAAAGACAGAAGGTTGAGTTCAGAGAAAATGAAGGATAGCGGAATAAAAGCATGAAAGTGGAAAAGCACGTGGCAGTTACAGGGGACAGTGAGATATGTGATTGGCTGCATCTGTGAATTAGGGAAAGAAATGTCTTTAGGATGATAATGGCCAATAAAACCTGTTATTTAAGGCAAAAGTGTTTAAATTTTATCTATAAGGCTAGGAAGTTCCT
>SJYA01000249.1:288228-298805 GCA_006410615.1 Neotragus moschatus
AGGAAGTTCCTCAAGATTTCAGTTTTGTTTAGTGGGAGAAAGAATAAAATAATTAAGTGTTTTATAAAACATAATTTGATGTATTTGCCAAAAGAGTAAAATCTTGAGTCAAGGAGCCTATTTAAGGATATTTCACATTAAGATTGTGGTGATAAGCATGTTTTAATAGAGGACATAAGCATGAAAATGAATTGGTAAATGAGCAGCACTTTGAGGAAGAAAATTCCTTGGAATACTCTGGGTAAAAAAAAAAAAATTTAAGAAGGAAAAAAAAATTTTTTTAATGACCCCAAGGTTTAGAACCTGTATGGCTAAAAGATTAAGAACACCACTGAAGAAAGAAAAGACAGAGAGGAAAATTAATGGAGAAGAATAGGAGAAAGTTTACTTTTATATACATTTAATGACAAAGCACTCAAATGAAAATGCCCACCAGTTCCCACGTGCTGTGGGAACAGATATCAAGAGAGGTTGGATTTAGAGATGTCGTTCTTAAAGAGCAGGAGGAACAGGTGCTATGGAGCAGAGGGGAAAGGTCAGCCTCTGAGTAGGGGGAAAGCCAGAAAACAACCAAGAAGGGAAACTGAAAGTGTGAAATGTGTCGAGAAATCAAGGCAGAGGGTCCTGAGTTGAGCCATCAATACGTCACTGGTGTGCTTTGCAAAGACAATTATAGTAGGTGTGGTATAGATGTCAGACTCAGACAGGGAGGAATGGGGTGATAGAGGGAGGAAAGAGGGGAGCTTACATCTCCTCTGACTCCCAAGCTTCTAAAAATGTTTAATGTCATTGAAGTAAAAGAAATAGAGCAAAGATCAGACCTGATACATTTTAACAGGGTCAGCATAAGTGCCAACAAAAATTGAAAAGGCAAATTAAAAGCTACCTAAGAGAAAAAATGGTGAAGTTGAGTCATTCTAGAGAATCCTAGAGAGATGGAAAAGTCATTTATCTTTTCTTCTGGGTTGTCTGATTATTTTTTAGATATAGCATATACGGATTGATTCAAATAGTAGTCTGTAAATTTACTGTGTTATTAATAAAACAATTTTAAAATTAGTTAAGATAAAATCAGTTAACGATAAAATCCCAAGCAGGTTATAAATAAGCATAAAGATAGCATGTCTGACTTTTCCCTAGTGTATTGAAAGTATTAACAAACAAGTCTCATAGTCTGAGCTGCCCTTTCATTCAATAAATAATTACTGAGAGCTTGCTGTGTACCAGGCATGGGGGAGATAACACTAAACTACTGAATAAAACACAACTCTTGTTTTAGTGAGATTTGGAGTCAAGATAGGAGTTCAGGCAGCGGTGGATAGACAATGAACAAGTAACACGTCAGATCATGCTCACCACTATGAGAGGATGAGAAGGAGACTAACGGGCTATTTTTATAGGGGAATCAGAGAAAGCCTCAGGTGACACTTGAGCAAAGATAGGAAGAGAATGAAGAGGTGGGCAAACTATGGGTAGCATTCCTAGAAGAAGGCGGATCTGGTGCAGTAGCCCTGAGATGATAAGCAAAGAAGCCAGTGCATCTGTGTGTGGGAGGCAGGGCAGAGGTGGAGACAGGAGAATGGTGGCATTGAGAGGTGGCAGATCATGGCGTAGTTGGCAGAATCTTTGGCTTTAACTCTCAGTGAGATAGACATCCCTCCCATAAAGGATTTTGAGCAGAAGAGTTACTTGACTTAGCTTTAAAAGGATCACCCTGGTGACTGTTAATATATAAAGAATCAACCATGTATAAAGGAAGGGCAGCAGTAGGATCAGGAAGATCAGCTAGGAGGCTGCTGCTGACATGAGCAAATGATGAAGCTGTCCTGGACCAAGGCTGTAGCAGTGGCGGTGAGAAGTAGTTGAATTTCAGTTATAGTTGGAAGGTAAAACTAACAGAGTTAGCTAACAAACTAGATTTTAAATGTCATGTAAAAAGAGCATGGATGTCATGGATGCTTTTGACATTTTGAGAATGGAGTTGTCATTGACTTGAATTTGGAAGACTGAAGAATAACAGGCTTTGGAAGGGTACTATATTAGTTTCCTGTGACAACCATTACAAATTGTCACAAACTAGGTGGCTATTATTGCCTCTAAAATCCCATTGACAGAACAGCTTGGCGGGCTACAGTCCATGGGGTCACAAAGAATTGGACATGACTGAGTGACTGAGAACACACATGGGTGGTTTTAGAACATCAGAAATGATTCTTGCACAGTTTTGGAGGCCAGAAGTCTGAAATCAAAGAATTGGTATGGCCACATTCCCTCTAAAGTCTCTAGGGAGAATTTTTCTTTCTTCCAGCTTCTTAGGGCTCCTGGTGGTCCTTGACTTGTGTCAGCATAACTCTGATACCTTCTCTTATCTTCCCATGGCCTTCTCCCCTGTGTCTCTATATTCTCTCCTCTTGTCTCTGTAAGGACATTGGATGTAGGGCTCACCCTAATCCAGGACGATCTCATCTTAAAGTC
This sequence comes from Neotragus moschatus, assembly GCA_006410615.1. Lineage (NCBI taxonomy): Eukaryota > Metazoa > Chordata > Mammalia > Artiodactyla > Bovidae > Neotragus > Neotragus moschatus. The sequence goes on from SJYA01000249.1 coordinate 290,704, forward strand.
CTTAACTTAAATATATTGTCAAAGTCTTTTACTTCAAATGAAATCACTTTCTGAGATTCTGAATAGATACAACTTTAGGGAAAACATCACTAAACTGTTATAGGTAGGAAATAAATGCTTCCACTTGGGCATGCAAGATTTAGGATTTGTCTTACATATCCTGGTAGAGATGCCAAGTAGGCTGTTGAATTTAATCTCCAGATCAAGAGAAAGGTCTAAAATGGGGGAAAAAAAATTAGTAGTCACCAAGTGTACAAGGGTTATGTTTCTATTAGGATAATTACCAAAATACTTAAAGCATATATTTTTCAGTCTGAAACACAAATCAGAAATCCAGTTTTCTAACTTCTCAATATAAAAAAATATTTTCTTAGAAATGGCCTGAAGAAAAGAAGCAAAGCAAATTCATTATAAATAAATACATAATATTTAAAGCCCTCTGTATATAAGGATAACATTTTTTGAAACTAGAATCTTTGTCTTTGCTTGGCGCCATTAAATAAGGAAAAGGACATTATGAAATCAGCGATGTACACACTCTAGTGCTAAGAACTGCATAATTGCATAGCACAATAAATTCTCTCATATTCCATTGCCATAAAATTGTGTTCTAGATACATACGGTTCACATTTCATCTCCTGTCACTGATCTAAGAGAAACAAAGCTGAGAGAGAATAGCAAATCTCAGTCCTTCAGGCATAAGAATTGTCTACTATGAATATTTAAGAAGTTGAAAACCAAAACCTCTCTTCAGTAGGAAAACAGTCATAGAATAAAGGGGGAAAAACAAATTTGCCTGAGAAGTAGAAGTAAACTAAACACAATTATTACCAACTCAAAATATGCTGAATTTTGGAAAATGTGGAAGTTTTATAATGTTATTCACAAAAACACTTGAAATATATTTATGTTATTATTTAAGATTTAGAATAACTCCATTTGACCTAACATAAAATAACTGGTAAACTCTTTCAACTCACCTTGTCAGCTATTCTGATCAATTGAATAAACTGTTTGTTTTATAATGTTACCATGGAAATCATTCATGAGTTGACATTTTTAAGTATTTCAGTGGAACAAAATCAGACAACACTAAAACTTTGTGCTGAGTGTAATTTTACTTTCTTTAGTAATATTGTATTTCTTTAGCATCTTACAGTGGCTCCAGTGTTACCACTGTGAATGTGTTATCACTGTGTTAATAAAATATGGAAACAGAAAATAAGTATAGTTGAGAGGATGCCAATTCAATAGAGCTTTCTGCATATGGTATAAGATATACATCATGATCTTAAAATGAATCTTCTCACTGAAAAAGGTGTTATTTTTGTTTGTATGCTTCTGGAGAGCAGAATTCTGGAAAAGCAGATGACTGTTTCTCATGCTTGTTTATTCTGACCACAGCTCCAACTCATCCTCCTCTCAGCTGGGGCCAAAAAATAGATGGAGCCCGAGTATGAGCAACAGGGGTCTCTCCTCTGTGGGCTAAATGGAAACCTAATGGCAGAAACTGAAGAGGGCTCAATGATCTGAATGTCATGGTATTAAAGAACTTGGCCCCAGAAGATCCCTGGAGCCTGAAGAGGAGGTGAACATTCACAGGATAAGGGTATGAGGTCTTTATACCCATTGAACAACTGATCTGAATTTTCTGTACTCTCACAGTGGGATAGGGAGAGGTCTGGGAGACAGAGAAAACAGGCTCCGTTTGGTGCCTCTACAAGGACAACTGACTGCTGCTCTAGAGGTGCCTGTCTTATACATGATACATTGGGTCTTCTTTTTTAGTTAGAACTGAGCCTGGATCACCAAGTAAGAGTAATTCACATAAGGGAGCTTGCCAGCTGTGATGAAGAACAAAGAGAATGTCTGGATTGATCCCTAATGAAATATATTTGCTGGTGGAGACAGAAAATGATGTGAATGCAACATAATAAGAATGCAGGACTTATTAAGAAGTTCTTAAATTTTCCAGAATACATCATGAGAAATGCTGGGCTGGATGAAGCACAAGCTGGAATCAAGATTGTTGAGAGAAGTATCAATAACCTCAGATATGCAGATGACACCACCCTTATGGCAGAAAGTGAAGAAGAATTAAAGAGCCTCTTGACGAAAGTGAAACAAGAAAGTGAAAAAGTTGGCTTAAAACTCAACATCCAGAAAACTAAGATCATGGCATATGGCCCCATCAATTTATGGCAAATAGATGGAGAAACAGTGGAAACAGTGGCAGATTTTATTTTATTTTTTTTGGATCCCAAAATCACTGCAGATAGTAATTTCAGCCATGAAATTAAAAGATGCTTACTCCTTGGAAGGCAAGTTATGATCAACCTAGACAACATATTAAAAAACAGAGACATTGCTTTGCTAACAAAGGTCCATCTAGTCAAGGCTATGGTTTTTCCAGTAATCGGGTATGAATGTGAGAGTTGGACTATAAAGAAAGCTGAGTGCTGAAGAATTGATGATTTTGAATTGTGGTGTTGGAAAAAGACTCTTGAGAGTCCCTTCGACTGTGAGGAGATCCAACCAGTCCATCCTAAAGAAGATCAATCCTGGGTGTTCATTGGAAGGACTGATGTTGAAGCTGAAACTCCTGTTGCAAAGAGCTGACTTATTTGAAAAGACCCTGATGCTGGAAAAGATTGAAGGTAGGAGAAGAAGGAGATGACAGAGGATGAGATGGTTTGATGGCATCACCAAATCAATGGACATGAGTTTGAGTAAACTCTGGGAGTTGGTGATGGACAGGGAGGCCTGGCGTGCTTCAGTCCATGGGGTCGCAAAAAGTTGGACACAACTGAGTGACTGAACTGTACTGAACTAAAGTTCTCCATACTGGTGGAGACAGAAAATGATTTGAATAACATAATACGAGTGTAGGACTTCTCTGTAGCTCAAATGGCAAAGAATCTACCTGCAATGCAGACCAGGATTCTCTGAGTTGGGAAATGCCTCTGGAGGAGGGAATGGCAATCCACTCCAGTATTCTTGTCTGGAGAATTCCATAGACAAAGAAGTCTGGTGAGCTACAATCCTTGGGGTCACAAAGAATTGGACACAATGGAGTGACTAACACACACACAAGAATGCATAATAAGAATAGTGGAAGTAGTGACAGATTTTATTTTCTTGGGCTCCAAAATCACTGTGGACAGTGACCACAGCCATGAAATTAAAAGATGCTTGCTTCTTGGAAGGAAAACTATGACAAACCTAGACAGTGTTTTAAAAGACAAAGGAATCACTTTGCTGGCAAAGGTCTGTAAAGTCAAAACTATGGTTTTTCCAGTAGTCATTTAAGGATGTGAGAGTTGGACCAAAAGAAGGCTGAGCACCAAAGAACTGATGCTTTCAAACTGTGCTGGAGAAGACTCTCGAGAGTCCCTTGGACAGCAAGGAGATCAAACTAGTTAATCTTAAAGGAAATCAATCCTGAATGCTGATAATGGGGAAGGCTGTTCATATGGTGGGGACAGGGTAAGAATATAATGGAAATCTGTGTACTTTTATCTCAATTTTATTTTAAATCTAAAACTGCTTTTTTAAAATAAAATAATATGAACTTTATGGACTCTGTATGGCTTTTTAAATTAATTAATTTTAATTGGAGGCTAGTTACTTTACAGTACTGTAGTGTATTTTGCCATACATTGACATGAATTAGCCATGAGTGTACATGTGACCCCTATCCTAAACCCTCCACCCACCTCTCTCCCCACCCCATCCTTCAGGGTTGTCCCAGTGCACCAACTTTGACAGCCCTGTTTCATGCATCAAATTTGCACTAGAAATCTATTTCATATATGGTAATATACTTGTTTCAATGCTATTCTCTCAAATCATCCCACCCTTGCCTTCTCCCACAGAGTCCAAGAGTCTGTTCGTTATATCTGTGTCTCTTTTGCTGTCACACATATAGGGTCATTGTTGCCATCTTTCTAAATTCCATACATATGTGTTAATATACTGTATTGGTGTTTTTCTTTCTGACTTATTTCATTCTGTATAATAGGCTCCAGTTTCATCCACCTCATAGAAATGATTCAAATGCATTCTTTTTAATAGCTGACTAATATTCCATTGTGTGTATGTACCACAGCTTTCTTATCCATTCATCTGCTGATGGACATCTAGGTGGCTTCCATGTCCTAGCTATTATAAACAGTGCTGTGATGAACATTGGGGTACATGTATCTCTTTCAGTTCTGGTTTCCTCAGTCCTGTATGCCCAGCAGTGGAATTTCTGGATCATATGACAGTTCTATTTCCAGTTTTTTTAAGGAATCTCCACACTGTTCTCCATAGTGGCTGTACTAGTTTGCATTCCCATCAACAGTGTAAGAGGGTTTCCTTTTCTCTGCACCTTCTCCAGCATTTATTGTTTATAGACTTTTTGATAGCAGCCATTCTGACCCACATGGAATAGTACCTCACTGTGGTTTTGACTTGCATTTCTCTGATAATGAGTGATATTGAACCTCTTTTCATGTGTTTATTAGCCATCTGTATGTCTTCTTTGGAGAAATGTTTGCTTAGTTCTTTGGCCCATTTTTTTGATTGGGTCGTTTATTTTTCTGGAATTGAGCTGCAGGAGCTGCTTGTATACTTTTGAGATTATTTGTCAGTTGCTTCATTTGCTATTATTTTCTCCCATTCTGAAGGCTGTATTTTCACCTTGCTTATAGTTTCTTTCTTTGTGAAAAAGCTTTTAAGTTTAATTGAGTTCCATTTATTTATTTTTGCTTTTATTTCCATTACTCTGGGAGATGGGTCATTGAGGATTCTGCTGTGATTTATGCCAGAGAGTGTTTTGCCTATGTTTCCTTCTAGGAGTTTTATAGTTGCTGGTCTTATGTTTAGATCTTTAAATCCATTTTGAGTTTATTTTTGTGTATGGTGTTAGAAAGTGTTTTAGTTTCATTCTTTTACAAGTGATTGACCAGTTTTCCCAGCACCACATGTTAAAGAGACTGTTTTTTCTCCATTGTATAGTCTTACTTCCTTTGTCAAAGATAAACTGTCCATAGGTTCATGGATTAATCTCTGGGCTTTCTATTTTGTTCCATTGATCTATATTTTTCTCTTTGCGCCAGTACCATACTGTCTTGAAGATTGTAGCTTTGTAATATAGTCTGAAGTCAAGCAGGTTAATTCTTCCAGTTCCATTCAGATCACTTTGGCTATTTGATGGTTTTCATATCTCCATACAAAGTGAAATTATTTGTTCTAGTTCTGTAAAAAATATCATTGGTAGCTTGATAGGGATTACACTGAATCTATAGATTGCTTTGGATAGTATACTCATTTTCACTATATTGATTCTCTTGATACAGGAACATGGTATATTTCCCCATCTATTTGTGTCATTTTTTTATTTCTTTCATTAGTGTTTTATAGTTTTCTCTGAATAGATCTTTTGTTTCTTTAGGTAGATTTATTCCTAAGTGTTTTATTCTTTTTTTTGCAATGATGAATGGAATTGTTTCCTTAATTTCTCTTTCCGTTTTATCATTATTAGTGTACAGGAATGCAAGGGGTTTCTCTGTGTTAATTTTATATGCTGCAATTAATATTCAGTTCAGTTCAGTCGCTCAGTCGTGTCTGACTCTTGGCAACCCCATGAATCGCAGCACGCCAGGCCTCCCTGTCCATCACCAACTCCTGGAGTTCACTCAGACTCACGCCCATCGAGTCAGTGACGCCATCCAGCCATCTCATCCTCGGTCGTCCCCTTCTCTTCCTGCTCCCAATCCCTGCCNCAGTCCATTTTAGTTCGCTGATTCCTAGAATGTCGACGTTCACTCTTGCCATCTCTTGTTTGAGCACTTTCAATTTGCCTTGATTCATGGACCTAACATTCCATGTTCTTATGCAATATTGCTCTTTATAGCATCGGATCTTGCTTCTATCACAAGTCACAACCACAACTGGGTATTGTTTTTGCTTTTGCCCCATCCCTTCCTTCTCTCTGGAGTTATTTCTCCACTGATCTCCAGTAGCATATTGGGCACCTACTGACCTGGGGAGTTCCTCTTTCAGTATCCTATCATTTTCCCTTTTCATACTATTCATGGGGTTCTCAAGGCAAGAATACTGAAGTGGTTTGCCATTCCCNTCACAAGTCACAACCACAACTGGGTATTGTTTTTGCTTTTGCCCCATCCCTTCCTTCTCTCTGGAGTTATTTCTCCACTGATCTCCAGTAGCATATTGGGCACCTACTGACCTGGGGAGTTCCTCTTTCAGTATCCTATCATTTTCCCTTTTCATACTATTCATGGGGTTCTCAAGGCAAGAATACTGAAGTGGTTTGCCATTCCCTTCTCCAGCGGACCACATTCTGTCTGACCTCTCCACCATGACCCACCCGTCGTGGGTTGCCCCACGGGCATGGCTTAGTATCATTGAGTTAGACAAGGGTGTGGTCCTAGTGTGATTAGATTGACTATAGTTTTCTGTGAGTATGGTTTCAGTGTGTCTGCCCTCTGATGCCCTCTTGCAACACTAACCATCTTACTTGGGTTTCTCTTACCTTGGGCATGGGGTATCTCTTCACGGCTGCTCCAGCAAAGTGCAGCCGTTGCTCCTTACCTTGGATGAGGAATATCTCCACACCACAACCCTTCCTGATCTTCAGCGTGGGATAGCTCTTCTAAGCCCTCCTTCGCCCGCACAGCCACAGCTCCTTGGACGTTGGGTTGTTCCTCCTGGCAGCTGCCCCTGGCCTCAGGGATCACCTCTGCCCTCGGATGCCAACTCTGGCCTCGGACGTGGGGTGGCTCCCCCTGTCAGCCACCTCTGGCCTTGGATGCGGGGTGGCTCCCCCCGGCCGCCGCCCCTGGCCTCGGACGTGAGGTAGCTCCCTCCAGCCACCTGCACCTTAGTGCGCCACCCGCAGCAGCCGCCTGCGCCTTAGTGCGCTGCAAGTGGTGCAATTAATATTACTAATTTTAATATTCATTGATTAGCTTTTGTAATTTTCTGGTGATGTCTTTAAGGTTTTCTATGTATAGGATTATGTCATCTGCAAACAGTGAGAGTTTTACTTCTTTTCCAATCTGGATTCCTTTTATTTCTTTTTCTTCTCTGATTGTTATGGCTAAAACTTCCAAAACTATGTTGAATAGTAGTGGTGAGAGTGGGTAACCATGTTTTGCTCCTGACTTTAGAGGGAATGCTTTCAATTTTTCTCCATTGAGGATAATTTTGCTGTGGGTTTATAATATATAGATTTTATTATGTTGAGGTATGTTCCTTCTACTCCTGCTTTCTTGAGGGTTTTTATCATAAATGGATATTGAATTTTGTCAAAGGATTTCTCTGCATCTATTGAAATAATCATATGGTTTTTATCCTTCAATTTGTTAATGTGCTGTATCACATTGATTGACTTGCAAATATTGAAGAATCTTTGCATCCCTGGGATAAAGCCCACTTGGTCATGATGTATGATCTTTTTAATGTGTTGTTTGATTGAATTTTGTTCAGGATTTTTGCATCTATGTTCATCAGTGATATTGGCCTGTAGTTTTCTTTTTTTGTGGCATCTTTATCTGGTTTTGGTATTAAGATGATGGTGGCCTCATTGTTTGCCAGTTTACATTCCTCTGCAATATTCTGGAAGAGTTTGAGTAGTATAGGTGTTAGCTCTTCACTAAATTTTTGGTAGAAGTTGACCTTTAAAAAAATCAAAGACAGACACAGGTAAAAATAATCAAGGAAGATTTAAGAGACCTGAAGAAGAGNTTTTGTGGCATCTTTATCTGGTTTTGGTATTAAGATGATGGTGGCCTCATTGTTTGCCAGTTTACATTCCTCTGCAATATTCTGGAAGAGTTTGAGTAGTATAGGTGTTAGCTCTTCACTAAATTTTTGGTAGAAGTTGACCTTTAAAAAAATCAAAGACAGACACAGGTAAAAATAATCAAGGAAGATTTAAGAGACCTGAAGAAGAGATGCAAGAGACCTAAGAAACACTAATATCAGAAGGAGAAAAAAAGAACAGATAGAGAAAGCACAATAATTGGTAATAAAAGTACATTCTCTCAACTGAAGAAAGACAACTTCTTTCATTTCTCTCAGACATAAAATG
>SJYA01000249.1:312187-407488 GCA_006410615.1 Neotragus moschatus
AATCCCTCCCACCATCAGAGTCTTTTCCAATGAGTCAGCTCTTTGCAAGAGGTGGCCAAAGTACTAGAGTTTCAGCTTTAGCAACATTCCTTCCAAAGAACACCCAGGGCTGATCTCCTTTAGGATGGACCGGTTGGATCCCCTTGCGGTCCATGGGACTCTCAAGAGTCTTCTCCAACACCACAGTTCAAAAGCATCAATTCTTCAGCATTCAGCTTTCTTCACAGTCCAACTCTCACATCCATACATGACCACAGGAAAAACCATAGCCTTGACTAGACAGACCTTGGTTGGCAAAGAAATGTCTCTGCTTTTGAATATGCTATCTAGGTTGGTCATAACTTTTCTTCCAAGGAGTAAGCATCTTTTAATTTCATGGCTGCAGTCACCATCAAATTCCCCTATTAAAATGCAATTTCCCAAACAAAAGCAACAACATATTTTATCTATTCTAAGATATTCTTCTATTTTCCCATTTTCTAAAATCCAAATATATTTTGCAATCAATGTCAAGGTATACGTTTAACTTAGGAGTAATTCCTCTGCCCTCTACAAAAAGCTATAAAATCATTGTTTATGATTAACGTACTCTTAATATTGAGGAATCTTAATATCGAGGAAATATGAAATTTAGGGTAGCGTGGAAATTAGTTTCACAGAGAGAGGAAAATAATTCTACATTTTAGGACAGTTTACAGGAGCAAGGCATGGAAAAGATGATGCTTACAAGGGGGAAAGGAAAATATAAGAACAATATCACATTTTACTTGTACTTCAGTAAATAGAATTTTAATCTGAAAATTTCTTGAAGGTCTATATCTCTCCTTGGCACATAGGTAAGTTTGACTTTCTGATACATTTTATTGACATGAAGTAAAACATCAAAATGCTGTCCTCAGATCTCATGAGATGTAAAGAAAGGGAAAACAAAGAAAGCAAAATGAGGCAGAGACTCACTGATATTACCCAGGGAATCTTTAAAACTGGCCTTACAGCCAGCTGTTTCTCAATCTGTGGTTCCTGTTCTTAAACTTGTGTCCTGATTTCCTAAAATCCCATTATCCTTGGGTGGAGTGATAGAAAATTTTATTTTGGAGGCTAAGACCACATATAGAGCCCTTTCCACTCACCTCCAATGCCAAGACACAAGCTCAGGCTACATTTCAAATCTTAGGTCCATGGAGGAGCTTCCAGAAGGGTTATGAACCAGGGAACACTCATAAGTTTTTACAATTTTTCTATTATTTTGGAAACTATCTTCATAGGCAACAGAGTTAATGTCACTTTTGCAACAATCCTGTTATTTCCTAATTGAATTAAAAAGTGATAGGCTGACAAGTGCTCAGTCATGTCCGACTGTTTGCAGTCCCATGGACTGTAGCCTGCCAGGCTCCTCTGTTCATGGGATTTCTCCAGGCAAGAATTCTGAAGTGACTTGTCATTTCCTTCTTCAGGGGAATCTTCCCAACCAAGGGATCATATCCCAGTCTTGTGTCTGCTGCATTGGCAGGTGGATTCNCTCAGTCATGTCCGACTGTTTGCAGTCCCATGGACTGTAGCCTGCCAGGCTCCTCTGTTCATGGGATTTTTCCAGGCAAGACTTCTGAAGTGACTTGTCATTTCCTTCTTCAGGGGATCTTCCCAACCAAGGGATCATACCCCAGTCTTGTGTCTACTGCATTGGCAGGTGGATTCTTTACCCCTGGCTCCACCAGGGAAGGTGATATATGATGCTAATATTATATAGAATGGGGAAGCATATAGCTCCTATCAGTTTCATTAAATCATTGATCAAAGTAGAAATTGAAAGAAAATTTAACCTCCTCATTTTGATTATGGCACATGTCTGTTTGCCTCAGGATTCTTGTGCTAGAAAATATAAAAGAAAAAAGAGAACTACAAAGCTTCTGCCTACTAAGGTTTTATTTTCATTCTGAAAAGTCAGAGTGTTCCCTCTTCATGGAAAAGGTCTTACCTGCTCACAACACAGGAGGTAAGCACAACCAAAGCAATACCATGTGTCTTCCATCTTGGAAATACATCCAACAGTGTGGCTGTTTCTTGAGAGAAAACTCTTGCAAAAGGCAAGGACTTCAGCCAAAATTGGAGTTGTCCCAATACAAATGTTTTGTGTATTCAGCATGGAAGAAAGGACTAGTGGTGAAAATCTGACTGCTATTCTAAGTGGCCACTCTGGGAGAGAAATTTGGAGAAAACAAATTTATGATGATGGAAGAAGAGCTTGTGCTGCCTGGAATCAAAGGGCTGTGTAGAGCTGCAGATATCCAGAAAACCAAAGGTTCTTGAAGGTTCTGTAATGTAGACCTCAGTAAGTGTGAAATGAAGATTCACAATCCTCTCCCAGCTGATGTAGATTCAAGAATGCAGATGTTGCAGAAATAACCTCACCGATTCCTGGACAAAGAAAATCCATTCACTTATTTAAATGTTTAATGAGTATTTCCCATGTGCTGGGTACCAGTCTAGGCAATGGGGATGTGTCAACTGAACAAATCAGTTAGGATTCCTGTCTCTGGACCTTACATTTTAATGTAATGTGATAAGAATCTTTAAATTTTTGTTGTTCTTCCCTTCCTACTCTCTTCTGACAAACAAGCTTTGGGAGTTTCAATACCTGTTCTTGATTTTCATAGAAATAGAATTGTTTAGTACATAGTCTAGCATCTTTCATTCATCATTATGTCTGTTATAGTCTTCTGGTGGATGTTATAGTAGCTTGTTCTTTTTCATGCTGTGTGGTTTCTCATTGTATGAACACACAACAATTTACCTAGCATACTACTGTGAACATCTGAGTTGTTTTCAGCTTTTTGCTTTAACAAATTAGGCTACTATGAACATTCTTCTGTGTTTTCCTAGAATTTAATAATAATGTTATGGTTTCATTGTATTCTTTATGGTTACTTTTTATCAAGGCAAGTAATGCTGGTTTTCTATTTGAGATAGTAATAAGCTTTTCCTTATCAATTTAATTAATTTGAAAAAAAGACTAAATCTATAGAAACATACACATAAAAATTTATAGATTAAGGAATGAATTTGTTCAAGTGCACAAAGGAAACAGTCAGAAGAACAAAGCTTGGAGAAGTGTTCCAAGACAATAGTAACTGATAGCTAGGAGTGGAAGGGCTTCCCAGGTGGTGCTAATGGTAAAGAACACGCCAATGCAGAAGATACAGGAGATGTGGGTTCAATCCCTGGGTCAGAAAGATCCCCTGGAGGAGGGCATGGCAGCCCACTCCAGTATTCTTGCCTGGAGAGTCCCTTGGACAGAGGAGCCTGGCAGGCTACAGTCTATAGGGTTAGAAAGAGTCAGACATGACTGAAGCAACTTAGCACAGCACAAAAATGGAAAGGTTTAGAAAATAAATACTCTGGAAACTTAGCAAATGAAAGAATTTCATGGGACTGGAGCAAATACAAAGCCTTTAGATCTCATTGAATTATGAATACCTTGAAGGAAAGAATAATTGCTTATTTATATTGACATGTCCATCACCTGAAAAAAGAACCTAGTCTCAAAACTTGTTCCATGAGTATAGGCTGTACCTGTACCTGAGGAACAGAGTTCTATAAGAAGAAATCATAGAGTAGATCCCTGGTGTTCGAGAAGACTCTTGAGAGTCCCTTGGACAACAAGGAGATCAAATCAGTCAATCCTAAAAGAAATCAACCCTGAATATTTATTGAAAGGAGTGAAGCTGAAGCTCCAATAATTTGGCCACCTGATGCGAAGAGCTCTCTCATTGGAAAAGACTCTGATGCTGGGAAAGATTGAGGGCAGGAGGAGATGGGGATGACAGAGGATGAGATGGTTGGATGGCATCACCAACTCAATGTACATAAGTTTGAGCAAACTCCGGGAGATTGTGAAGGACAGGGAAGCCTGGCCTGCTTCAGTGCATTGGATTGCAGAGTCAGAAACAACTGGATGACTGAACAACAGGCCCCTGGCAGGGGAAACAATGTGCTATAGAGAAAAAGCCAGGATAGAAGAAGAAATGTTCACAAAATAAAGAGAACAAGCTGACTCAAGAAGGGCCTTCTAGGGGAGCAGCAAAGGATAAAAGTGAGAAGGGAGGGGTGAATCCAGACACAAGGCTAGGGAGGCATAAAGCTGAGTTGCAGATCTCATTTTTGTGGGCTGTAGTCAGACAGTTAATTTTGTAGACGGCACACTTGAATGTTTTCCTCACTATGGGAACTCGAAAAACATGAAGTAGTTTATCAGTGAACAGCAGCTCAAGGAAAGCTTCTGAAATTTCCATAGCGAGTGGGGGCCTCATCAGCTTATCACCTTCCTCTTTATCTAAGAGTTTTCTGCAAAGTCTCAGATGTTGATCGCAGTTTGCACTCTTGTTTTTTGTGAGTGGGAATGTTCTCAAATGAATTACAAACTACTGCCACTTGACTCACATGTTCCAGGAACTTTGCTTCCAGACAAGAAATTTAGTCTTTGTGTTCCCTATTTTTACAGCCCATGAACATCTCATATTTCATCCGAATGGGAAAGTTCTTCAAGAAGAGTCCCCCTCCTGGAACGTAACTGACATTGGTTTGGAAGGGACTAATTAAGTTTAAAGCTAGTCAGAAATATATGAGGCTGTAGACGGTGAAATATATTCTCATCAAATGTGCATGTTGCAAAAGCAGAGATGCTGCAAAATTCTGCATCTCTCATTAGGAATGTGCTTCATGGTGTACACAGAAATCTTAATCTCCCTGCAATAATTATTCTTCTTGGCCTTGTGAGTTGTAATCAGCTTTGTCATCTCTGTGAAGTGCAAACTTGAAAATATAACAAATGAGGACAGTACTAAACCCTGTATGCTGATAAGAATATGCTTGCTAAGTCGCTTCAGTTGTCTCTGACTCTCTGCAACCCTATGGACTGTAACCTGTCAGGCTCTTCTGTGCACGGAATTCTCCAGGCAAGTATACTGGTATGGGTTGCCATTTCCTCCTCCAAGGATCTTCCTCACGCAGGGATCAAACCAGCATCTCATAGGTCTACCTACATTAGTAGGTGAGTTCTTTACCACTAGCAACACCTCGTCTTGTCAACACATCTGTGTTGAGAAGCAACAGAGTCCAGCACTGATTTGGGGTATGCACAGAGCAAAGTGTTGCCTCACACACAGGCTGGGCATTAGAACCGGGGTCCAGAGCAGGCCCCNAGGATCTTCCTCACGCAGGGATCAAACCAGCATCTCATAGGTCTACCTACATTAATAGGCGAGTTCTTTACCACTAGCAACACCTCATCTTGTCAACACATCTGTGTTGAGAAGCAACAGAGTCCAGCACTGATTTAGGGTATGCACAGAGCAAAGTGTTGCCTCACACACAGGCTGGGCATTAGAACCGGGGTCCAGAGCAGGCCCCAGGTAATGATTAGAAGGCAGGGCCTGAAGAATTTAGACTTAGGAACTCTGGGGTTTTCCCACTCTGAATTATATGATCTCAGGCAAGATGTTTTCACTTAACAGCAGCCTTCATTGTACGGGTAAGCAACTGGGGTGCAGGAATTGCTCCAACGAACTTCTCAGCTCTAATATTTCAGTTCCTAGACCTTCTGCTGCTGCAAGGAAGTGCAAATCTCTAGATGAGCTCCTTGTACTCAAGCATAAATCTTGCAGAGGTATATTTTGCATCATCATAATTATCATCTTCATTTCTTATACCACATAGAATGATGTTTGTGACACACAGCAAGACATGCATTTGGAATTAATTTTTCCAACAGTGCATAAAAGGTTTACATGGGTCCAGCTTTATTCTTGGCCACCATTCACCTGGAATAAAGGTAAAGAGATGAAAATATGATCTTGTGATAACAATAAGTTTGGGGAAATGTTCGTATTATTTTATGCTTCTTAGTATTCGTACCTGGAAAAGANTGGAATTAATTTTTCCAACAGTGCATAAAAGGTTTACATGGGTCCAGCTTTATTCTTGGCCACCATTCACCTGGAATAAAGGTAAAGAGATGAAAATATGATCTTGTGATAACAATAAGTTTGGGGAAATGTTCGTATTATTTTATGCTTCTTAGTATTCGTACCTGGAAAAGACCCTGATGCTGGAAAAGATTGAGGGCATGAGGAGAAGAAGACGACAGAGGATAAGATGGTTGGATGGCATCATCAACTCAGTGGTCATAAATCTGAGCAAACTCCAAGAGATAGTGAAGGACAGGGAAGCCTAGCATGCTGCAGTCCATGGGGTATCAGAGTCAGACACGACCAAGTGACTAAACAACCAGTATTCATATAGCAAAACTCTTAAAAATACTAAAGTAATGATTCCACTTTCCCTCAATTTCTTTCACCAGGAGTGAGTGTTTCCCTTCTTTTGCCAAAGCTTTTACCTCAACTCAAACCTCAAAACATTATTGTCCTATCACATTTTAAAAGATGCTATTGTTTTGTGCTTTAAGATTAAAAGAAAAGAGGTCAATGTAGGTTGGAAAAATTAACAGCATATAGAAGAATTTGTTTGGTGGAAATTAGATATCTGGTCATTTCTCTAAGGATTAGACAAGAAAGGAAAGGTTTAAATGAGATGAAAATTGGGGGAAATTCTAGATTGAATCAGACAGCCAAAAGTAGTCTGGATTCTCTCCTAGAACTGGGAAGTAACTAAATGGGGGAGTCACAAGAGAAGAAATGCAAACAACTGATAACTATATGAAAAACTACACTTCCTCACTAGTATTCTAAGTAGGGTACATTGAAACTTATTAAGATGTCATTACTTATTCTCTTGGACTGTCAAAGGTTTAAGAGATAGCTAAGGATCACGGCTAAAGGGACTGTAAATTGTTAACACCTCAATAATGGGCCATTTGGACATACTAATAAATGCCTCTGAAAATAGGTTTCATTTAATGTAGAAATTCCACTTTGGTGGATGTATCCTGAGGAACCAGTCAGACAAATACACAAAGATATATATAAGGTTGTTTATTGTAGTATAATTTCTAATAGTGGAAAACGGAAATGGTGAAAAATGGAAAGCCATTTAAATGTTCATTTAAAGGCGACTGATGACATGGACCATATGTTCCATTAAAAACTACTATGGAAAGATATTTTACTCAATGGAAAGTGCTTGGGATGCATTATTAAATAACAGGAAGCAGATTTACAGCATAATGAGTGCTTTGATAAGATATTTTTAAATGTGTGTGATGATATACAGTCTACTTTTAACAGCAATTATTTCCGGGGGCTAGAATTACAGCCATTTCTTGTTTAAGTTATCTGACTTTCTAATTTTTCTAAAATGAAACATATTACTTGTGTAATCAATTAATAAAATAAATTTTAAAAATTTTTTAAAGAAATAAATTCCTCTTTGGAGGTAGCAGCAGTATGAAAGATTCCTTAAGAGTTTTTCAGCACCAAAATGTTGAGATGTTCTGAGGCCCCTCAAATGTACCACATAGAATATAAGTAGCCAAAAAAAAAACAAAACTCATTATTTTATTACAAGTTTCATGAGATTTCTTTTGAAAATTAATCTCATTGCAAAACAAATTAAAGAAGCATTTTAGAAACTAGCTAGAGCTTTAAANCCATAGGTGTGTGGATTTATCTCTGGGCTTTCTATTTTGTTCCATTGATCTATATTTCTGTCTTTGTGAATGCTGAGCTTTAAGCCAATATTTTCACTCTCCTCTTTCACTTTCATCAAGAGACTCTTCAGTTTCTCTTTGTTTTCTGCCATAAGGGTGGTGTCATCTGCTTATCTGATGTTATTGATATATCTCCCAGCAATCTTGATTCTAGCTGTGCTTCATCCAGCTGTGCTTCCGGCATTTCGCACTATGTACTCTGCATATAAGTTAAATAAGCAGGGTGACAATATACAGCCTTGACTTACTCGTTTCCCAAGTTTCAACCAGTCCGTTGTCTCATGTCTAGTTCTAACTGTTGCTTCTTGACCTGCGTACAGATTTCTCAACAAGTAAGTTGGCCTGGTACTCCCATCTCTTTAAGAATTTTCCAGTTTGTTGTGATCCACAGAATCAAAGGCTTTGACATAGTCAATAAAGCAGAAATAGATGTTTTTCTGGAATTCTCTTGCTTTTTCTGTGATCCAGTGGATTTTGGCAATTTGATCTCTGGTTCCTCTGCCTTTTCTAAAACCAGCTTGAACACCTGGAAGTTCTTGGTTCATGTACTGTTAAGCCTAGCTTGGAGAATTTTGAGCATTATTTTGCTAATGTGTGAGATGCATGCAATTGTGCAGTAGTCTGAACATTCTTTGGTGTTGCCTTTCTTTGGAATTGGGATGAAAATTGATTTTTTCTAATCCTGTGGCCACTGCTGAATTTTCCAAAGGTGCTGGTATACTGAGTGCAACACTTTCACAGCATCATCTTTTAGGATTTTAAATATCTCAGCTGGAATTCTAACACCTCGACTAGCTTTGTTTGTAGTGATGCTTCCTAAGGCGCACTTGATTTCACACTCCAGGATGTCTGGCTTTAGGTGAGCACACATATCATGGTTATATGAGTCATGAAGATCTTTTTCGCATAGTTCTTCTGTGTATTCTTGCCACTTCTTCTTAATATCTTCTGCTTCTGTTAAGTTCATATCACTTCTGTCCTATATTGTGCCCATCTTTGTGTGAAATATTCCCTTGGTATCTCTAATTTTCTTGAAGACATCTCTAGTCTTTCCCATTCTATTGTTTTCCTCTATTTCTTTGCACTGATCACTGAGGAAGACATTTTTATCTCTCCTTGCTATTCTTTAGAATGCTGCATTCAGATGGGTATATCTTTCCTTTTCTCCTTTGCCTTCCACTTCTCTTCTTTTCTCAGCTATTTGTAAGGCCTCCTCAGACAACCACTTTGCCCTTTTGCATTTGTTTTTCCTGGGGATGGTTTTGATCACAGCTTCCTGTACAGTGTTACAAATCTCCGTCCACAGTTCTTTAGTCACTCTGTCTATCAGATCTAATCCCTCGAATCTATTTTTCACTTCCATTGTATATTAAAAGATTAACAATTTTATCCTGGCATCTCAGATATGAAAAGTTTTGTCTCCTGAGAGCCCCCACAAAGTTTAAATTCATTGAATTATAGGTATGTTCTTCCTTCAACTGCTTTGTCCTTCACGTTGAGCAAGATTCAGTCAATCCCCTGTTTCACGTGGTGTTTCCAGTGTAGAAAAGGAGAAATGAGCCAGTGGCCTGTGCTTATAGCTTGAATACCTACTGAATTGAAAGCTAGCTCCTTCTTCATGGTCCACCAGGCAGATGATTTTGTTGTTGTTGTTCAATTGCTAAGTCATGTCCTACTCTGAAACCTCATGAATGGCAGCATGCAGACTTCCCTGTCTTTCACTGTCTCCCTGAGTTCGCTCAAACTCATGTCCATTAAGTTGGTAATGCCATCCCATCATCTCATCCTCTGCCACTTCTTTCTCCTTTTGCCTTCAGTCTTTCCCAGCATCAGAGTCTTTTCCAGTGAGTTGGCTCTTCCCATCAGATAGCCAAATTATCAGAACTTGGCTTCAGCATCAGTCCTTCCAGTGAATATTCAGGATTGATTTCCTTTAGGATTGACTGGTTTGATTTCCTTGCTGTCCAAGGGATTCTCAAGAGTCTTCTCCAGCACCACAGTTCAGGGATCTCCACTAGGCAGATGATGTTAGAGCTATGATTTTAGGCAGATGACTTTAGGCAGATGATTCCAACATTAGCTGGAATGTACAGCAGTACTAATGAGAAAATTCCCCAAATTCCACCCATATCTTTCCATCCACAGCACCTCTGGATTTCCAAGGATGGTTATTTACACAAGAATCTCCTTACATTTCCCTGTCAGAATCTTGACTTTCTACATGAACATTTTACATACTTTGGAGATCTTATTAAAAGATGCATTTTCCCATGTCTACCAGGATCTCCTGTATAAATCATCATCTAAATCATCATCATTTTATATGATCCAGGAAGGGGCTAGCCAAGCAGTATNGCACCACAGTTCAGGGATCTCCACTAGGCAGATGATGTTAGAGCTATGATTTTAGGCAGATGACTTTAGGCAGATGATTCCAACATTAGCTGGAATGTACAGCAGTACTAATGAGAAAATTCCCCAAATTCCACCCATATCTTTCCATCCACAGCACCTCTGGATTTCCAAGGATGGTTATTTACACAAGA
This sequence comes from Neotragus moschatus, assembly GCA_006410615.1. Classification (NCBI taxonomy): domain Eukaryota; kingdom Metazoa; phylum Chordata; class Mammalia; order Artiodactyla; family Bovidae; genus Neotragus; species Neotragus moschatus. The sequence continues at coordinate 322,394 of SJYA01000249.1, forward strand.
ATCTCCTTACATTTCCCTGTCAGAATCTTGACTTTCTACATGAACATTTTACATACTTTGGAGATCTTATTAAAAGATGCATTTTCCCATGTCTACCAGGATCTCCTGTATAAATCATCATCTAAATCATCATCATTTTATATGATCCAGGAAGGGGCTAGCCAAGCAGTATTTGGTTGGCTCATTCAAGGCACTGATCATTCAGGGACGTTTATAAAACCCGGAGATTTGCTCATCTGTCCTTTGCCCGGAATCTCATTGCACCTGACATTTCAGTAGATTTAAAAGCCTTGGAGGAGATTGAATGCTTACTCTAGCTGATATTTACTTTCAAAAAGTCATAGCTGTGTTTATGCTTCCTTATTGCCACACACTAAATAACGGCCTTGTGAAAAGCAGTGAAATCAGATAGGAAAATATAACACTTAGTCAATGTTGTGTCAGGGACCTAGCAACCCAGAGCTGCCAAAACACATCTGCTTGCTCTGTGGTACTTGGTGGCCAGTTTTCCACATTCTTCTCCTGGTGTTACAGTAAAGTTCATATAGGCATAATGATGACCATGATCACTTGGGATGGATTGATGACACTTAGTCCTCCCACATTGATGACAATTAGTTTCCTGCAGTAATATCTATCTGTAGGACACTTGGAATACAAGTATTACCTTGTAATTACCAAGTATTACCTTGAACTCTGGAATCAGATGACCAGGGCTTTGGATCCTGGTTCCAACACTTGCAGCTCTATAACCCTGAAAAGATGGTTTAATCTTTTTAAGCTTCCTTTTTTTCCCCTTATTTGAAGGAATATCAATGCTTTCCTGTAGAATTATTATAAAACTACATGAGAAAATATGTCTACAGAAAAAACACTCAAAAATGTTCACTACTGTGTTTCAAAAAAAATGAATCTAAAAGTTTTATGTAAATTTTCCTTGCAGGGCTTACAGCAACAATTCAGGAAAGCTACAGTTGAAACAGTAGTGTTTCCTTCAACTTTTGAAGTCCAAACCACGGAGATGAATCAGTTTAGAGACAAAGTGAAGTGAAGCGAAGTGAAGTCGCTCGGTTGTGTCTGACTCTTTGCGACCCCATGGACTGTAGCCTACAAGCCTCTTCTGTTCATGGAATTTTCCAGGCAAGAGTACAGGAGTGGGTTGCCATTTCCTTCTCCGGGGTTTAGAAAGACAAAATATTCAGCTTAATGGCTTGTGGGTCTGAAATGTTACATTATAAAATTATTTTCATTTATGTTTTCTTTTCCAAAAAGAAAAAAAATTCTTGCCCCAATGAATAGAAAATATAGCACTATATTTGAGATTAATCAAGGAAGCACATTATAAAGAATCTACCTGCCAGTTCAGGTGACACAAGAGATACAGGTTCAATCCCTGAGTCAGAAAGATACCCTGGAGTAGCAAATGGCAGCCTTCTCCAGTATTTTTGCCTGGAGAATCCCACGGACAGAGGGATCTGGTGGGCTACAGTCCATGGAATTACAAACAGTTGGATACAACTGTGACTATGCACAAGCCTACACAAGCGAATGTGAGTGGATAGCACAGTCCAGAGGTCAGGTCCCTTGTCAGTTGCTGTCATCATTAATGTTGGCTTACAGGTGCTGCATGGAGTCAAAAGGACGTCCATTGGTAATCAGTAAGTCTGGATCTGAATCACTCGAGTAAATATTAACCCAAACCTCAGTGCATTCATCAATGGGTTGTAATAACCATGCTTTCCCTATCGATCTTCTAGAGGCTATGTGTGGCACTCTCAGTGGGAAAAGGATATAATTGAAAGCCTTTTGGGATAAATAAGTACTAGGGGTATAATGTACAACATGATAAAAATAATGTGAACTGCTGTATATTATATATGAAAGCTGTTAAGAGAGTAAATCTTAACAGTTCTCATTACAAGGAAAAGTCTGTCTTGTATTTATTTAATTTTGTATCTATTATGAGATGATGGATGTTCACTAAACTTATTGTGATAATCACTTCATGGTATATGCCAATTATATCTCATTAAAACTGGGAGAGAGTAGGGGATGGTGGGACAAATTGAGATAGCAATATTGACACATGTCTTCTACCATGTGTAAAATACATAGCTAGTGGGAAGCTGCTGTATAACACAGGGAGCTGAGCTCAGTACTTTTTGACGACCTCGAGGGGTGTGATGGAGAGGGAGAAAGGAGGTCCAAGAGGGAGAAGATATGTATATGTATATACATACAACTGATTCACTTTGTGGTACAGCAGAAACTAACAAAACAGTTTTATAACCTAATAAAAATTAATAATAAATGAAAACAATTGGAAGAAAAAATAATAAAAAATAAATAAGAAAGCCTGTTGGAATGCATCTTAATAATGTAAGACCTTATCATCTATGCAAAAAGAATCAAGACCAAGGAGAGATCAAGACCAAACCAATCCCTTAACTATAACTGTCCCCCTGTTTAATCCATATCATAATAAACATAGAATGAACTGTGATTGACAACATTTAGAAACACACATTGGATATCATTAGGCTTAAATTCGTTTCTTATGTTGTTGTTCAGTCACCCAGTCATGACTCTTTGCAATCCTATTGACTGCAGCACACCAGGCCTCCCTGTCCCTCACCGTCTCCCAGAGTTTTCCCAAGTTCATGTTCATTGCATCAGTGATGCCGTCCAGCCATCTCATCCTCTGACACCCTCTTCTTCTGCCCTTGATCTTTCTCAGCATCAGGGACTTTTCCAGTGAGTCATCTGTTCACATCAGATGATCAAAATACTGGAGCTTCAGTTTCAGCATCAGTCTTTTCAGTGAATATTCAGCTTTGACTCCCTTAAGATTGACTGGTTTGATCTCCTTGTTGTCCAAGGGGCTTTCACGAGTCTTCTCTAGCAACACAGTTGGAAGGTATCAATTTTTTTGGCATTCTGCCTGCTTTACAGTCCAGCTCTCACAACCGTACATGACCACTGGAAAGACCATAGCCTTGACTATGTGGACCTTTGTCGGCAAAGTAATGTTTCTGCTTTTGACACACTGACTAGGTTTGTCATTGCTTTCCTGCCAAGAAGCAACAACCTTCTGATTTCATGGCTTCAGTCACTGTCTGCAGTGATTTTTGAGCCCAAGGAAAGGACATCTGTCACAATTCCACCTTTTCCCCTTCTATTTGCCATGCAGTAATGAAGCCGGATGCCATGATCTTAGTTTTTTTTTAATATTCAGTCTTTTTGTTTTTTTTTTTAATTTTATTTTTATTTTTTAATTTTTTTTATTTTTTTTACCATTTTATTTTATTTTATTTTTTTTGTTCTTTNTGCCCCTGCCCTCGGAAGTGGGGTATCTCCTCTCAGCCGTTCCTGCGCCATCACAGCCTGGGACTCTCAGCTGCTGTCTCTTGGACGCAGGGTGGCTCCCCCCCGCTGCCGCCCCTGTCCTTGGACGCGGGGTGGCTCCACAGCCGCCTGCGCTCAAGTGAGCCGGCTCCGCAGCCGCCTGCGCTCATGTCTTAATATTCAGTCTTAATCCAGCTCTTTCACTCTCCTTCTTCACCCTCAGCAAAAAGCCCTTTAGCTCCTCTTTGATTTCTGCCATTAGAGTGGTATCATCCACATATCTGAGGTTGTTGATGTTTCTCCTGCCTATCTTGATTCTGACTTGTAAATCATCCAGCCCAGCATTTCTCATCACATGTTCAGTGTATAGGTTAAACAAACAGGGTGACAGCAGACAGCCCTGTTGTACTCTTTTCTCTATCTTGAACCAATCAGGTGTTCAATGCAGGGTTCTAACTGTTGCATCTTGACCCATGTACAGGTTTCTAGCGAAACAGCTAAGATGGTCTGGTACTGCCATCTCTCTAAGAGCTTTCTACAGTTTGCCATGATCCACACAGTCATAGGCTTTAGTGCAGTCAATGAAACAGAGATAGTTGTTTTTCTGAAATTCCCTTGCTTTTTCTATAATCCAGTGAATGTTGCAATTTGATCTCTAGTTCCTCTTCCTTTTCTAAACCCAGCTTGGACACTTGGAAATGGTTCACACAATGCTGAAGCCTAGCATACCAGATTTTAAGCATGACCTTACTAGCATGGGAGATGAGTACAATTGTCTGATGGTTATTACATTCTTTAGTACTACCCTTCTTGGGAATTGGGATGAAGATTGACCTTTTCCAGTCCTGTAGGCCACTGCTGGGTCTTCCAGATTTGCTGACATAATGAATGCAAAACCTTGATGGCATTCTTCTTTAGGGATTTAAGTAATTCTGCTGGAATTTCATTGTCTTATTAATGGCAGTGCTTTTTAAGGCCCGTTGACTTTCTATCCCAGAATATCTGGCTCTGGGTGATTAACCACATGATCGTAGTAATCTGGTTCATTAAGATCTTTTTTACACAGTTCTACTGTGTATTCTTTCCACCCATTCTTGATCTCTTTAGCATCTACTAGGTCTGTACAAGTTTTATCATTTATTGTGCCCATCTTTGGGCAAAATGCTCCCTTGATATTTCCAACCTTCCTGAAGAGATCTCTAGTCTTTCCCTTTTCATTGTTTTCTTCTATTATTAACACTGCTCACTGAAGAAGGCCTTCTTGTCTCTTACAGTTATTCTTTGAAACTCTGCATTTAATTGGATGTACCTTTCCCTCTCTCCCTTGCTTTTCACTGCTCTTCATTCTTCCACTATTCATAAAGCCTCCTCAGGTAACCACTTAGCCTTCTTGCTTTTTCTTTTATTTGGGATGGGTTTTTTTTCATCATAGTTTCCTATGGCTGCCGTAATATATATTCGGCTGGCTTATATATATTCTCTTACAATCTAGGAGCCCAGAAATCTAAGATCAAGATATCACGAGGGTTGTACTCTCTCCATGGATTAAGAAGAATCCACACCTTGGCTTTTCTAGCTTATGATGGCCCCAGATGTTCTTGGCTTGTGGCCACATCACTTCATATCACTGACTGTGTGGTCACACTGCCTCCTCTTCTGAGCATTTTTCTCTGAGTGTCTCTTATAAAAACACTTGTCTTTGTATTTAGGGCCCACACAGATAACCTGGGATGATCTTATCCCAAAATGCTTAACTTAATTAAATTTGCAATGATCTTTTCTCCAAATAGGCTTACCTTCATGCTCTATGAATTAGAATTTAAACCTATCTTTTTCAGGGGCCACCATTCAATCTACTGCAAGATTCAATTCCATATTTAAAAGTATTAAGCTGTTTCAGTATCATTATCTTAACTAATGAAATAGCCATAAAACACTCAGTCTTTACCCTGTTCTATTCTGCTGAGGTCAAATGTCTCCTTGTAAAACAAAACAAACAGGAAACAATTCTCTTATCAGAAAATGAGTGGAGAAATATTAACCACAAGGCTGGCATGGAAAAATACTGGAAAACAGAAGCTTTTCCATGAGTTCATGTTATTAGTTTGCTAGGGCTGTTATAACAAAGTACACATTGGGAAACTTAGTGGAAACTTATTTTCTTATAGTTCTGGAAGCCAGAAGTCCAGGTTAACCATATCAGCACAACTGATCTCCTCTGAGGCCTCTGCCCTTGGCTTGTTGATGGCCATCTTCCCCCTGTGTCTTCACATGTTCTTCCCTCCATGAATGTGTGTCCAAATTTCCTCTCCCAAAAAGGACACCATCTGTATGTAATGAAGGCCTACCCTAATAACCTCTGTCACTGAAAAAGAGCATCTGTGCAGCTCAGAGCTTCCATGAAGTGGAAAAGAGTAAGTCCCTTGTTGGAGTAGATTTCTTTAAATGGAAGTCACTGAGATTTTTGTTCAGTACATGCATTTTCTTATTGTGAACAATGATAATTTTGCAAAATGAGGGTAGAGTGATGAGAAAGGGCCCCTCTGAGGTGGAAGTAGCTTTAAAGTTGATACTTACATGAAGAAAAGAGAGAACCACGCTGTGATCTAGAGAAGAGCGTTCCAATTCCAGAAATGGCAGGTTTAAAGTTAAGATGACCCTGGGGTATTTGGTGTCAGATAGAAGGCAAATGCCTAAGGTACCAGCCAGAGGACACATCACTGACCCACAAGTAGTCCTGGCTCATCTGCCCTCTTCAGTCTCAAAACTCATCACTTGCTCTTCTGTCCTGAGTCCTGCAGGCATCTGTTACCTCCTGACGGTCCTCCTGTCCCTTCAGGCATGCTTCAGCCTCAGGGCCATTCTTCCTGTTCTTCTTTTTGTATGGAGTGTTCTTCCATCTATATTCGTCTGTCCAAATCCCTCATTCCTTCAATCTTTGCTCAAATTTCACCTGGCTACCCTGTTTGAAATTACATCAAACTCTGTCTCCCACCAGCTCACCTCCTCATCCCCAGCAGCCTTTTCCCAGTCTATTGTTTCCATTTCACTTACCTCTTCTAATACACAATATGACTTNCAAATCCCTCATTCCTTCAATCTTTGCTCAAATTTCACCTGGCTACCCTGTTTGAAATTACATCAAACTCTGTCTCCCACCAGCTCACCTCCTCATCCCCAGCAGCCTTTTCCCAGTCTATTGTTTCCATTTCACTTACCTCTTCTAATACACAATATGACTTCAGTTCAGTTCAGTTCAGTCACTCAGTCATGTCCAACTCTTTGCAACCCCATGGACTGCAGCACACCAGCCCTCCCTGTCCGTCACCAACTCCTGGAGTTTACCCAAATTCATGTACACTGAGTCGGTGATGCCATCCAACCATCTCATCCTCTGTTGTCCCCTTCTCCTCCCACCTTCAAACTTTCCTAGCATCAGGGTCTTTTCAAATGAGTCAGCTCTTCGCATCAGGTGGCCAAGGTATTGGAGTTTCAGCTTCCACATCAGTCCTTCCAATGAACAGCCAGGACTGATCTCCTTTAGAATGGACTGGGTGGATCTCCTTCTTGTCCAAGGGGCTCTCAAGAGTCTTCTCCAACACCACAGTTCAAAAGCATCATTACATACCGTAAAAGCTCTTTATTACCTCCCCCTCCAATACCATATAAGCTCCATGAAAGAAAAATTTTATTTTATTCACTGACATATCCCCAATATCCAAGAATCTCCCTGGCAAACTATAGCTGCTCAAATAAATATTTTTTGAATGAAAAAGTGGAGGTAGGGAGAGAGAAAGACCTGTTTTCCCAATGCTGTTTTCTTACTGTGGAATCATAGTGTACATTTTCACTCTTAGCCACACATCTGCCTCCAGTCCCTGAAGTCTAATATGTATTTTAAAGCCTTATGTGCTGGATGCTAGACTTGAATATAATGCAACAGGTGGCCCTGAGAAGAGGCCAGATCCCGTTATAACGACTGTCCCATTCCTTTTACCGCCTAGAACTGTAATATGCAGAATGCTACTGGAAATAAGTGGCCATTGGCCAAGACTTGGAAATACTTTAGTCATTGGTGTTGTTAAGGTGGCTTATCTTGTTGTGATAATATTGACTGTGAGAGAATTTTAAATAGCTTCTTTTATTTAAAATTTTACTTTGGGAAAGTTATTCCTAGCATCCTAGCACAGATCTTAGTGTCTGTCACAATTTATGCTTATATTAAATATATTTAATTATATTTCTATATATAATTACCATAAATACAATTTTATAATTTATATGTAAATTAATATATTTAATTATGTTAAACCGGAATGCTGAAATCCTGAATTTAAAACAAGCCATAGCTGTGCCCATTCCTTCTTAGAGTTCCACACAGCTTCTCTCTTTTATTTGTTGTAATTTACAGGATATATATTTCCTAGAGGAACAGGATATTTTTTATCTGCCCATCACATCAGTAGGGTAAGGTAAATCAGAAGAGTAAATACGTCATCATTATAAGGTTTCACATTAAGGTTAATCTTGATAACATTTTACCCCAAATTCCTGAGGAAGCCAAGAAGAAATTTTTATGTGTACTAAGTTCGGGGCAGAGGTTAGCATAAAATACGTTTATAAAAGTGTACTGTTCTGTGTTTGTTGACCGCAAGTGAAAGGCTGGAAAGCACATTCCCAAGATCCTTCAGTTCAGTCGCTCAGTCGTGTCCGACTCTTTGCGACCCCCATGAATCGCAGCACACCAGGCCTCCCTGTCCATCACCAACTCCCGGAGTTCACTCAAACTCACGTCCATCGAGTCAGTGATGCCATCCAACCATCTCATCCCCTGTCTTCCCCCTCTCCTCCTGCCCCCAATCCCTCCCAGCATCAGAGTCTTTTCCAATAAGTCAATCACCTCTTTGCATGAAGTGGCCAAAGTACTGGAGCTTCAGCTTCAGCATCATTCCGTCCAAAGAAATGCCAGGGCCGATCTCCTTCAGAATGGACTGGTTGGATCTCCTTGCAGTCCAAGGGACCTACAATAAAATATAGGCACAGGGGCTTCCTCATTCTCCAAATTGGAAACCTCTGTGTTGTCAAGTTCTCACTTTTTCTCATAATCGAAGAGGGAAACAGTGGGGTCTTTTGAAAGCATACCAGGCTCTTTGAAACAAAAATGCAGGATGTCCTGAATTTAGAATGCCCTAGGCATTTTGGGGGGCTTCCCATGTAGCTAAGTGGTAAAAAAAAAAAATCCACCTGCAATGCAGGAGCCACGAGTTTGATCCCTTGGTTGGCAAGATTCCCTGGAGTAGGAAAAGGCAATCCACTCCAGCATTTTTGCTAGGAAATTCCATGGACAGACGAGCCTGGAGGGCTACAGGCTATGGGGTTTCAAAAGAGTCAGATATGACTTAGTGACTAAACAACAAGGTATTTTTGACTCTTTAGGGATACAGGACTAGTCTTTCATTATTGGTGGCTCCAATCATTTTGATTACAGAGATTAAATTAATACAAATTGGTATATTTTATTTAAAATATTATAATATATATTATTATTTTGCATACTTTAAAGAGGGTTCCTTGGTGGCTCAGATGGTAAAGAATTCACCTGCGGTATGGGAGACCTGGATTCCATTCCTGGGTTGGGAAGATCACCTGGAGGAGGGCATGGCAACCCTCTCCAGTATTCCTGCCTGGAGAATCCCCATGGACAGAGGAGCCTGGCAGGCTGCAATCCATGAGGTCAAAAAAAGTTGGACATCACTGAGAGACTAAGCCCAGCAGACAAACTTTAAAGAAAGAAAAACTATCTAAAACTATCTAATTAAACTCTGACCAGTGTTTCTCATTTTTTTAGGGTATTTACTTGGTACTTGCAGGTATAAGTATTTATTATATGTCATTCTATGCACATGTATGTATACATGTGGAATACATGTGGTATACATGTGTAATAAAATGTCAGCAGGATAAACTGCTTAAGATATTTCTAAAAGGCAGTCTCATTCAGACTTCAATCTTTTGGATAAATTTCCAATATCAAGTTTTAGTGATATGACACACAGAGTTCACTACTGTCTCTGGATTTTCTGCTAATCCTCTGATGTCCTTTCTGAAAGTTTTATCATTGGCACTTTCTTCATGTTACCAAGTTGTCAACTGAAAGTTTTCAGACAAATAAAACTCAGGTCCTCTGTCAATGATCTCTGTATGGTTTGTTGATGGCAGCTTCCAAGGACTACCATCATTTTTTCACCCTATTAAGCATTATAACCAACCTTACTTAAATGCAAGTAGTGAAAACTATCTATTTTGACTGACAGAAATTGCAAAACAATATAGGATACATCCTGTATTCAAAAGATGTTAAAAAGTGCAAAAAAAAAAAGGATACATTTAAATTAATGAAATATAAAAATTTTTCTATCATTCTGTACTATCCTAACCACTTAAATGGCAAGACAGGGACAAAAGATCCTGGGAGAAAAAAATCAACATTCTAGGAAATATTTGCTGACTGTTTTTAATTTAAATATCCTATGTGGCCATATTCACCCAAGCACATACTTCATCGTACATAAATTAAACACTAACTCTTTGGAATCCTCTTTCTCAAAATTGCAGGTCTCAAAAGCTCTTGAATTCATTTTCCAAACCATCAGTATTGATGAAAACTATGTAGAAATGAAGGAGCAATAAAAGAACTTAAAAATCCTTACCAAATAATGACAGTCTTATAAGGCCCATTAAGCTTCCATTAACCAAATCACCTCCAGCACAACAGTAACAATGAATTTCAACAGCAGCTCGACTTTCTCAGTACCTTGGTCATCTGAGATCCATTTAAAAGTAGGTAGGGATAAATCCTAAATAATTTTAAAGGCTTATCACATTTCTTCCTAACATCCTTCAGAATTTAAGATTATGTTTTGCATTACTAAAATCCAGTCTGCTTTTCTGTTAAATGGGATCAGTTTTAGGAAGAAAGTACTAACATTTTTATCACAATTATTTATTTCAACTAAATTGATAAATGGAATTTGGAGGCAAAGGATATATTTTTCAAGTGGAAAATTTTCCTGGAAACCTGAAGTGTCACACCACTTGTTGGAGTTCTTAGAAACAAATGGAAAATATTTACCTATCATAATTCTTAGTGTGTGCCTACTTCTTCCCCAAAGGAGTAAGCACATAGCAAATTAAACAAAGGAAATTAATTGGTCCTGAATACGTACTGGAAAGACTATGCTGAAGCTAAAGCTCCAATACTTTGGCCACTTGATATGAAGAACTGACTCACTGGAATAGACCCTGATGCTGGGAAAGATTGAAGGTAGGAGGAGAAGGGGATGACAGAGGATGAGATGGTTGGATGGCATCACCGACTCGATGGACATGAGTTTGAGCAAGCTCCAGGAGTTAGTGATGGACAGGGAAGCCTGGCGTGCCGCAGTCCATGGGGACACAAAGAGTCAAACACAACTGAGCGACTGAACTGAACTTAAATGAAACAAAACCCACTTTTTTTTCACTCAATCTGGCATAAAATAGACTGAAATTTAGATGAGCAATAATATTTGAGAATTTCCTCTCTGAAATGTATTAATTATGAACAGTGCATAGGGGCTAGGTCAACCTGAGTCATGTTCGACTCTTTGTGACTCTGTCCATGAAATTCTCCAGGTAAGAATACTGAAGTGGGTTGCCATGCCTTCCTCCAGGGGATCTTCCCAATCCAGGGATCGAATCTACATCTCTTAAGTCTCCTGCATTGGCTGGCAGGTTCTTTACCACTAGCAACACCTGTTCGTGGGGAAACCCACGAACAGTGAAAAAATGAAAATGAGTTGCTTAATCCTGTCCTACTCTTTACAACCCCAGGGATTGTAGGCCCTTCTGTCCATGGAATTCTCCAGGCAAGAATACTGAAGTGGATAGCTACTCCCTTTCTCCAGGGGATCTTTCACATCCCAGGAATTGAGCCCAGATCTCCTGCATTGCAGACAGACGCTTTACCATCTAAGCTACTATGGAAGCCCCATGAATAGTACCTACTATCAAACAAAATAGTAGGGCCACACGGGATTAAACAAGCATTCCACTGATACAAGGCTTGTGTGTATGCTAAAATCAGTATCAGTTCAGTTCAGTTCAGTCACTCAGTTGTGTCTGACTCTTTGCAACCCCATGAATCACAGCACACCAGGTCTCCCTGTCCATCACCAACTCCCGGAATTCACTCAAACTCACGTCCATTGAGTCGGTGATGCCATCCAGCCATCTCATCCTTTGGTGTCCCCTTCTCCTCCTGCCCCCAATCCCTCCCAGCATCAGAGTCTTTTCCAATGAGTCAACTCTTTGCACTAGGTGGCCAAAGTATAGGAGTTTCAGCTTTAGCATCAGTCCTTCCAATGAACATCCAGTACTGAGCTCCTTTAGAATGGACTGGTTGGATCTCCCTGCAGTATAGAGATCTTATATTTTCTTACACCCTCTCGGTGTGTGAAAAATGGTTTTGTTTGTTGTTGTTCATTGGGAACACCACTGAGCCATATTACTATGTCATTAACCAAAACAGCTAAGGCATATTAGAATTGCATAGAAAATGAAACTCAGGTGGTAGTAATTACCAGGCCTAATAAACCCATGCATACTTTTATATATTGGCTACTTAATAGCTAGAGGGAACAATATTAAATTCTGAAAACACTGCATGGTAGTTTCTTCTTTCCTCTAGATAAGAACTGTAAACTTTCCTGAACTAGAGAAACTCAGAGGAAAGCTAAACTGACTTGGTCTTGGACTTCAAAACTACAAATGACTAAAAGATCTTGTCCATTTCACTTATTTTACAGATAAGGAAACTCCGTGAGGCTGAATGTTGCCCACAATGGTATGATGAAAGAACTGAATGCAAAGACAGGTTTTTAGGCCACCAAACCGTATACAGTATGTGATGGGGGAATCTCAGAGGTATGTTCAATTTCCTTAAAGCCCTAAGTTGATTAACCTAGAAAAATTCTAGAACTGAAGCCCTGAGGACATTGGATGCCTAAGCACTGAGAGTCAGAATCCATCTGAATGAAACTATTCTTAACAATTAACAGTAATTTCACACCCCTTTGTAGCTCTACAGCTCATTACTGACATTAATTAGCAATCCTACACGATATCGCTTTCAGGTAAGCTAAGCATTATTAGCTTTTCAGAACAGATGAGGGATCCAGCTAGACATTGTGGATGTCAAGTGCCCTAGCTACTAAAACTCAGAGATGGACTTCAAATCCAATCACTCCTAGGGAAATGGTGGAATTTGAAGAGTATTAACTTCCAAATCTGGTTTTCAGTTGATGCTGATGCCACAGTGCTTGTTCACTTAATTTTAGGCTAGCAGTCATGTCCAGTTCATTGGCTGAAAAAGCAGTCAATCAATAGATATATATCCATTCCCTGCTGATGCTGTACTGTGTAGGGGCTGGTCATCTAAGAGGAAACCAGACAAATTGACCCCTGGCTGCCTGGAACTTCCCATGGAACCCTGCCTCCGCCATTTGTCAAACTTTTCTTGACACTAACTTATGACTACAGAGATAATAAAGTGGGATATATGTTTTTACTAACTATTATTACCTCCAATCTTGACCATAAAACATCCAATCAAGATTCCCAATCCACCTACTGAGCACATTACCCTATACAATATATGAGGAATTAAGGAGAGCCTTCCAGGTGTTTGACAGCTTGGACACCTGCCTTTTACCAGGAGTTCACTTACAAGAAGGCTAAAAAAATTCTTTTAACAAAAAATAAAAAATAAAAACAAGGCAGCAGCCTTGTACTCATGATGGGAGCTCACTGTTACTAAATGGTTTCTGTGTCCTTGGAAACTTGAATAATGTTATTATTATTATTATTATTTTCACAACCCTATGAAGTATTATTTATGACATTTTACAAACAGAGGAACTGAGGTACATAAATGCAATAACTCACCCTAGTGCAGAGTGGAGATTCAAACCCAAGCCTGTCTACTACCAAAGTCCATGCTCTTACCACTGCTGCCCCAGTAAAAAGATGACAGAGAGAAGAATAGAGATGAACCCCAACTTTACTCCCAGCTCCTGTACTAAAAGCAGACTAGCTCTCTCTTAGCCAAAATCAACTGAAAGATGAACAATAATAGAAGTCAGGTATAGCCAGATCTCATCAGTCTAAACAACACAAAGAAGATGAGTTCTAGGAACTGTTCAAACTGAAAAGAAACCATATGAAGATTATGATAATATGCTATTGTGTGTGTGAGAGAGAGTGCATGAGTGTGTGCTCAGTCATGTCCAACTCTTTGTGACCCCATGCACTGTAGCTCCCCAGACTCTTCTGCCCATGGAGTTTTCCAGGAAAGAATACTGAGCAAGTTGCCATTTCCTTCTCCAGGGGATCGTCCTGGCCCAGGGTTCAAACCCACATCTCCTGCACTGGCAGGCAGATTCTTTGCCAGCTGAGCCAATATGCTACTATGAAGGCTAAGAAAACATGAGAGAAGAGCTATTGCCATAACAATTTTCATAAACCTGACAAATATTTTAAATGGGGCACTGAGCCTCTGTGTATTAGCTCCACTTTGTAAGTAAAACCCCAGGCCCTAAAATTAATGCCATCTTTTGCTAAGATTTGAACTGTTAAACAGCAGTTTATTGAGTGCATATTGTAGTTCACATGGTGACTAAGAGTTTCGGCTTTAGACTACAACTCTGCCACTTACCATCTGTGTGACCTGCTGTGACTTAGTTAAATACTTTGAACCTCAGTTTTCTCATCTAGAATGAGTATGCAATCCTACATCTCAGGATTGCTGGGAGGATTACAGAAATAATTTCTATAAAGCAATTGACACATAATCTGCATTCAATAAGTGTTATTAGTATTAGTCATTGCATGCTTATGTACAAAATGTAAAAAATGCAACAAACTATGAACAGGTGGTCCTTTCCTTCAAGGAACCTATGCTCTATTTGATGAGACTAACAGACCAGTGTATGACCCATATGAGAGAACCCAGAAGAAAGTGCAAAGCACTGTAACTAATGAGCACCAGAACGTCTCACATCTTAATGTGCACAGTGGTCCCCAAAGGGTCTTATTAAAGTGTACTTCCACTTTCAGTAGGTCTGGGCTGGAGCCTGANTTTGCAAAGAGTTGGACACGACTGAGCGACTGAACTGAACTGAAGAGTTTGCTTAAAATCATGTCCATTGAGTCAGTGATGCTATCCAACCATCTCATTCTCTGTCACCCCTTTCTCCTGCCTTCAATGTTTCCCAGCATCAGGGTCTTTTCCAATGAGTCAGTTCTTCCCATCAGGTGGCAAAAGTATTGGAGTTTCAATTTCAGCATCAGTCCTTCCAATGAATATTCAGGGTTGATTTCCTTTAGGATGGACTGGTTTGACCTCCTTGCTATCCTTGCTCTCCAAGACATTCTCTAGAATCTTTTCCAGCACCATAATCTGAAAGCATCAATTCTTTGGCATTCAGCTTTCTTTATGGTCCAACTCTCATATCCGTACATGACTACTGGGAAAACCATAGCTTAGACCATGAAAGGACCTTTGTCAGCAAAGTGATGTCTCTGCTTTTTAACACACTGTCTAGGTCTGCCATCACTTTCCTTCTGAGGAGTAAGTGTCTTTTATAAACATTCAAATAATCATCCAAAAACACAGTTTATACCTTTAAGACAAGTCTCTGCCCCTTTGTTTCCAAAACTATTGCCCCAAGCCTATCTTGTTCAGAAATTTTGAGAATTTCATTAATTAGTATAACCAGAAGTCAAATATTTGTGATCAGGGCATGAATCTGATCTTTTGAGCACTGGGAAGGATGTGAGTTCTGCCTTATGCACAGAGGTCACTCTTCCAGATCCTCCAGTAACAATCAGTTCACCTTCTGCTGTCAACAAAATGAAATTTTCAACTCGAGAAGTCTAGCTATAACTTTGTTACTTTGCTGATCTAGGCAGCAGGAAAGGTTCCAGGGGCATGCCCCACCGTGTACAGATGAAGCCCTTCTTTGCAGAAGAAGGAGAGATTACCATCAGTCAAGGGACCCCTGAATAGATCAGTCCATGTGAGGGAGCTATCCGGAGATACTGTGCCCCTTGGGGAAAATCCTTGGCTTCTTAAATTTGAAAATTCTCCACTCTCCCAAATGACAGGAAGTTGAGCTCAGTCTGTGACAAATCTTCATAACATTCATTGAATTAGATAGGAGAATAGCTTCATGATTAACCTTTGCCACAATTCTCAGTTGAAATATTAGATGAATATAAAGTCAACTGAATGGCTTAGAAAATAAATGCCAAAATGAAGTTCTCACCATTCTTGGTTTGCCACATTGAGGGTAGAAATCACCCTCTTTTTAGATCATTGTATCCCTCTGTACCTTGCATGATGCTGTTAATGTTAACCACTAGGGTTGGCAACTGTCCTTCCCCGGGTGGTTGAAATGCAGAAAACTCTGCAAGTTGGATTTGCTGACAGAACTGGCTGATAAAAAGTGCTTGAGGAGGTGTATTTTTTGAAAGTCAGTACCATGGCTGATGGAAATGCTTAAACATAATAAAAACAGCCCTTAAAAATGTTTGAACATTAGGAAGCCAAAACAATCTGTCTACTAACTTCAGTTTCCAGAGGCAGCCATCCAATTACAGTTTTTGTACTCATTTCACAACTCTTCATCTTTCTGTCCTTGTTGTTGGGACTTTCTAAAGAAATGTTGAATTTTAATCAGCAAAATAAAAGATGAATGACTTCAACTTGAGGTCTTACAAAATCGTTTTGAACATAAAAGGGCTAAGTGGCATTTCGAAGACAGTGAGAGAAAGAATTTAACAGGTGAATACAATTTTTTTCCAACACATTCAATCTGTAAATATTTAATAAGCTCCTACCAAGTTCCAGTCACTATGTTAGGCACCAGGCGTTGTATTAGCTTCTGGGCAATAAGATAAACACTGAATCTACACTGGAAAACAAGCCAAAAGATCCATAATGAAGAGATTTAACAAACATTTATACTCAGCTATATCTTTCTTTGCAGTAACGGTATAAANGTAAATATTTAAGAAGCTCCTACCAAGTTCCAGTCACTATGTTAGGCACCAGGCGTTGTATTAGCTTCTGGGCAATAAGATAAACACTGAATCTACACTGGAAAACAAGCCAAAAGATCCATAATGAAGAGATTTAACAAACATTTATACTCAGCTATATCTTTCTTTGCAGTAACGGTATAAACTCTAGTCATCATACTGTGATGATGTCACAGTAGCAAAAACAAGACTCTTAGACATTGATGAGTTCTTCTAGCTCTTGAAGTTGTTTTTACCTTAATCTCAGTTTCTCTAGTAGTAAATTTCAAATTGTGACATTTAACACTTTGTCAAACTGGCATTAGACTTGTTCAGCATCTAACTGCTCTGCTTTCTGATTAGGATCCACTATGCCCATCTTTTAGGGTTTCCCCAGTGGCTCAGCTGGTAAAGAACAGACTTCCCACTACAGGAGATGCAGGAGACAGGTCTGATCCCTGGGGCAGGCATATCCCCTCAAGAAGGAAACAGCAACCTGCTTCAGTGTTCTTGCCTAGAAAATTCCATCAACAGAGGAGCCTGGCAAGCTACTATCCATGGGGTTGCAAAGAGTTGGCCATGACTGAGCACAGCACATTGGTTGATAATTTCCTGTATCTCTTCCACAACTGTTTATAGCAAGGTCGAATTAAATAAAAGTGTCTCTGACAATTTCTAAAAGTAAAAATAGAATCTGGAGCCTTTTTCTTCCGTATGGACTTTTTAAAATTTTGAAGATCATTGACTGAACATTTGAGTCAAAAAGCTAGAAAAAGCAGCAAAGTAATCCAAAATAGAGTAGAAGAGATAAGATAAACACAATAGCATAAATAAATAAAATAGAAACATTTTTCATTTAAAAATGTATTTGTTTTTTAAACTTGGTGGGTTTTCTGAAACATAACACAGAAAATCCTGTGATAAAATTGCACCTGAAGAAATAAATAATGTTGGAATGAAAAAATGTGTCAAAATTCAGACACAATAGGCACTTTTAAAATAATTAGATCACTAAGAAAGACTATAGTTCAGTGCTTTATAAATCTTAAATTAAATAGAAATAATTTAAAATGATAAACAAAATTGACTTAAGAAGAATTAGAAAACCCAAAGGAACCAGAAGTAAGTTGTATATAGTCAGAAACCACCTGTCAAAAGGCACTAAGTCTAGAGGATTGAGAGAAACTTTTCAACAGGGAAGAAAAAATTTCAACCTCATACAAACCATACTAGCGAAGAGAAAAAGAGGATGATATGCAAAAAACATTTAATGCAGCAAGTATATCCTTCAATACAGAGAGGAGAAAGGAAAAAGAAAGAGAGAAGGAGGAGAAGGAGAGAGTATCAGATTCAGAGTCTGATCTGTTAGTGGAACCCTGTGGGGAAGGGACACATTAGGCCAATTGACAGTCAACAGCTATGAAGACAACAGAGAAGGTAGGAAAAGAAGTATTTTTCCTCTTAGTTATGATCTGGTTTCCCTTTAATTTTTTTTTTTCCCTGAGAGCTCCAACAAAATGTTCAATTCATTTTTAATAAATTTTAGCTATTGGAATTTGTTTAAGTGACTATAAATACTAAGTAAAACAAGTAGTACCTTATTATATCACTTACATGTGCTCAGTCACTCAGTTGTGACTGGCTCTTTGCGACCCCATGGACTGTAGCCTGCCAGGCTTCTCTGCCCCTGGGACTCTTCAGGCAAGAGTACTAGAGTGGGTTGCCATGCCCTCCCCCAGGAGATGTTCCCAATGGAGGGCTCAAACCTGAGTCTTGTGCCTCCTGTATTGGCAGGTGGATTTTTCACCGCCTAACTACTGGGGAAGCCTATCACTTACATATAGAATCTTAAAAAGCCCAACTCAGAAAAACACAAACTAGAAGTAATTGTTAGGGGCATGAGAGGCAGTCAGGGAAATGGAGAGCTACTGGTCAAAGGGTACAAACTTGCAGTTATAAGATTAACAAGGTCTAGGGATCTAATGTCCAGCGTGATAATTATAACTAATATAGTATCATATACCTGAGTGTTCTCACCTACAAAAAAGATAATTATGAGACTCAATGGAGATGTTAACTAATACTCTTATGGTAATCATTTTGAAATATGCAAGTATATCAAATCAATACTTTGTACATCTTGCTGCTGCTGCTGCTGCTAAGTCACTTCAGTCATGTCTGACTCTGTGCGACCCCAGAGACAGTAGCCCACCAGGCTTCCCAATCCCTGGGATTCTCCAGGTAAGAATACTGGAGTGGGCTGCCATTTCCTTCTCCAGTGCATGAAAGTGAAAAGTGAAAGTGAAGTCACTCAATCGTGTCTGACTCTTTGCGACCCCCTGGACTGCAGCCCACCAGGCTCCTCCGTCCATGGGAGTTTCCAGGCAGGAGTATTGGAGTGGGGTGCCATTGCCTTCTCCCTTGTACATCTTAAACTCATACAATTTTATATGTCAATTATATATCAATAAATTTGGAAGAGGGGAGTGACTGTATAAAAGAACTAACCAGATGGAGGGCCAAGAGAATTTATTTAGGTTATAAAGTGCAATGTTTTACTCAGAAATAATAACCCATCTCTCCCTTTTTGAATTGTTCTTTATATTGCTAAAGTAGAGTGGTCAAGTTCCAATGACCTTATAGTAAAAGTTGTTGTTGCTCAGTCGCCCAATCATTTCCAACTCTTTGTGACCCCATGGACTGCAGTACACCAGGCTTCCCTGTCCTTCCCCATCTCCCCAAACTTTCTCAAACTCATGTCCATTGAGTCAGTAATGCTATCCAACCATCTCATCCTTTGTCGTCCCCTTCTCCTCTTTCCCGGCATCAGGGTCTTTTCCAATGAGTCAGCTCTTCACATCTGGCAGGTGAAATATTGGAGGTTCAGCTTTAGCACCAGTCCTTCCAATTAATATTCAGGGTTGATTTCCTTTAGGACTGACTGGTTTGATCTCTCTGCTGTCCAAGGGATTCTCAAGAGTCTTCTCCAGCAGCATGGTTTGAATGCATTAATTCTTCAGCATTCAGCCTTCTTTATGCTCCAACTCTTTTAGTAGTAGTAGTCTTACTATTCTAAATGATTTAAAAAACTACATATGAAATAGTATGTATACATGTATACTCTTATGTGTGTATATAATATAAACATAAGATGTACATACTATTAACTTTTAACAACAACTGCCAATATATTATCTTGTAAGTGATCTATGTTTCTCCTACCTCTCTGTCTCCCCAACTATCAAAACTTTCTGCTTATCATGTCATGCCTTTTACTATATTTACCATTCTCCCAGAACACTACATTGACAAAATTTTCACATCCTTAAGCTCCATATAAACTGAATATCTACCTTGCTTTTTCAATAATTATGTTTTTGAAACATAACTATATTGGTATAAATAATCATGGTTGCTCATTTTCATTGCTATAGAGTATTCCACTGTCCAAACAGTCTATGAATTATTTACACATTTTGATATTGAGGAATATTTGGCGTGTTTCCAGTTTTTAGGTGTTGGGAACAATCTGGCTATGAAAAATTATTGTATATGAATCCAGAAGTGTGTGTGTGTGAAAATTTATCATGAACATAGAACCAAAAGATTAAATTATGAATCAAAAATCATGTAAATTTCATACAAAATAATACAAAATTGTCTCTGCAAACAGTTTTACCAACTCACCAGCATCCATTAGTTCCTGCTTTTTATNACAGATAAAACTTGAGCTTGTGCCTATATGTCATGAGAAGTAGTTAATGTGAAGGCATCTATTTCCCAATGTAAAACCCTGTTGTATTTATGAAAAAGTCATACTTTACAGAATTATAATTATCTATACAAGGAAAGCCTACCTTTCTGCCTGTTCACTCTTACTTACTAGTATTTTGTTCTCAAAAGCATTTATGCTTCTCTACTTCTATTTTTTTTAAAAAACAAATTTTCCTAAAGCTGAAAATATTGGCATTAAGGAAAGCAAGACCTCCAAAGAAAAGGAAAAAATATATAGTTCTGAGTTACTGCCCAAACTTATTGTACCAGTTTTCACTCCAGTCATCCATGATGAAGTTCCTGTTACTACCACATTCTCTTGAGTGGTCTAGGCAGATCATTTAACCACACTTAGAAGATGAAGAATAGTTTGTTATTATTCTAATCTTGTCTTATTCATTAACAGAAATAATATTGTGAAATTTAAATTCTGTGGGTTGCAGACTGCAGGCATGCATACACAGTTGCTTCAGTCGTGTCCAACTCTCTGTGACCCCATGGACAATAACATGTTAAGCACCTCTGTCCATGGGACTATCCTGGCAAGAATACTGGAGTGGGTTGCCACGCCCTCCTCCAAGGAATCTTCCAGACCCAAAGAATGAAAGTGTCTCTTGTGTCTCTTGCATTGCAGGTAGATTCTTTACCTCTGAGCCAACAGGGAAACCAGGGTTGCCAATTACTATATGCTTTTTCTGGTAATTTCCCAGATACAGCAGCAACAGTTTACATCAGAGGGAAAGAGATGATAGGCTTTAAAAAGAAGAGGATGGGAAGAGTGGGAAGGAGGCTCAAGAGGGAGAGGACATATATGTACTTATGGTGATTTGCATTGTTGTATGCGGAAATCAATGCAATATTATAAACAGATTATCCTCCAGTTAACAATGAAAACATTGTTCATGAGGGAGAGGACATAAGTATACCTATGGTTAATTCATGTTGATATTTGGCAGAAAAACAACAAAATTCTGTAATTATCCTTCAATTAAAAAATAAATAAATTTTTAAAAGAAAAAACTAAAACAAAAAGCTAAAATATTAAATTAGTATGCTAATATGTCAAATACTGCTGCTGCTGCTGCTAAGTCGTTTCAGTCGTGTCCGACTCTGTGTGACCCCAT
The DNA here is from genome assembly GCA_006410615.1 of Neotragus moschatus. NCBI lineage: Eukaryota > Metazoa > Chordata > Mammalia > Artiodactyla > Bovidae > Neotragus > Neotragus moschatus. Next base: position 343,756 of record SJYA01000249.1, read on the forward strand.
AGACAGCAGCCCACCAGGCTCCCCCGTCCCTGAGATTCTACAGGCAAGAACACTGGAGTGGGTTGCCATTTCCTTCTCCAATGCATGAAGTGAAAAGTGAAAGTGAAATCGCTCGGTCGTGCCCGACTTTTAGCGATCCCATGGACTACAGCCTACCAGGCTCCTCCGTCCATGTGATTTTCCAGGCAAGAGTACTGGAGTGGGTTGCCACTGCCTTCTCCAATATGGCAAATAAGTATTTGTGTATTTGTTTTAATTAAATATAAAGCAAATCGCTCTTTAGTTTCAGGGGAAAAAATACATGTTTTACATAGATGTTTTAGAACATGATGGATCATCATTTGAGTCTTTGTCATTGGTAATGCTACTTACTTTTAGATAATTCTTTTTAAACACAGACTAATTATTTTGATCAACCAATGAATTTCATAAAGAACCCCAAATTACAAAAATAAAATCAACATCACTATCTCAAAGGAAAAAAACTGGATGAAAACTAAAGTTTAGTAAACACCAGCTATGTTTCATGAGTCAATGGTTTACTTGCATTATTGAAGGTAATAAATACTCATATATCCTTATAAATGAGATGTAAAAAAAATCTCATTTTAGCAGAAAACAAAACTAATGCTCAGAAAGATGAAGAACCTCCCAGTATCAATGACAGTGATTTTCTTTCCACCGTGATACTAGCTCTATCACTAAAGATCATCCTTTCCATGTTTCCTTCCACAGGAAATTCTTAATACATTACAGCTAGTGTNTATATCCTTATAAATGAGATGTAAAAAAAATCTCATTTTAGCAGAAAACAAAACTAATGCTCAGAAAGATGAAGAACCTCCCAGTATCAATGACAGTGATTTTCTTTCCACCGTGATACTAGCTCTATCACTAAAGATCATCCTTTCCATGTTTCCTTCCACAGGAAATTCTTAATACATTACAGCTAGTGTTTGTAAGATGAATTGAGACTGTTATGGTAAAGATGCTAAAAGCCAAATTTTTCTTTTTATAAGAAATTCTTTATGAGGAGAAAACAAATTCCGTTTCTCTTCTAGTTAATATCACTGTAGACAGGAATCGCAGCAAAATAACTTAAGATGTGAAGACATCTTTGATCAGATATTTTGCATTTTTTTTATTCCTAAGTTTTGATCAAGTCTTTGATGCTCAGCTTTAGAGTAATGGCCTCAGGCAATTAATTTAGTCAATTATAAATGATAGAATTACATATTGAATAACAAATGCTTTCTAAAGTATACAAAACTCAGATAAATGAGATAATAGAGCAGTAAGTAGGATAAGGCTATATCAAACATACTACATACACAGTTCTAGCCTTATGTAAGAATGTACGGGATTCTAATCTTACTTTGCAATTCTTTTTTTTTTTTTAATTTGTTTGGTTATTCATTTGTTTTTGGTTGCCCTGGGTCTTTGCTTTGCAAGAGATTTCTCTAGCTGTGGTGCTAAGGCTTCTCATTAAGGTGGCTTCTCTTGTTGCAGAGCACAGGCTGTACAGCGCAGGCTCAATAGCTGTGGCTCACGGGCTTTAGTTGTTCCACGGCTTGTGAAATCTTCCCAGACTAGAGACAGAACCCATGTTCCTTACACTGGCACGGAGATTCTTAGCCACTGTGCCACCAAGAAAGTCCTTTACTTTGTAATTCTTATTTTATTATTTCTCAAAAAGACAGAAATTAAAGAATATGTTTATCAAGGTGAAAGAATTCAGAAACCATCTTTGAAGCTGAGGATAAACTTGAGAATATCATATAGTTTTTATAACAATTGATTTGCAAAGTTTGCTTTGCAGCCTTTCTTTCCTAGAATTAATTTCCAGTATAAATGTAAGTGATATGAGTGTTCCAGGTAAGCGATTGGAATCCATTTCCTCAGAAATTGCAATTGTAACTTTAATTACATGAAGATCTTTCTCATTGTTTTGATATTTGGGCCTATGTTTTAATGTTTTTGTTCCTTATGCAAGATTTTCATTTATCAGTTTCTGGAAATAAGGATCTCTAGAGGATTTGCTGCCAGAACTTCTGACAACTGGATGTTCCTTTGCACAAATTTGATACAAAGTTGAAGAGATCATCAGAATCTTATATTTTTTTTAGGTAAAAACTCTATACTTTGGATTTACCTGCTGGGCCAGGGATTAAGAATCTGCCTACTATTGCACGAGGCAGGGATTCAATCCCTGATCCAGGAAGATCCCAGATGCTGCAGGGAAACTAAGCCCGTGCACCACAGCTATTGAGCCTGAGCTCTAGAGCCAGGGAACCATAACTATTGAGCCCATGCACCCTAGACCCTGTGAGCCCTAGAGCCTATCTCTGCAACAGCAGACGCCACCACAGTGAGAAACTTACACCTCATAAATAGAGAGTAGCCCCCATTCGCTGCAACTATAGAAAAGCCCTCACACAGCAATGAAGACCCAGAGTAGCCATAAATAAAAAATAATAATTTTTTAAAAACTCTATACTTTGTATACTTTGATATTTCACACACTAAGTCTAAAGCCTTCCATGTGAGTAGTTAGCTACCTAAATATAGACTCTGTATTAGAATAAATCAGAAACCATATGGTAATTAAATATTAAATAACTGAAGATTTATGGCTTACTGTTCAGTATTTACCTTAATCTACAATTAGAAATGAAAATAAAATCCTGGACAGATACATCATAATGACCATCAAGAAAAGTCGGTGATTGGCTAGTCTCATGTTCTTCCACAGTGTAGCCTATATCAAGATTTATATACCCATGGGTCTGCCTGCAAGGCCCCAGAATAGAAAAGGCAAGCTAACATTAGAGGTCAACTCAGCTCAATTGCTCAGTCATGTCCGACTCTTTGCAACCCCATGGACTGCAGCACACCAGGCTTACCTATCTATCACAAACTCCTGGAGCTTGCTCAAACTCACGGCCATAAAGCTGATGATGGCATCCAACCATCTCATCCTCTTTCATCCCCTTCTCCTTCTGCCTTCAATCTTTCTCAGCTTCAGGATATGGTGGAGGTAATACACATAATAAAAGTAATCAAAGTGGACAACCTAATCAACTCATAACTGTAGTGCTTTTCTTACGTACAGAATATGTGTAATGATAAAACAGATTTTTTAGCTGTAAGAAACTTGGTAAGTAAAAATGGTTGTTGTCCTTTTCTAGTTTGGGAATGTATGTACTTATTTCAGTGATACTTCTACAGCACAAAGAACTCTGATTTTCAAACTGCTTTCAGGCATGATTGTGCAGACTTTCACACACACATACACACACACACACACCCCTAACCTATTTCTTATTGTGTTATCTCTCTTTTGTCCAGACAGATTATTACCCAGCTTGATTAGCCAGCTTGAAACCAAGAACCAAGTTTCTAAGTCTAATCCATTGTCAGAAAATAAAAATCTACCATTATTTCAAGTGTTCTAGGATGATTCAAAAAAAAAAAACAAAAAACCTCAAAAGTGTTTTTCAGTTTTGGAAACCAGTTTTGGATCATAAGGATAAGCCTCCCAAAGTCCTATATTAAAAGAATGTTTACTTATATTCAGAGGTTCTGGCAAGTTTGTGAATTTTTTTTAAATCAGTTACAAGGCATACATATTAAGAGCTGATAAAGTCTACCATATCTTCATAATGGAGTGGGATGTGGAAAAGTTCTGAGAATCTTTTCTATGCTGGAATAGGACCACTGCCAGTGGGTAAAATGAGATCCACTATTATATTTTTTAAAGATTTTTTTGATGTGGACCATTTCTAAAGTCTCTATCAAATTTGTTACGATTTCTGTTTTGGATTTTTGGCCCTAAGGCATGTGGGATCTTAGCTCCTCAAACAGGTATCAAAACCCTACCCCCTACGTTAGAAAGTGAAGTCTGAACCACTGGACCACCAAGGAAATCCCTGAGATTCACTATGATTTTTTAACACAAACATTTCTAAGCAGAGGTGGATAATAAAAGGAAGAAGGAGATTGTAGTGATCAAAGGGGATTTGTATGCATGGCTATTGTGTCATTCAACTAAAGCGTGTATTGAATGAACTCTGCAAATCTGGTTCATTGCACTGTGTGTAGAGAAGAAACAAAGATGGTGAGATTTCATCATGTTCACATCCTTAATCACTACTGCCAACTTACAGAACATTATAGATGAGGTTGAAGCACAAAATTTTAGCTTATGTTAATTCAATCAGATAACGTTCTGAAATTTCAAGACTCACTACACCACATCCTTTCTTAAATCAGGAGTCCTTTGGTCTCCAAAACTTTGGAAATAAAGGCCCCTGGAGACTCACCAGGTCAGCCCCTCTAGGAACTCATGCAGTTGCCCTGAAGCATCCAAACAGCATACATCTACCATATTAAACTACCCTAAGCTCATCAGGGAGTCCTGGATGTGAAGCATTGCAGGCCTATCTCACAACTTGAGAAGAGGTTGTTGCCCCAAGCAAATACTTGTCGAACATGTCACTGTGAATCAGGCTTTAATTTGCTATGGAAAACCCCAACAACACATCTCAGGATGTGCCCAAATTTTTAAGCATCTGTCCTATTAATATGGCTCAGTTTCAAGAGAAATTCATTTTCCTGGGGGCAAAAAACCTCTGCCCATGTGTCAGTCAGAACTCATTATTTTGCAAGTGATAGAAGATGAAGGGAAAGCCTGAGAGAAAAGAATCCACTCTCCCTCAGCTTTCAAGGAAAAATCTTGGACTTGACTGCAGTTGGACTGTTGCACACCCAGCCCATGCCAGTCACTGTGGCAAGGAAGGTATCTTGTGCTTTAAACAATCAGGGCCCACCCCTAAAGCTAAATTATTGGTGGTAACAGTCCCTTGATGTGAATGAAAGGAGACCAAGGTATAAATAATAAGGCAATAAAGAAGCATTCCACTAATCAAGAAAATGTTTATCTCTTGTAATGTCTTCTCCCACATGGCTATCTTCTAAACAGTGCTTAGGATACCTGAGTTTCTTGAAAATATCTTTGTTTTCGTGAAACTGCTGAGTTAAAAACTAAGAGTCATAATCTGAGATTTCAACTTGGAATTAGGATGGAGATCAGTGTTATATGAATATATAGTCCACCTCTTAAGAACTATTTAATACCCAGAGTCTTAGTTTCCTCAGCAATAATCAGCAGACAAACAAACCTGAAAACCTCTATAAATGAAGCTGATACATTTCTAGATATGATATGAAAGTGAAAGTCGCTCAGTTGTGTCTGACTCTTTGTGACCCCATGGAGTATAGAGTCCATGGAGACAGGCCAGAATACCGGAGTGGGTACCCTTTCCCTTCTCCAGGGGTACTTCCCAAACCAGGGATCGAACCTAGGTCTCCCTCATTGCAGGCAGATTCTTTACCAACTAAGCCACAAGGGAAGCCCTTTTCTAGACCTGTTACTAAAATCTCGCCTCTTTTTTAGTTAACAGACTATATCTCACTACCATTCTCAGTACATATCTCTGGGACTAGGACACACATTCGTCTCATGGCTCTCAGTGAGAATACTCCTGGATTTTAGGAAGTTCTCAGGATCTCTACTGCTTAAGGAGCATCATGAAAGAGAGATACGGTCTATAGGAAATATTTAGACTCTCTCTATATATATATAATTTTTGGCCATGTTGCAAGGCATGTGAGATCTTAGTTCCAAACCAGAGATTGAACTCGTGCCCCCTGCAGTGGAAGTATGGAGTCTTAACCCCTGGACCACCAGGGAAATCCCCAAACTCAATCTTTAAAAGACATGCTTGTGTTCCAGAGAGTTGATGTGGAGTGGGAGGTGGTGGGGGGGGTTCAAGATTGGGAACTCATGTACACCTGAGATGAAAAAAAAAAAAGTAAAAAATAAAAATAAAAAATAAATAAAAGACATGCTTGTGGTAAACGGTTCTACAGTCTGCTTCATTTGGGAAAATTTGCTAAGGAAATTGGTAGATTCTTCTTTGCTGAGATGCTAAAACCTAGTTGGGGTGACTTGGGCATATTTGACCATTTCTGAGCCCAAAAGAAGGAGTAGGAGAGAAAGGATCTGAAGAGTGGGGTCTCTGACTATTATTACTTTGTTAGGAAGAATGAGGCCAGGTACCCCACCATTCAGAAGATCCCATCCATATTCTTGCTGCTGCTGCTAGTCGCTTCAGGTGTGTGTCCGACTCTGTGCAACCCCATAGACAGCAGCCCGTATTCTTAGGTTAGCATAATAAGAAACAACGAATCTAAGGAGTAAAGAGGTGGTGGTGTCCTAGAGCTCCCAATATGTTCTTTAAAAGCTTCTTTAGTCTACTCTTGTGCAGTTTGTGAGCTCATATTATAGACTCTCAGAAGACTGGGGGAACAAGACATTAAGATACTGTCATCAGTTTCAAACTAGCTGTTCCACTAAACACATTCTAATAAGAAAAACTAACCTAAGTCTGGTTGAATTGTGGACCAAAATCCCATTTACATGGTCAGGATGCTTGTCTAGGTCAGTATCTAAATCCTCAAGAATAAGATTTAACCATGTTTGGCTAAGTTTGAATAGCAAAGGATCCAAATACCATTATGTAGCAATATAAATATGCAGTGACATCTTAGAACTTCAAAGCCAGGCATTCGGAGATGACGTAAAAGAATAAAAAAGGATTTTCAGGCCTTGATAGTCTGCTGATTTTCTGTGCATGACATTCTCCATAATTTGAATTTTCAAGGTTTCCTCATCAAGCAAATAACCTCATAATATATCAGAAATTTATATATATATATGTGTGTATATGAATACATATATATATACACACACATATACATATGTATGTAGGTATAAATAAATCACCTTTCTCATAGTTACATAGAGAAGAAATTCCTTTATCAGTTTTCTTTAGGCTAAATTAATACTCCATTTCCCTACTAGTTTTCAAAGACCAGAGTGTGTACAGTGGCTGTTAGGAAGAACACTGGTATAGCAGTCAGGATTTCCGGATTCTGGTTCTGTTCAGCTCTGCACTGGCCAGTCCTGCAATAGCTCCAACGTGGAATAATGAAGAGCCATCTCAGTCCCTTGGCGCCAGTGGGGCTGATTCTGTCTCTGTTGCCGCTTCATCCAAGCCCAGTTCCTCCCTCTGCCCAATTCTGCTGGCCTAACCCTCTCACAGATGTTGCCGCAGAACAAGTGTTAGTCTCTTAGTCATGTCTGACTCTTCACAACCCCAGGGACTGTAGACCGCCAGGCTCCTCTGTCCATGGCATTCTCCAGGCAAGAATACTGGAGTGGGTTGCCATTTCATACTCCAGGAGATCTTGCCCACTCAGGGATCAAACCCGGGTCTCACACATTGCAGGTATATTCTTTACCATTCAGAGTCTATTTCCTTGGAAACTCAACCAGAGGCACCATCCAAAGCAGGCTGGTGGCCTTCTAAAGAACTGGATTCTCAAGGATAATATAATTCCATGGACAGTTTCATATATAAAAAGTGGCAGTGTGTTTCATATAGAAGTTCATTTGAAAGCCAGAAAAGAATCAGAAAATGTATCATATCCAGGATCTAGAAAGATCTCAGCACATAATAAGTGCTGAGTAAATATACTAATTGTGGAATGATTGAATCAATACTGCTTTTACCAAATCAATGGGCTAAATAGAGGATAACCTGAAGTTAAAACCAGAGGGCCTTGACCAGAGGCTTTTAACTTCACTCCAAGTGCTCCTCAATCCCTCCCTCCCTCCCTTGGGAGACTAGGTCAGAACACAAGCTTAAATCATAATTTCATCCTGAGGCCAACGCCCTCTGCTTCTAGAACAACTGTACCACCAACTCGGGAACCACTGCTGACTCCAGAAGGAGCTCTTTGTCAGAAAATAAAATAATTTAAAGAAAGCATTTTGTTTTCCCAAATAAAATCCTAGATCTTTCTAAATGAATTTGCTTAAGAGATTTGGAAAAGAAGACAAAGGGGAGGGAAAAGGCAGATGAGAGCTCTGGGGGGGGGTGTCTCTTTTTTATTATTTGGTTTGGACAGGAAATGCGTGCATCTCATGATTGGAAGCAGCTGTGGATGTGACATCTGGGGCAAGAATCGAACAGAAGTTTCTGGAGATGCAGCCCTTGAAGCAGGTCCCTTAGTTCTTCACTGCTCCATTCTAAACCTCTCCGTCACATGCCGCATCGCCTTTCCCTCCCATATTTCCGGCTCCTTCCTCTGAGTAGCAGAGATTATGTGTGAGCAGCATAATTGTGCAGGAGACAAATTTCACTTGGGAAAGTTTCCAGAACAGAAGAATCTGGCTAAAGGGATGACACAGGCTCAGATGGACCCCTAACTGGATAGGAGTTGACCAGGAAGGGATTTTTCAGACGCCTGTCAGCATAGGGCAAAAATCCTATAGCTACAGTGCACACTTGCAGGAATACCACACCACATCAGTCAGGATAGACAGCTGAAGTCAGCATCAGGCAGTTGGAGAAGGGAACAGCTACCCACTCCAGTAGTCTGGCCTGGAGAATTCCATGGACAGAGGAATCTGATGGGCTACAGTCCATGTGGTTGCAAAGTGTTGGACACAACTGAGCGACTTTCACTTCAGTTAGGACACGTCTAGTCATGCTGTGGTAACAAATGACTCCAAAAATGTCAAGAATGTGCTCTTCTCACGATTGCTGGTCACCGGGTGTCAGTCTCCCGTTTGCTGTACTCTGCCCTCACTCCTGGCTATAAAGGGAAGGAGCAGCCCATATTGAGGACATCCTTGGGCTCACAAAAGAGGGAAGACAGAAAGTGTTGGCTGATGGCCAAGAGCTTGCCCATAAACCTTCCACATGAAAGTGTTGCATACCACTTTTGTCCCTTTCATTGGTCAAAACAAACTATGTGATGACATCTGAGCTCAACAGGATGGGGACAAATAACCCTCCCCTTCCACAGGCAGGGGTACAAAAGGTCACATGGTCAAGCCACTCAAACAACAAGTGGCAGAATGGAGATTCTACAAAATTTATATCAGACCTCTTTCTACCACAGTGTCCTCTCCTCAGCCTAGCACAGTGCCTGTCACCAAGCGGTCATCCAGTAAATATTTTTCTGAATGAATTAAATGAATAAAAAAGTGAATGAATTACTAGATAACCATGGAGATGCAATTCTGCCCAGGTTTTACTTTAGCAATGTTAATTAACAAAAAAGACCTATTGGCTTTCATTGAGAAAGATCTTTTACAAAGTAACCCTCTAAGTGTCACCTTTCACAGCTCTCATGAGGACAAGTCATCTCTGGTAAAGCTGTCAACACAAATAAGCCAGGGAAACTGTCAACACTCAGACTCTCCATTTTTATATTTAAAAAGAGGCACCAGGGAGGCTGGCCAGCTTACATTCTGAACCAGAGCCAAAGTGCTATCGCAGTAGCATGCATCAAGACTTTGTGTACTTTTCCATTGTGAGAGATTGAGCTACTGGGTAATATTTCCAGCCTGGCCTTCTTGTGACAGCTTGAACCAGAGTTTAACAATTTGTAAGAAAAATCTTAAGTTACATGCCCAATGTATACTGCTCTCCCCAACTGACTGAGAACAAGGCTCTTATCTCACTACAATACTGAGTAAAGTGAAAACAAGATTCTACTAAGATAATTTTTCCAGACTGCTTTTCAGTGAAAATACATAAAATACAAAGGCAACTGAGAGTCAGTTTTTTCAGCTCATTCTGATATGACTTCTTTATTTGGGCAATTTCAACTCATGAAGACAGATTTAAAGTTTTAAAAAAAAAAATTGGCTGGAAAAAAGTACTCTTTTATTTCCATGTGAATATCTCCCCTTTTCTGAAATGAAAGGATGACAAGAAACCTACTGAAATATTTTGTATATGACTATAGTCGGTGCAGTATGCAATGAAGTGGATAGAAATTTATTGCAGCAAGGGAATCAACTTTCTGCAACTCTGAAAATGAATAGCCCAGTGATTTTTACTTAAGCATATGAAATTAATTTTACTCTCATTAAAATTTTATATATGTTATGGGTAAACATTATAAGCGTCTAAACTGAGAAGCTTAGGTCTGTGTTCTGTATGTTATACACTGGATCGCGAGGGCAGCCCTAATGTAATAGATAATTAGTGTAAATTCATCAGCAGTAATGTCCCCACCAGGGATGGAAAGTTGGCAAATGTGTACCATTTAGTCTATTCTTAAGGCTCATTATTTATTCATTTAACATCTTCTTCCAAGATTTAAAGATGTTAACAAATAAAGAAATGTTTCAGCTTCACAAACTTGCCTTTCTCATTAGGAGCCAGGGCCACTAAATCTCCTTTAGGGAAGCAAACATTGAAGGTTCAGCTTCCCAGTGCTACTTATCTATGTAGAGAGAGAAAAACACAATTCATGAGTGGATAACTGCACTCAGCAGTCAGAGACCTAATCTAAGTCTTTGGCCAGTCTAGGGTTAGTGTGTGAATAATGAGCTATTATGTATTCAAGATTTGGTTTGGTTTTCAGCCATGTGCCAATATTAACAACAAAACAGGAACACTTACTGTGCCTCTTCTACCTGCCTCTTCAGTGTTCCCAGCATTTGGGGTGTGTGTGTGTCCTCAGTTCTGTTTGACTCTGTGCGACCCCATGGACTGTAGCCCACTAGGCTCTTCTGTCTATGGAATTTGCCAGACCAGAATACTGGAATGGGTTGCCATTTCATACTCTAGGGGATCTTCTCGACTCAGGGAATGAACGCCCATCTCTTGCGTCTCCTGCATTAGCAGGTGAGTTATTTATCACTGAACGGCTACCTGAGAAGCCCCTAAAATAATAGGCCATGGAATAGAAATTGAATGAGATGTTTAAGTACATCCCAGAACTTGTGTTGTTGTTGTTCAGTCACCAAGTCATGTCCAACTCTTTGTGACCCCATGGACTGCAGCATGCCAGGCTTCCCTATTCCGCACCAACTCCTGGAGTATGCCCAAGTTCATGCTCATTGAATTGGTGATGCCACCCAACCATCTCACCCTCTGTCACCATTTTCTCCTTTTGCTTTCAATCCTCCCCAGCATCAGGGTCTTTGCCAATGAGTCAGTTGTTCACAGAGCTTTACATGTACAAGTACATCATGCAACATGCCAAGCTGGATGAAGCACAAGCTGGAATCAAGATTGCCGGGAGAAATATCAGTAACGTCAGTTATGAAGATGACACCACCTTTATGGCAGAAAGTGAAGAAAAACTAAAGAGCTTCTTGATGAAAGTGAAAGAGGAGAGTGAAAAAGCTGGTTCAATATTCAAAAAACTAAATCATAGCATCCAGTCCCATCATTTGATGGCAAATAGATGGGGAAACAATGAAAGCAGTGACAGACTTTGTTTTCTTGGGTTCCAAAGTCACTGTAGATGGTGACTCCAGCCATGAAATTAAAAGATACATGCTCCTTTGAAGAAAACTATGATCAACCTAGACAGCACACAAAAAGCAGAGACATTACTTTGCCAGCAAAGGTCAGTGTAGTCAAAGCTATGGTTTTTCCAGTACTCAAGTATCCAACTCAAGAGTTGGATTATAAAGAGGGCTGAGTGCCAAAGAATTGATGCTTTTGAACTGTGGTGTTGGAAAATGCTCTTGAGAATCTCTTGGACTGCAAGGAGATCCAACCAGTCAATCCTAAAGGAAATCAGACCTGAATATTCATTGGAAGGACTGATGCTGGAGCTGAAACTCCAATACTTTGGACACGTGATGTGAAGAACTGACTCACTGGAAAAGACCCTGATGCTGGGCAAGACTGAAGGCAGGAGGAGAAGGGGACAACAGAGGATGAGACAGTTGGATGGCATCACCAACTCAATGGACATGAGTTTGAGCAAGCTCCAAGAGTTGGTGATGAACAGGGGAGTCTGGGTTGCTGCAGTCCATGGGTTCTCAAAGAGTCGGACACGAGTGAATGACTGAACTGAATTGAACTGACTGAGGCAGCAAAATTTCCAGCCTGTGAACTCAAATAGCAATGAGTTGACCTCTAATGTTGACCTCTAATTCTGCCTATTAATGGCTTTAGGATGCCATCTTAAAGATGTGGATGGACTTTCCCCTCAGCATGTCTAAACCATACCTACAAACTGCTAGACATTGTCATCCTACAGGGACAGTAAATAAGAGCTGGCTTCCATGGACCCTGATGAGTTAAGAGAGAACAGCAGGATTATGCATTGGACTTATTTTTCTGAGCTTGAGTCCTGCACCAACTCTCTCAGAATAAATAAAATTGAGAAAAGGAACCTGTATACACATCCATGACAGCATAATAGTATTTAGATGACTTTATCTCATTAACTTTGCAAGGGAACCCTGGCAAAGTACGAAATCCAAGCATCGTGCCAGGCTGACTGAAAACAGTGGTCTGTATTTAAGCCACTGCACCTGCCCTACACTTCAAAAACATAGGTCAGAGCTGCTTCCCCCAAATATATCCTAAAATTTCTAACTTAGTTGACACGCACACAGAGGCACGCATACACAGTCTGGTAGCAAGAGGTTCTCCTTTTGAAGTTGTCTGTGCATAGTGAGTTCCCAGTTTTTGTTTAGGTTGCAAATGTATTTGGAGTGGGGCTGATGGAAATTCCAACGGGGCTGAAGCCTTTCCAAGCCTTACCTTTGCTCCAACACTTGTGTATCTGAAATGAACAAGAACATAAATGGCTGGGTAATAGTTCAACATCCTCTACAAGCTCTATGATATTGTGGGAAGCTTCCTCATCTGTAACTTTCCTTTTTCTGTTTTGGCAGAAGTAAAAGGACAAAGAGGAGCAGCATGAATAGAGAATCTCCTAAGAATGTTATGAAGAAATCCCCAAATTCTTAAGTTGTTTAAATGTTGTGAAACTGACTGTTCAGAAATTAAATCATTTTTGAGCATTTCTCAGAACAAATAGACTTTCAGAGAATCAAGAGATTGTCACTTCCCATCTTCAAAACCATTGTGTGCCACTAATGTATTTTCCTGTAGGGGAAACTCTCCCAAGGAAAAAAGGTCATGAGTTTATGCCATCGTAGACCTAGACATAACTGAGTTGATTTCCTGAGAATGAAAAACAATTCATCCATCTTATCAGCAACAGAATTCGTGAATGAATCAAGCATGTGTCTCTTGATGAGGCTTGAGAGATTAGTACTATCTGAGAAAGGGTTAATGCAAACACCATCTATTTTTATAGCTGGCCTGAAATAACCCTGTGAGAATATTGTGAACCTGGTGCAGGTCACTGAGTGAAGAAAGTCAAAGGCAGCTCCCCTCACAAGAACAATCTTGGCTACTTAGCAGCAAGAGAAAGCTCTGGCGACAAGACTCTTCAATGAGGAAATCGCCTGAGCTTGCCAATTACCAGAAAGTCATCAGAGGAGGGCTTGCTATTCAGGGAGTACAGTTGGCAGAGTCGATATGAACATATTTGCAGGTGATTTACTATATATACATTGTTCAAAGGTCTTGGCTCTGTTCTTTGACAAGGGAAGAATCCACAGAGCTGGAATGTGGACAGCTGACTTTTACATTCAACTTTAAAAGTTTCAGTGTTGTGGGTATCATTTCATGGAAGTCTTCATTAATTTTTCAGAAAGTGTTGCGTACCGATAATGGGTTTCCCAGGTGGCGCTAATGGTAAGGAACTCACCTGCCAATGTAGGAGATGCAAGGACAGGGGATTCGATCCCTGGGTCAGGAAGATCCCCTGAAGGAGGAAATAGCAACCCACTCCAGTATTCTTGGCTGGAGAATCCCATGGACAGAGGAACTTGGAGGGCTGCAGTCCATGGGGTCACTAAGAGTCTGACACGACTGAAGTGACTTAGCACACATGTAACGATAATACTACATCACTGGTATAAGACCACTCTTTACCTACCCTTTGGAGACTCAGTTTGGGGATCACTTACTTTAAAAGTTCTTCTGATAGCCTTTCCCTGCCTGGCATAGCAGTTTCCATGTTTCCCTCCCATACTTAACCCTCGCAGCAGCCCATGTTAACCCCAGGCTTTTCTGAATCACAGACCTCACCATAGTGTAGAGAAATTTCCTGCTTAGAAATATTTTTCCACAGTGGACTAGAAGTCTCTGCAGGCTGGGGTCTGTGGCTCCTCCTTCCTGTGTCTCCAGGCAGAGCTCTGTATCTGGCACAAAGCAGGTTCTCTGTAACTACTAGCTGAATTCAAATGAATTCAGACCCTTGGGGATGGGATTTCCCAGCACAGTAAGTGGGCTATTTTAAGTCCCCTTCCTATGTGAAATAAAAGGGGGCTTTCACAGCCATTAAATCTCCTATGAGCCATTTCTCAAAACTAAAATATTTTTATATGTATTTTCAGCTAACTAACCCCTGGCATTTTCCGGTGTTCAGCCAGAGCTGATCTGCATGCTGGGACCCATTTCCTTCTTCTCAAGTATCTTGATACATGTTATTTTTTTTTTTAATCTCCATGGTGTTTTTCCTTCTACGAATTATGTTTCCCTTCAGACCTCTTTCCTCTGGCCCATTAAAGTAAAATTTGTTTAGCATTCTTGATGCTTAAGGAAAAAATAGAGGGATAGTCTCCATGATTTAAATAAAGATCATTCATATGGTGATTATCTACCATTGCACTATCCTACTAAAATTCGATAGGAAAAAAATGTTGGCAACCTATTTATAAAAGATAGGCTATTTTGATCTCATTTATTTATGAAAAATCCACAATTTTATTGAAATGTCAAGAATGAGTTAAAGAAAATTTAGGTTAAATATCTTGGGGGAATAATTTGCTGTCCCAAAGGTAAGCAATGTTTAGTTCAGTTGCTCAGTCCTATCGACTCTTTGTGACCCCGTGGACTCCAGCACCCCAGGCTTCCCTGTCCATCACCAACTCCCAGAGTTTACTCAGACTCATGTCAATTGAGTCAGTGATGCCATCCAGCTGTCTCATTCTCTGCATCCCCTTCTCCTCCTGCCTTCGGTCTTTCCCAGTATCAGAGTCTTTTCCAATGAGTCAGTTCTACACATCACATGATCAAAGTATTGGAGTTTCAGCTCCAGCATCAGTCCTTCCAATGAATATTCAGGACTGATTTCCTTTAGGATGGACTTGCTGAAGCTCCTTGCAGTCCAAGGGACTCTCAAGAGTCTTCTCCAATACCACAGTTCAAAAGTATCAATTCTTTGGTGCTCAGCCCTCTTTATAGTCTCACATCCATACACAACTACTGGAAAAACCATAGCTTTGACTAGGTGGATCTTTGTTGGCAAAGTAATGTCTCTGCTTTTTAATATGNTTGGATCTCCTTGCAGTCCAAGGGACTCTCAAGAGTCTTCTCCAATACCACAGTTCAAAAGTATCAATTCTTTGGTGCTCAGCCCTCTTTATAGTCTCACATCCATACACAACTACTGGAAAAACCATAGCTTTGACTAGGTGGATCTTTGTTGGCAAAGTAATGTCTCTGCTTTTTAATATGCTGTCTAGGTTCATCAAAACTTTTCTTTCAAGGAGCAAGCGTCTTTTAATTTTATGGCTTCAGTTACCATGTGCAGTGATTTTGGAAACCAAGAAAATAAAGTCTGTCACTGTTTCCACCGTTTCCCCAACTACTTGCCATGAAGTGATGGGACCAGATGTCATGATCTTAGTTTTTTGAATGTACAGTTTTAATCCAACTTTTTCACTCTCCTCTTTCACTTTCATCAAGAGGCTCTTTAGTTCCTCTTCACTTTCTGCCATAAGGGTAGTGTCATCTGCATATCTGAGGTTATTGATATTTCTCCCAGCAATCTTGATTCCAGCTTGTGTNTCTATTTCCCATGAAGTGATGGGACTGGATGCCATGATCTTCGTTTTCTGAATGTTGAGCTTTAAGCCAACTTTTTCACTCTCCTCTTTCACTTTCATCAAGAGGCTCTTTAGTTCCTCTTCACTTTCTGCCATAAGGGTAGTGTCATCTGCATATCTGAGGTTATTGATATTTCTCCCAGCAATCTTGATTCCAGCTTGTGTTTCTTCCAGTCCAGCATTTCTTGTGATGTACTCTGCATCTAAGTTAAATAAGCAGGGTGACAATATACAGCCTTGATGTACTCCTTTCCCTATTTGGAACAAGTCTGTTGTTTCATGCCCAGTTCTAACTATTGCTTCCTGACCTGCATACAGATTTCTCAAGAGGCAGGTCAGGTGGTCTGGTATTCCCATCTCCTGAAGAATTTTCTGCAGTTTGTTGTCATCCACACAGTCAAAGGCCTTGGTGTAGTCAATAAAGCAGAAGTAGATGTTTTTCTGGAACTCTCTCGCTTTTTCAATGATCCAACAGATGTTGGCAATTTGATCTCTGGTTCCTCTCTGCCTTTTCTAAAACCAGCTTGAACATCTGGAAGTTCATGATTCATGTACTGTTGAAGCTGGGCTTGGAGAATTTTGAGCATTCATTTGCTAGTGTGTGAGATGAGTGCAATTGTGAGGTAGTTTGAACATTCTTTGACATTGGCTTTCTTTGGGATTGGAATGAAAAATGAGCTTTTCCAATCTTGTGGCCAAGCTGAGTTTTCCAAATTTGCTGGCATATTGAGTGCACCACTTTCACAGCATCATCTTTTAAGATTTGAAATAGCTCAACTGGAATTCCATCACCTC
The DNA here is from genome assembly GCA_006410615.1 of Neotragus moschatus. NCBI lineage: Eukaryota > Metazoa > Chordata > Mammalia > Artiodactyla > Bovidae > Neotragus > Neotragus moschatus. Next base: position 360,407 of record SJYA01000249.1, read on the forward strand.
CATTAGCTTTGTTCAAAGTGATGTTCCTAAGGCCCACTTGACTTCGCTTATTAGGATGTCTGGCCCTAGGGGAATAATCACACCATTGTGGTTATCTGGGTCATGAAGATCTTTTTTGTATAGTTATTCTGTATACTCTTGCCACCTCTTAATATCTTCTGCCTCTCTTAGGTCCATACCATTTCTGTCCTTTATTGAGCCTATCTTTGCATGAAATGTTCTCTTGGTATCTCTAATTTCCATGAAGAGATCTCTAGTATTTCCCCTTCTGTCATTTTCCTATTTCTATGCACTGATCACTGAGGAAGGCTTTTTTTTCTCTCCTTGCTATTCTTTGGAACTCTGCATTCAAATGGCTATATCTTTCCTTTTTTCCTTTGTCTTTCACTTCTTTTCTTTTCACAGCTATTTGTAAGTCCTCCTCCGACAACCATTTTGCCTTTTTGCATTTCTTTTTCTTGGGGATGGTCTTGATCACGGTACTTGGATGGAATCTCAAAAATGAGAGAATTATCTCTGTTCATTTTCAAGGCAAACCATTCTATATCACAGTAATCCAAGCCTACCTGACCAGTAACGCTAAAGAAGCTAAAGGTGAGTAGTTCTATGAAGACCTACAAGACCTTCAAAACTAACACTGAAGAAAAAAGATGTCCTTTTCACTATAAGGGACTGGAATGCAAAGTAGGAAGTCAAGAGATACTTGGAGTAACAGGCAAATTTGGCCTTGGAATACAGAATGAAGCAGGGTAAAGGCTAATAGAGTTTTGTCAAGAGAACACACTGGTCATAGCAAATACCCTCTTCCAACAACACAAGAGAAGACTCTACACATGGACATCACCAGATGGTCAATACCAAAATCAATTTGATTATATTTCTTGAGCCAAAGATGGAGAAGCTCTTTACAGTCAACCAAAACAAGACTGGGAACTGACAGTGATACAGATCTTGAACTCCTTACTGCCAAATTCAGACTTAAATTGAAGAAAGTATGGAAAACCACTAGACCATTCAGGTATGACCTAAATCAAATCCCTTCTGATTGTAGAGTGGAAGTGACAAATAGATTCAAGGGATTAGATTTGATAGACAGAGTACCTGAAGAACTATGGACAGAGGTTTGTGACATTGTACAAGAAGAAGCAAGGTACAAAGGGTGAAGTAATTAACTCAAAAGATTATTAGAATTAGAGAGCACTTGCAACTGTAGATCTGAAAAATTCTTCTTAATATGCAAAGCTTTCTGTTGGTATTGTATGATATTAGACTGGAATGTAAGCTTCATGAAGGCAGGGACCATGTCTGTCTTATCTATTCTTCTCACCTTTCAGCATAGCACGTGGCTGATAGGGATCTCAATATTTGTTAAGAAAATTAATGTCTTTCTGAATTAGTGAGTGGGTGACTCTAGAGAAGTAACTGAATCAAAGCAGATAAAAATATTACCTCCTTCCTTCATGTAGCACTGGAAACAGAATTTTTTTCAATCCAGATAAATAAACCTTCTTAAAAATATATACCAGACATTGAGATCATATGAAAGTAATGCAAAAGATAAAGCTAAAAGATTGGTTCTTCTCAAGGAAATACTGTAACTATGGTCACACGAAATATACACATCAGTATACACATGAAACAACAATAGGAAAAACAGTAAACTCTTCTCTCTTCCATTTCTCCTTCCACTTTAAACACTTCTCTCCTTCCATTTCTCCTTCCACTTAAAACATTTCACCAGGAAAAAACTATTCATGATAATATACCTGCATTCCAAATTACATGTTATTTTTAATAGAATATTTAAGAGGAAAGACAAATATTTCCCCAACTGCCAGTTTAAAAATGAAAAGTGTTTGTGGCTAGGTCATTAGAGATGAAAAAAATTCAGAAATGAGAACTTCTAATTGAAGGTAGAATATTTAGCTATATAATCTGAAATATTGCCAGTAATGGCAGAAGTTAATACTTGGCTTATTTGTAGCAACATGGATGCAACTGGAAATTATCATCCTAAGTGAAGAAAATCACAAACAGAAAGACAAACACCATATGATATCATTTACATGTGGAATCTAAAATATAACACAATTGAACCTATCTATTAAACAGAAACAGAATCAGCAACACACAGAATAGATTGGCGGTTGCCAAAGGGAAGGAGAGAGATGGATTGGAAGTGTGGGATTAGCAAATGCAAACTGGTATGTACATAATGGATAAACAAGGTTCTGCTGTAGAGTACAGGTAACTACATTCACTATCAGTGTGATAAACTATAATGGAAAAGAATATGAAAAGGAATATACATAAATATGTATAACTGAGTCACTTTGCTATACAGCAGCAATTACACAACATTGTACTTCAATTACACGTTAATAAAAAGTACATTTCAAAACAAAAAATTATGTACTGAACTTAACATGAACCAAATCAAGAAATTTCCCCTATTCATTTACTACCCCCACCCACCTCATGAAATAGTTATTAGTTTATTGTCAGAATTTTAGATATTTTTTAACATGGGGGGTCGGAATGGATAACTGTTCAAGGCTATGTAAGTTAATCGGTCAAATTTGATTTCTTCAAGGTGATGCAGTCACTGAATGGGCTGGGCCTGGATCCGAACACAAGTGGTCAGACATGAGAGTCACCCTCTGCCACTGCAGGTAGTGGTAACAAGGCTTGCACTGGGCCTTACAGTTGGTCAGTGCTGTCACTTACAGAGTTCCCACTGAGCTTTCTAACAATTTGGGAGGTATCATTTTTGATGGAATTCCAGTTAAACTATTTCAAATCCTGAAAGATGATGCTGTGAACTGAAAGTGCTGCACTCAGTAGGCCAGCTAGTTTGGAAAACTCAGCAGTGGCCACAGGACTGGAAAAGGTCAGTATTCATTTCAATCCCAAAGAAAGCCAATGCCAAAGAGTGTTCTAACTACCTCACAATTGCACTTAGCTCACACACTAGCAAAGGAATGCTCAAAATTCTCCAAGCCCAGCTTCAACAGTACATGAACTGTGAACTTCCAGATGTTCAAGCTGGATTTAGAAAAGGCAGAGGAACCAGATATTAAATTGCCAACATTTGCTGGATCATTGAAAAAGTGAGAGAGTTCCAGAAAAACATGGACTTCTGCTTTATTGACTACATCAAGGCCTTTGACTGTTTGGACCACAACAAACTGTGGAAAATTCTTCAGGAGATGGGAATACCAGACCATGTGACCTGTCTCTTGAGAAACTTGTATGCAGGTCAGGAAGCAACAGTTAGAACTGGGCATGGAACAACAGACTGGTTCCAAATAGGAAAAGGTGTATGTCAAGGCTGTAAATATACAATAGTCACCCTACTTATTTAACTTATATCTGGACTGCATCATGCAAAATTCAGGGCTGGATGAAGCACAAGCTGGAATCAAGATTGCCAGGAGAAATATCAATAACCTCAAATATGCAGATGACATCACTCTTATGGCAGAAAGTGAAGAGGAACTAAAGAGCCTCTTGATGAAAGTAAAAGAGGAAAGTGAAAAAGTTGGCTTAAAGCTCAAATTCAGAAAACTAAGATCATGGCATCTGGTCCCATCACTTCATGGCAAATAGATAGGGAAACAGTGGGAAAAGGGAGAGCCTTTATGTTTTCAGACTCCAAAATCACTTCACATAGTGACTGCAGCCATGAAATTAAAAGACACTTGCTCCTTGGAAGAAAAGTTATGTCCAAACTAGACAGCATATTAAAAAGCAGAGACATTACTTTGCCAACAAAGGTCCATCTAGTCAAAGCTATGGTTTTTCCAGTGGTCATGTATGGATGTGAGAGTTGGACTATAAAGAGGTCTGAGAGCCAAAGAACTGATACTTCTGAACTGTGGTGCTGGAGAAGACTCTTGAGAGTCCGTTGGACTGCAAGGAGATCCAACCAGTCCATCTTAAAGAAGACCAGTCCTGAATATTCATTGGAAGTACTGATGCTGGAGCTGAAACTCCAATACTTTGGCCACCTGATGCAAAGAACTGACTCATTGGAAAAGACTCTGATACTGGGAAAGACAAGGCAGGAGGAGAAGGGGATGACAGAGAATGAGACAGCTGGATGGCATCGCTGACTCGATGGACATGAGTTTGAGCAAGCTCCAGGAGTTGGTGATGGACAGGGATGGATGGTGGACAGCCTGGGGTGCTGGAGTCAAGAGGGTCGCAAAGAGTCAGACACAACTGAGCAACTGAACTGAACTGACTGATAGATGAAAAAATGAAAGCACAGGGAAGCCAAAGAACTTCTCAAATCTACAGAGTATGTACCCAGAGACACCAAGTCCTGACACCACTTTACTATAGCACAATGGCTCTCAAATGACAAGTATGTGTCATTATTCTGTCACAGAATTTGGGGGAAGCCAAAGCTTCTAGAAAAAATTTGACCTTCAAGATGTTCACATGACCTAAAGCTAAGAGAACCACAGTTGCTGCTTGCTGATATTTTTTCTTATTTAATGGGAATTCATTTCCTCCATCTACCTCTCTTGCAGTGACTACTACTCTTTGGGAACTAAGTTGTCCAAATCTCTGCATAGATTTGGTTTTGGTTTTGGTTTTTGTTTTGGAGTATAACTGTTTTATAATATTGTGTTAGTTTCTACTGCACAATGAAGTGAATTAGCTATATGTATACATATAGGCCCTTCCTCTTGAACCTTCCTCACAGCCCATCATCTCATCCTTTTAGGTGATCACAGAGCACCACACCAAGCCCCATCCTATAGCTTTTTATGCACTAGAAGTAAGTGTAGTGAGCTAAACAGTGCTGTAGTAGCCCAACAAGCATCAGAGACCATGTCTCACATTCCAGTGGTTGTCTCAAATGGGAAGAATTTTTGGTAATCTCCCCTCAGAGGTTTAAGTCTTTGATTAAGTAAATTCTTCAAGACAGCACAAGATCCATGTGGTTTACTCTTGACATAAATCACATCATGGGCCCTGATAACATTCCAGTTGCTCTTTGTAGTTACTCAAAGAAATGAAGTCCCTTCTGAAATGTGCTAGCCAGGAAAAAATGCCGTGTTCTGGTGAGGCTGCCTGAAGGCTGTCATGTGATTTAGATAAAAGATTTCCAATGAGCATCTGAGTCACAAATCATTCATTTAATGATTTAAACTTATCAAGAAGCATCTGCTCCCCACAACTCAAAATGTAAAATGCTGATAAGTTCTAAAAAAAAAAAAAGTTAAATGTAATTTAACATCCTCCTGTGAGTTCTGCAGTTGTCAGCATCAACAGAATCAAATGACAGCTTTCCACATTGCTGGAAAAAGTGGAAAAGTGAAGGTAACTTCAGACTCAGCAGAGAATCTCAGAGAACTCAGGCTATAGCAGACATCATTCCTTCTACCTCATTTTCCCTATCTGAAAGATTTTCACCAAATGAGAAGGTTGATTGGAGACTGTTCTCAGGATTCAAAACCCTGTTGTCAGGGCTCTCCAGAGAAACAGAAGCAATAGAAGATATATAGATATAAATGCAAGTATATAAGGAGATTTATTGTAGAAATTAGATTAGGCTACTATGGAGTCTGAGAAGTCCCATGAGCTATCAACCGCATGCAAAGAACCAGGAGAGCCAATAGTGTAGTTCAACCCAAAGTCAAAAGCTTGAAAACCAAGTCCTAAAGTCTGAAAGCCTGGGAACCAGGAGCTTTGATGTCCAAGGCTGGGAAAGGTGGATATCCCAGCTCAAAAAGTGACCGTCCTCCAGCTTTTGTGTTCTATTGGGGCCCTCAATAGATTGTATGATGTTCCCTTCCACCTTGGTGAAGGTGAAGCTTCTTTACTCAGTCTACAGATTCAAATGTTAATCTTTTCCAGAAACATCCTCATAGACATACTCAGAAATTATGTTCTATCAGCTACCTGGGCATCCCTTAGTCCAGTCTAGTTTTTTTTTTAAACTTGCATTTTNTACTGCGAAGCACAGTTAAAGGTAAACTGGGATACTCGTCATCATGGGAATACAGACAAAATTCAAAGACACATAAAATTAATGATCATAGAGACCATATTTAGGGGATACCATTCAGTTCAAATTAGGTCCCCTGAGAGCCTCCTCTTGTCAACCTCTCCACTTTCTACTCTCCAAATGCTGGATTCATGCAATCTTTTATTTTTAGAAGTGTATAACTGGAAAGGCCCTCAAGAGATCTTTGCTCCAATTTCCTGACTCACAAAGGTTTGTAATTGATCTAGTTTTTGGAGATCTCAAGAACTGGATCCATAGTTTCCTCTTGCTGATTAGGCTTTTTTATGAGCTCCAACGGTCTAACAAAACACTTTTTCTAGAAAATTAAACTCATGTTCTGTTAGATTCTGTACAGTTGCAGAATAGTGTTGACTTTTTATATCTGAAAAAGCAATCATGGACTCTTCAATGCTTTTTCTTTCATAAGCCAATTGTCTTAGTTAAATGTGGTTGTTGTTCAGTTGCTGTCATGTATGACTCTTTGTGACTCCATGGACTGTGATCTGCCAGGCTCTTCTGTCCTCCACTGTCTCTGAGTTTGCTCAGATTCATTTCCACTGAGCCAGTGATGCTATATAATCATCCTCTGCCATCACCTTCTCCTTTAGCCTTCAATTTTTCCCAGCTTTAGGATCTGTAGGCAAGTAACAGAAACCAACTCCAGCCACCTTCACAGGGACTTTGTTAAAAAGATGTGAAGATATTACATACTATATAAGATGATACAGCTAAACATCAGGAAAGAACTGAAACTACAAAATGGAAAGACTCTAGAACCAAGGTGATCCTCTTACCATTAGCAAGTAAACAGTCAGAATACAGACAGAAGCAAGACTCCCCAGTTTCAAGTCCCTACTCTACCACAGGCAGCTGCTTTCAGAAAAGAGCCTTTGTTACAAATACCTCCTTCTCGCTCATGATCAAATCATAATGTTTTTGATCTCCCTGCAAGTCTACTACACTTCCCTAAATATTGTCACCAAAGTACAGAGCAAATTCCGTGGGCAGAAGAATAGAAATGCACTGTTATTCACCTATAAAGCTTAACACTTTACATGCAATGAGAAATACTCATAGGGTTTATATATGTACCTAATGTCACTTCTGCCGTCATCCATGACACTGTGGCAGACCAGCTTGCTAATTTGCAAGTAAGGTTAAAACTTCAGGCCTGACATAGTCCTGACAACCTCTCAAGAACAGAATAAGAAGACAGACACAACAAAATCTTCCCATCTCCACCACACCTTCATAGTATCCCCTGAAGGCTCTTAGGAGGAGTATCTGGGTGTCCCCAGAGGTAAAAGGACATAATTCAGGAAAAGTAAAGAGCTGTAGGCAATTAGTTTGCTATCTGCAGAATCCTTGAAAATAACCTCCACGGGCTTCAGAGTGAAAAACACTAGCTTGTGTTAATAGTGTCTTCAACTTTGTTCCACTCTTGACATATGGGCACTTTTATGTTCTTTCTGATTCTTCAAAAGCTTTTCCATGACTTTTACTAACCTTCACAGTTAAAGAATAACTTAACTAACATATACCAATGGCCAAAGTACCCTAGAAAGCAGTTTATCCATGGTGATATGAAACAGATTTTTTTAACTACTGGCCATTACTGGCCATTTTTTCATACCTTTGAATCCATTTAGTGAATCAAGATGTACTACTAAAATAAAACAAAATAAATTTTTCTTAGTAAAAAACCAAATGCTGCTTTTAGCCCAGATAACAAAATACTATCATTCAAACTGTTTTAAAGAGTAGGAAATCTTATTATGTCACACACAAAAAATGTTCAGAGTTAAGGTGAGCTCCAGATGTGCTACTTCAGGACCCTCACTCTATTTCTCTGCAATTCTCTCGGCTCAGCCCTTCTCCAGCTGGTAAAGATGGCTGCAGGAACTTAAAGCATCGTACACAATTAACTTTGTAACCAGAGAAGGGATCTTTGTTTTATGAGAATGAAACCTTTCCCAGTGGCACCTAACAGACTTCCTCCTAACATCTCACAGTGCAGAATAGAGGCACTCACCCATTCTTAACCTAACCACCGGCAAGCGGAATGGGCTGTCTTTGGTTTGGACGCAGCATCATGTTACACTTGCTAAACTCTGGGTTTGGAAGGGGAAAATGAGAATAAAAACTGACGTTAAAGCTTGATTTTAAGATTTCTGTGACTTTTCTTCTGGGAATTATAACATTCTGTACTATTCTTATGGAACTCGTCACATTTTTTTGGTCAGCTATCCAAGAAGTGTTTGTTGAGCACCAAGCATGTGCCAGGCATTGCCTTCACTGTTGAGACATGCAAGTGTTCAAGACAGACTCATTGCTTTCATGAAGCACACATTCTTCTGACTTGTATTAGAGTTATCTTGATACTGCATCAGTCACAGTTCTCCAGAGAAACAAGATCAGCAGGTGATAGATGACACGTAGACGTGTGCATGTTCAGTCATTTCAATCGTGTCTGGGAGTTTGTGACCCCGTGGGCCATAGCCCGCCAGGCTCCTCTGTCCGAAGGATTTTCCCAATAAGAATACTGAAGTGGAGTGCCGTGGGAATCTTCCCAAACCAAAATTTGAATCCGCATCTCCTGCATGCAGGCTGATTCTTCACCGCTAAACCACCAGGGAAGCCTGATAGGTAAGTAGGTAGATAAATAATAGAGAGGTAGGTAGATAGATAAATTTTAAGAAATTGGCTCACTCCAAAAAAAAAAAGAAAAGAAAAAGAAAGAAATCGACTCACTCAATTGTGGCGACTGGTCAGTCTGAAATGTGTAGGGCAGAGCAGCAGGCTGGAAATTCAGGTACAAATTGGGGCAGTTTTGAGGTAGAATTATTTCTTATTTGGGAAACCTCAGTTTTTTTCTCTTGAAGTTTTCAATCAATTGGATGAGACCCATCCACATGATCAAGGCTGATCTCCTTAAAATCAACGTATTGTACATATTAACTATATTTACAAAATACCTTCACAGAAATATCTGGATTAGTGGTTGTTTAAATAACTAGGTACTATAGCCTAGTCAAGCTTATACCTCAAACTAACCATCATAGATGCCTTGTTTATGTCAATGCCAGCTTCTTGAAAAAGAGATTGCATCACATACCTATCCCTGGTGGCTCAGACGGTAAAGAGTCCATCTGCAATGCAGGAGACTGGGTTCGATCCCTGGGTTGGGAAGATCCCCTGAAGAAGGGAATGGCAACCCACTCCAGTATTCTTGACTGGAGAATCCCATGGAGAAACCAGCCTGGTAGGCTGCAGTCCATGGAGTCACAAAGAGTCAGACACAACTAAGCAACTAACTTTTCATATACCTATCAGTCTGTAATCTCCATGGAGCCTTACACACAGCTTTCCAGGGACTAGATGTTCAAAAAGTGTGTGCTGTTGAATTTCTTAAGCTTCATTTTATGCCACATGGTCTGTCTGAATGTCCGTGAATGAGAAGTTCACATCAAAGAGGATCACCCAGAGCTGAAACAAAATCATGAACCATAAAGCAAAGGCAACAACCCCACCCCCACCCACTCAGGCTGATCTGAAGACTCTTTCAAGTTACACACCCCATCTTGAAGCACATCCCAGACCATCACATCAATGTCAAAGAATTACATTCCACTAAAAAATGCTAGTAAGTACACCACATGCCTTTTTTGGGGAAATGAATTTAAGCCCAGGGCTTAAGAGACTTCATTTTTCCCTTCTGACCCTGATCTTTTCTTGAGCCATTTGATCTGCTTCTTTTCATAAAGCAGATGTTCCTGGAGAGATCGCACAGGGAGCCAGGGGCCAGAGCCAGTCCTCTGATCTGCGTGTGTTTCCACTGGCCACCCAAGGGGCACCAGGCAAACTGTGGCCTCTGAGTCAGAGTCTGGCCTTTCTAAGCATTCCATATACCTGATAACTTATTGCTTCCTCCCCAACTCCCATCCAATCCTTAAGGAGAAATACGCTTGCAGTGTGTCCTCTTGTTATGTATGCAGATGCCTGATCTACAAGACATTTTGTATAAGCTGTTTGCTCCATGGAGTTAATCTAGACACACTCTTAAGGCTTGAGCCTCTGTAGCCCAAATTAAGAGGAGAAAGAAGTTAATAAATCTTTACTCAGCACCTACTCTAAGCCAGGCACTGAACAAGGCATATACATTAATATAAATAATCTCCTTTAAAACATTATGATGTATTTTTATATGTATGATATTAATATAAAAGAGGAAATTCAAATCAGCTATAATCCAAGGCACAGATTGCAAGTCAAAAAAGAGGCAAAGCTAATGAAGTACAGTCACCCACCTTGGTTCTCTCACTGACTGAACAAACTAATCATAAGATAACTATGTGCACCTACCAATTGAGTACACTCCGGTGCAGTTTAACTCAGAGTATTCCGAAGTATCCAGACTTTTCCAAAGCAAACAAGGGAAAGTTAATATTGGGATTTTGTTGTTGTTGTTGTTGCTGTTTTAGCATGAAAGGAGTGGTGTGTGTGTTTGTGTGTGTGTGTGTGTGTGTTTGTGTGTGTGTGTGTGTGTGGAGTGGAAAGTGAATAACTCATCTTAAAATTCTTTTCTGGAAGCCTACAAATCTGTCATTGAAACAGAAGCAGTATTAAAGTCACCATTTAAAAAGATATAGATTTCTGGACATGATTTCCAAAGCCACATTCTCTTTGAAGGAGAATCGTCAGGCATAGTCCCATGCCTCAACACATAGTTCAGTTCAATTCAGTCGCTCAGTCATGTCCAACTCTTTGTGACCCCATGAACTGCACCACACCAGGTATCCCTGTCCATCCCATGTCCATTGAGTCGGTGATGCCATCCTCTGCCATCCCCTTCTCCTCCTGCTCTCAATTTTTCCCAGCATCAGGGTCTTTTCAAATGAGTCAGTTCTTCGCATCAGGTGGCCAAAGTATTGGAGTTTCAGCTTCAACATCAGTCCTTCCAAAGAACATCCAGGACTGATCTCCTTTAGGATGGACTGGTTGGATCTCAAGAGTCTTCTCCAACACTACAGTTCAAAAGCATCAATTCTTCAGTGTTCAGCTTTCTTGACAGTCCAATTCTCACATCCATACATGACCACTGGAAAAACCATAACCTTGACTAGATGGATCTTTGTTGACAAAGTAATGTGTCTGCTTTTTAATATGCTGTCTAAGTTGGTCGGACATGATGAGTGACTTCACTTTCCCTTTTCACTTTCATGCATTGGGAAATGGCAGCCCACTCTAGTGTTCTTGCCTGGAGAATCCCAGGGATGGGGGAGCTTGGTGGGCTGTCGTCTAGGGGGTCGCACAGAGTCAGACACGACTGAAATGACTTAGCAGCAGCAGCAGCAGGTTGGTCATAACTTTCCTTCCAAGGAGTCAGCATCTTTTAATTTCATGGCTGTAATCACCATCTGCAGTGATTTTGGAGCCCAGAAAAAATAAAGTCAGCCACTGTTTACACTGTTTCCCCATCTATTTGCCATGAGATGATGGGACTGGATGCCATGATCTTAGTTTTCTGAATGTTGAGCTTTAAGCCAACTTTTTTGCTCTCATCTTTCACTTTCATCAAGAGGCTCTGTAGTTCTTCAATTTCTACCATAAGGGTGATGTCATCTGCATATCTGAGGTTATTGATATTTCTCCCAGCAATCTTGATTCCAGCTTGTTCTTCCTCCAGCCCAGCGTTTCTCATGATGTACTCTGCATATAAGTTAAATAAGCAGGGTGACAATATACAGCCTTGACGTACTCCTTTTCCTATTTGGAACCAGTCTGTTGTTCCATGTCCAGTTCTAACTGTTGCTTCCTGACCTGCATACAGATTTCTCAAGAGGCAGGTCNCATATCTGAGGTTATTGATATTTCTCCCAGCAATCTTGATTCCAGCTTGTTCTTCCTCCAGCCCAGCGTTTCTCATGATGTACTCTGTATATAAGTTAAATAAGCAAGGTGACATTTTAAAGTCTTTTATCAAATTGAGGATAAAATTGAGGGAAAAAATGAGATCTTACTCCAAGGATCTAAATAGAACTTTTGTGAGTAGAATGCATCATCTTTAGGTAATTTGGCTATCTTGCAGTGATTATGTTACCTATTGTTTAGGTATGAAAAGTTAGAGCAATATCAATCTTGTTCCTAACACCATAATAGTTAGAAAGAAGAATATGGCAGTATCCTACAATAATTATTTCTCAATGAATTTCTATAGCAATATATTCACCTTAACTAGCAATTTTACTATTATTTACTTATTATATTTTTAAACCAAGTACTTTTCCTCTTAAAGTATATATATTTAAAAGACATTATTTTCTAATCATAATTAGAAAACTAGCTTTTAAGTAAAATAAAAATAAATCAATATTTTTAAATTCTATATAAATAAATGTTGCTACCAGAATACTTGAAGCCCAGAACTTGTTATATTTTTTGTTAAAATACAAGATTGATGTGTTGTATAAAAGGGGAGAAGGTTAGCACTCCCCTTGACAAGGAAGGAAGAGGCTCTCTGGCCTGACAACATTCATACGGTTAAGGCATTACCACCTACTTTGTGGCATCTAACCACTGTTTTTTCAATGTCAACTCCAGGAAGAAAACTATTAAAAATACAAACACATGGAGGCTAAACAACATGCTTCTGAATAACCAACAAATCACAGAAGAAATCAAAATATGCATTGAAATGAATGAAAATGAAAACACAACAACACAACACCCCCAAATCTATGGGATTCAGTAAAAGCAGTGCTAAGGGGAAGTTTCATAGAAATACAAGCTTACCTCAAAAAACAAGAGAAAAATAAAATAAATAACCTAACTCTACACCTGGAGAATCCCAGGAACGGGGGAGTCCAGTGGGCTGCTGTCTATGGGGTCACACAGAGTTAGACACGACTGAAGTAACCTAGCAGCAGCAGCAGCAACTCTACACCTAAAGCAACTAGAAAAAGAAGAAATGAGAACCCCAGAGTTAATAGAAGGAAAGAAATCATAAAAATTAGGGCAGAAATAAATGAAAAAGAAACAAAGGAGCCACAGCAAAAATCAACAAAGCTAAAAGTTCGTTCTTTGAGAAGATAAATAAAATAGACAAGCCATTAGCCAGACTCATCAAGAAAAAAATGGAGAAGAATCAAATCAACAAAATTAGAAATGAAAATGGAGAAATCACAACAGACACACAGAAATACAAAGGCTCATAAGAGACTACTATCAGCAACTATGTGCTAATAAAATAGACAACTTGGAAGGAATGTACAAATTCTTAGAAAAGTATAACTTTCCAAAACTGAACCGGGAAGAAATATAAAACCTTCACACTCCCATCACAAGCACAGAAATCGAAACTGTAATCAGAAATCTTCCAGCAAACAAAAGCCCAGGTCCAGATGGCTTCACAGCTGAATTCTACAAAAAATTTAGAGAAGAGCTAACACCTACCCTACTCAAACTCTTCCAGAAAATTGCAGAAGAAAGTAAACTGCCAAACTCATTCCATGAGGCCTCCATCACCCTAATATCAAAACCTGACAAAGATGCCACAAAAAAGAAAACTACAGACTGATGAACATAGATGCAAAAATCCTTAACAAAATTCTAGCAAACAAAATCCAACAGCATATTAAAAAGATCATACATTGTGACCAAATGGGCTTTATCCCAGGGATGCAAGGATTCTTCAATATCCACAAATCAATCAGTGTGAGATACCACATTAACAAATGGAAAGATAAAAACCATATGATTATCTCAATAGATGCAGAGAAAGCCGTTGACAAATTTCAACATCCATTTATGATAAAAACTCTCCAGAAAGCAGGAGTAGAAGGAACATGCCTCAACATAATAAAAGCCATATATGATAAACCCACAGCAAACATTATCCTCAATGGTGAAAAATTGAAAGCATTTCACCTAAAATCAGGAAAAAGACAAAGGTTCTCACTCTCATCACTAATATTCAACATAGTTTTGGAAGTTTTAGCCATAACAATCAGAGAAGAAAAATAAATAAAAGGAATTCAGATTGGAAAACAAGAAGTAAAACTCTCACTGTTTGCAGATGACATGATCCTCTACATAGAAAACCCTAAAGACTCCACCAGAAAATTACTAGAGCTAATCAATGAATATAGTAAAGTTGCAGGATATAAAATTAACACACAGAAATCCTTTGCACTCTTGTACACTAACAATGAGGAAACAGAAAGAGAAATTGAGGAAACAGAAAGAGAAATTAAGGAAATAATTCATTCACCATTGCAATGAAAAGAATAAAATACTTAGGAATAAATCTACCTAAAGAGACAAAAGACCTATATATAGAAAGCTATAAAACACTAATAAAAGAAATCAAAGATGACACAAATAGATGGAGAAATATACCATGTTCTTGGGGTGGGAGAATCAATATAGTGAAAATGAGTATACTACCCAAAGCAATCCCTATCAAGCTACCAATGGTATTTTTCAGAGAACTAGGACAAATAATTGCAAAATTTGTATGGAAATACAAAAAAACTCAAATAGCCAAAGCAATCTTGAGAAAGAAGAATGGAACTGGAGGAATCAATCTGCTTGACTTCAGACTATAAGATAAAGCTACAGTCATCAAGACAGTATGGTACTGACACAAAGAAAGAAATATAGATCAATGGAACAAAATAGAAAGCTCAGAGAAAAGTCCATACACTTATGGACACCTTATCTTTGACAAAGGAGGCAAGAATATACAATGGAGAAAAGACAATCTCTTTAACAAGTGGTGCTGGGAAAACTAGGTCAACCACTTGTAAAGAATGAAACTAGAACACTTTCTAACACCATACACAAAAATAAACTCAAATGGATTAAAAATCTAAATGTAAGACCAGTAACCACAAAACTCCTAGAGGAAAACATAGGCAAAGCACTCTCTGACATAAATCACAGCAGGATCTTCTATGGCCCACCTCCCAGAGTAAAGGAAATAAAAGTAAAAATAAACAAGTGGGACTTAATTAAACTTGAAAGCTTTTGCACAGCAAAAGAAACTATAAGCAAGGTGAAAAGACAGCCTTCATAATAGGAGAAAATACTAGCAAATGAATCAACTGACAAAGAATTAATCTCAAAAATATATAAGCAGCTCAATTCCAGAAAAATAAATGACCCAATCAAAAAATGGGTCAAAGAAACTAAACAGACATTTCTCCAAAGAAGACATACAGATGACTAACAAACACACGAAAAGATGCTCAACATCACTCATTATCAGAGAAATGCAAGTCAAAACCACAATGAGGTACCATTTCATGCCAGTCAGAATGGCTGCTATCCAAAAGTCTACAAACAATGCTGGAGAGGGTGCAGAGAAAAGGGAAATCTCTTACACTGTTGGTGGGAATGCAAACTAGTACAGCCACTATGGAGAACAATGTGGAGATTCCTTTAAAAACTGGAAATAGAACTGCCTTATGACCCAGCAATCCCACTGATGGGCATACACACCGAGGAAACCAGAATTGAAAGAGACACGTGTACCCCAGTGTTCATTGCAGCACTGTTTACAATTGTTAGGACATGGAAGCAACCTAGATGTCCATCAGCAGACGAATGGATAAGAAAGCTGTGGTACATATACACAATGGAGTATTACTCAGCCATTAAAAAGAATACATTTGAATCAGTTCTAATGAGGTGGATGGNGAGACACGTGTACCCCAGTGTTCATTGCAGCACTGTTTACAATTGTTAGGACATGGAAGCAACCTAGATGTCCATCAGCAGACGAATGGATAAGAAAGCTGTGGTACATATACACGATGGAATATTACTCAGCCATTAAAAAGAATACATTTGAATCAGTTTTAATGAGGTGGATGGAACTGGAGCCGATTATACAGAGTGAAGTAAGCCAGAAGAAAAAACACCAATACAGTATACTAACACATATATATGGAATTTAGAAAGATGGTATCGATGACCCTATATGTGAAACAGCAAAAGAGGACACAGATGTATAGAACAGTCTTTTGGACTGTGTGGGAGAAGGCAAGGGTGGGTTGATTTGATAGAATGGCATTGAAACACATATATTATCATATGTGAAACAGATCACCAGTCCAGGTTCGACGCATGAGACAGGGTGTTCAAGGCTGGTGCACTGAGATGACCCTAAAGGATGGGATGGGGAGGTAGGTGGGAGGTGAGTTCAGGATGGGGAACACATGTACACCCATGGCTGATTCATGTCAATGTATGGGAAAAACCAGTACAACATTATAAAGTAATTAACCTCCAATTAAAATAAATTAATTAATTTTTAAAAGAAAATTAAAAAAAATAAAATGCAAGATTGATACAGAGAAGTATTAAAATTTAATGTAATAGAATGACAGTTCAAAGAATAAAAAAGAATGGGGAAAAAAATTAACTATGCGAGCCAGTGTTATTTAACACTACATCTATAAATGACCTAATGCTATCTCTTATCCATATACCTAAAATCTGATGAAGGTGTTACTGGTTAGTGGGTATCTCTCTTCTCTAAGTAGCAAAACTCCAGATCCAGGTGCATTCAGTCTTGCAACTCCACTGGAGTCCTCTGTAACCAACTGGAAAACCAATCATGGGAAAGGTACACTCACTTCCTAAAACTCTGGCTCAGCATCAATACATGTCACTTTTGTTCACATTCCACTGACGAACATTAATCGCATGGTCACTTGTAGATGCAAGATGGGCTAGGAAATGTGGCCCCTACTTAGACCATTAGTTCCCAGGACAAAACCTCCACACCACAGAAGGGGAACAATTTTGAAGGTGGACAGCTCTCTGCGCCACAACCCAGGATAACTCCAGGATTCTTGTAAAAATAAATCATTATCTAAGGCTGACATGACTTGTGAAAGGCTGCCAGGAGTGTCGTATGCCTTCTAAAAAGCTGAACTTGAGGAAATAGATTTATTCGATGGGATACTACTCAAAATTAATGGCCATTAAAAAGAAAAAAACTTCTAAACCAAGCAGGCAACTTTAAATTCTTTGAGTTAAAGTGACCCCAAAGAGCATCACCTTATCACACAAAGTATTTCACCTAGAACAAGTGCTCCCAGAGCAGATATGTCGGTTGCCTCTCCTTAAGCTGACCTCCTCAGGCTTCATTATCAGGTCTCTATGTCCCTCTGTCCCTTACCACCAGCAGAAAAACCTTTCTATGGCTAAACTGAAAGAGAAAAATTAAGAAACACACACTGCCTGCCTCACTTAAGGGTAAACTGTGAAAGGTATCAGACACCATTACTTCTAAGTCAAAGTAAAAGCATTTCTAGGCTATCCATTTCCTTCAGGAAATCTATCCTGGTAGAGAGATCTTCCAGTTAGTGAACTATATCCTTTTTACAACAAAAACTCATTTTAAAAAATTAAAATACTAAATATGTACTTCATACCTTTTAGAGCAAAAAATCATGGAACGGCATAGTCTTTTCCTGATGGCTTAAGGATTACCCAGAACATTCATGTAATACACAACTTTCTTCATCTCACATTAATGACCAAGACTGGGGTAGTTTAGGAATTCCTATGGCTTCCCTGGCTCCTCCCATGTAAGGCTGCCCCAGTCTCTCCTTACTTCTTTCTTCCTGCCAGTAGTGCCCCCCTCCTTGCCTAAAGATTTACTCATTAACAGCTGTTGATTTGAAACCAAATAGCAAAAAAGCTAAGAGCAGCTTGACTTCAGCATTATGCACAATCCTAAATAAAAGACTTGCACATCACCGGATCCAAGTACTTAGATAATATCATCAAAATTCCATGTCTTTGGAATGGACATGGAATTTGGCTTTACTTTCTGCCAAGTTGCCTTTGATCTTAGGCAAATTGGTTATTAGCACCTATGGGTTTACATACTACCAATTTTCCAATCCTAAGTTGAACAAAAATCAGTGATTTTCATAGGCCATACTGGGTTACATCATTGTGCTTGAACTAAACACAGAAATTCATTGTCCAAGTTTTAACCATATACCCAACCCTGGAATTCAATCCATCCAAAACTACTTGGGTTTAGAATAGGGAAAATCAAGGTTAATTCCTTTTTAAGATGAAACCAAGGTGCTATCGTCAGAAGAAAGGACAGATGCTGGGAAGGCAAAAAAAAAAAAAAATGTAAAAAGAGATGTACACTGAAGTTTATTACAGTCCATTTAATCTAGATTTCTAGAGGTTCAAGACCAAAGATATTTTTAAACAATTATTTTGCTGTTGAGTCTTTCCTGTTAGTAACACTCCTAACAATTTTCTGTATTCAGGAAGATAAACTTGGCCCTAAAACATACAATATACCTCTGACATTAGGCCCCCTTAAATAGAACATATTTCTATCTCCTGATTACAGCATGTTTCTATCATCACCCTTATAATAATTTTCACACTTTTTCTCTCACTTGAAATAAAATTTTCAGTGTGAAATTTCTCTTCTGCCTTCAATGTCATTATGTTAGCAGTTTTTCGGTCTTTGTAAGTCTTTGTGGAATATGATTTTCTCCTAAAACAGGAAATATGAGAGCCAAAAATAATCTTTCCTTTTAGCCTAGTAGCTCTCCAGTGAGTGCTGCTGGAAGCTTTAACAAAAGGCCAGATTAGCAGCCAGGGCACTCTGAACTGGTACTGCACAGAAGCATCTGCTAAGCTCCTCTGGGTGTCCATCTCCCAGGCAGATGTCCACTCCCTTCCACAAGGACTAGGACTGGTTATACCCTTGGCGTCAAATAGGATCTTCTCAGATGCTGGCAAGATGCACAGACTCCAGTCCTACTCTGTTCTGTGGCCAACATGCTCACACAGGGAGAATCGGCTATGCACCCTCCCACTCATCCTGCCCTCCCACCTCCATAAATCCTACCATGGTGTAGGGGCCAGGGAACAGATCTGTTCTCTATTCAAAGGCCATGGAGCCAAGAACGCCCAAAGGTTTTGCGTCAGAATCACCATTCTCTAACTCTACTGGGCAGTCTTCCTTGACCCCATCTGGCAAGGGGCCACAACATCTCTTGGCGTCATCCACCTCCCTGTGGTTCTGGGGGAAGAACACAGCACATGGAGTAGGAAACCTCTGGAACTTCTGGAAAACTGGGGCTTAAAACTTGATCCTGCCACTTACCAGCAGAGGGATCCTTTCTATTCACCTCTGCAGGCCCCTTCTCTCCCTTTTCTGACCACAGTCCCTGTCGCCTTTTAGAGCTCCTCTCTTATCCCACCACAGTGGTTGTGGTCCATGCAGGTCTTTCTCTGAGCCTAAATCAATCAGCACATCTGCATCCTTTTGGCCATGGCCACCGGTTCAGGGATGAGCCCTGGTCTAAAATAGTTGGGCATAAGCAAGTCAGAACAGTTTGCAGGAGCTACTCACAGAAGCATGCTCTTTCCTACTGGACTTAAAGCTGACTTGATGATGAGAATCAACTTGCCACATTTTCCTAGGACATTCCTGGCTTTAAAATTGAAAATATACAGGTAACCCCACCATCCCAAACAAACCAGAGTGATTATTCACCTTAGTTTTGAGTCTTGGATGTGAGGGCTGGAACTGTTGCAGCCATTTTGTTACCACATGAAACCTAACAATGAAACCAGCACAAAGAAAAAGGAGCTGACAGTTGGAAAGAATTCAGTTCATGGTCACATCTGCAAACCCCTGAATCTGTCCATGCCTGTAGCGAAAAGCCTTTGGAACTTCTCATTATAAGAGCCAACACTGTCTCTTTTTGCTTAAACTAACTTAACTTGGATTTCCTATCACCTGTAACAGAAAGACTGCTCACTAACATATCAGTTATATATTATACGAGTTGCTCAAATTCTCTGAGCCTCAATTAGTTCATCTGTAAAACTGGAAAGATATTTCCTGAAGATTAAGGGAGGAAATAATATCAAGTTTCTGTCTCAAAGATTAGCATATATCTTGTTTCCTTACCCTTTACAAGCTAGAACACTCAAACTCTAAAGAGTGAAGGCTGGAAAGGAAACAGAGATGTATTGTTCCAATAGTTAATTATATGGATGAGGAAACTGAGACACAGGTGAAAACTAACTTAGCTAAAACCCTTCAGCTAGTGACAAAGTCAGAACTAAAACCAGGCTCTCTGAGTTCTGCCTAGTGCTATTTTTATCACATCATGAACCTGAAATCTCATTTTCTCTTCTGAGAGGGTCAGTTTGCTAATGCAAAGAATGGGACAAGTCTTTCACAGCCTAAGGAGACTCCACCCAAACTTTTTTGTCAGGGGCAGTGCCAGGAGCCATCCCAGAACAAGGGCTCACCTGACCAGTCTTCCTAACTAGACATCAGTTCAGTGTCTTCATAGGTCATTGGCAATGTGGCTCTTCTCCTGCTCCAGAGCACCTGCACCAACCAGGAGAATTTGTCTTCTGCAGTGATGACTTGAATGCAAACCTGGGGGAACCTTTCCTTCTGCCATTCACTTAATAATAAAATGTATCAACAAGAAATTGGCCATTGCAAGACTCAGCAGCTACCTTTAGACATCATTTTATTCTTAAGAAGGTGAAATTCATTCTCAAAATGAAGCTACCAGCTGCATTTGTAAATGCTTCTCCCAAAGCAACTGATACTAGGAGGAGAAAAATGGTGAAGAAAGACTGTATTAACTGCCTACTACCTGAATCTGGGGTGGGGGTAGAGAGAGGACATGGAAGGCTGGCACCTTGTTGTCATCTGAGGGCTCTGCTCAGTGCTCAGCTGGTATGCTCTCTCCTGCAGTTTAGATGCATGGCCAGGGGTCCACCAGAGCATGGGGAGGTGGAACCTGACTGTCTCCTGTAAGGGTGATTTATTTGCCCTGTCCAGCCTCCTCTCTTATAGCCTAGCTGTTTTTACTCTAAGCTGACTTGAGATCGTAAAAGGAATACTCCTTGGCTGTCACATGTTTGGAAGGGAGAGACTGGGACAGAGTGGCCAAGTAATTCCCCCAAGACTGCTGGGCTTGAGTCCAGCTGCTTCAAAAAAAAAATATGATAGAGGAATGTACAGTACTGAACTAAGGAATTTTTATCTCGATAGACTAGCAGTATAACCCCTGTGCATTGAAATGCATCTGCCAGGCTCTTGAGGACAGGTAACACTTCTGGTTTGCTCTCAAAGTATCAAGAGACTATGCATTAGGAACATAAACAGAGTAGGTGTGAGTTTCATGTGTGTAGAGCTTACAGATCCATTTCATCCCATTTCTCAACCTTGTATGTTCTGGGCCAGTTAACAAATAGACAAGAGTCAGATCATAATCTAAGCATCAGTTTTGTCCCTACTTGTTCAGTTGCTCAGTTGTGTCTCACTCTTTGTGACCCCATGGACTACAGTACACCGGGCTTCCCTGTCCTTCACTATCTCCTGGAGTTTGCTGAAATTCATGTCCACTGAGTCATTGATGACATCTAACCATCCCATCCTCTGCCACCCTCTTATCTTTTTGCTTTCAATCTTTCCCAGCATCAGGGTCTTTTCCAATGAGTCAGCTCTTTGCAGCAGGTGGCCAAAGTATTGGAGCTTCAGCTTCAACATCAGCCTTTCCAATGAATACTCAAAGTTGATTTCCTTTAGGATTGACTGCTTTGATCTCCTTGCAGTCCAAGGGACTCTCAAGAGTCCTCCAGCACCACAGTTCAAATTCATTAATTCTTCAGGATTAGAGGCCTTGGCTTGTGCAAGGGTCCAAAAGAAGCTCTTTCCTCCTTCTGGTTACCCTCCCAGCTGGGCCTTCTGACTCAGAGAGAGGTGGGTGGAGCAGCTGGACCTCTGCCTGCCCCACTCCCACCAGGTCCTGCCATAGCTAGTCTTTTCCAAGGAGCAGAGGAAGCTTCCGGGCAGGCAGCTCTGAAGGAAGGAGCCATGAAGGACATGAGTTCAATGTGCTACCTGATTTCCTTTCCCCACTCAACCAGTCAGATAAATCACCCTTTTTATCTGCCTCCTGAGAAATCTGTATGCAGGTCTAGAAGCAACAGTTAGAACAGAACATGGAACCACACTGCTGCTGCTGCTAAGTCACTTCAGTCATGTCCGACTCTATGCTGCTGCTGCTGCTGCTAAATAGCTTCAGTCATGTTCAACTCTGCGACCCCATAGAAGGCAGCTCACCTGGCTCCCTCGTCCCTGGGATTCTCCAGGCAAGAACACTGTAGTGGGTTGCCATTTCCTTCTCCATGCATGAAAGTGAAAAGTGAAAGTGAAGTCATTCAGTCATGTCTGACTCTTAGCGACCCCATGGACTGCAGCCCACCAAGCTCCGCAGTCCATGGGATTTTCCAGGCAATAATACTGGAGTGGGGTGCCATTGCCTTCTCCACATGGAACCACGAACTGGTTCCAAATCAGGAAAGGAGTACATCAAGGCTGTATATTGTCACTCTGCTTATTTAACTTATATGCAGAATACATCATGAGAAACGTTGAGATGGATGAAGCACAAGCTGGAATCAAGATTGCTGGAAGAAATATCAAAAACCTGATACGCAGATGACACCACCCTTATGGCAGAAAGTAAAGAGGCACTGAAGAGCCTCTTGATGAAAGTGAAAAAGGAGAGTGAAAAACTTGACTTAAAATTTAACATTTGAAAAACTAAGATCGTGGCATCTGGTCAGTCCCATCACTTCATGCCAAACAGATGGGGAAAAAATGGAAACAGTGACAGACTTTATTTTCTTGGGCTCCAAAATCACTGCAGATGGTGACTGCAGCCATGAAATTAAAAGATACTTGCTCCTTGAAAGAAATGTTATAACCAATCTAGAAAGAATATTAAAAAACAGAGACATTCTTTTGCCAACAACGGTCTGTCTAGTCAAAGCTATGGTTTTTCCAGTAATCATGTATGAACATGAGAGTTAAACCATAGAGAAAGCTGGACACCAAAGAATTGATGCTTTTGAACTGTGGTGTTGGAGAAGACTCTTGAGAATCCCTTGGAATTCAAGGAGATCCAACCAGTCCATCCTAGAGGAAATCAGTCCAGAATATTCATTGGGAGGATGGATGCTGAAACTGAAGCTCCAAACTGGCCACCTGATGCAAAGAACTGACTCATTGGAAAAGACCCTGATGCTGGGAAAGATTGAAGGCAGGAGAAGAATGGAACAACAAAGGATGAGATGGTTGAATGGCATCACTGACTTGATGGACATGAGTTTGAGCAAGCTCTGGAAGGTGGTGATGGACAGGGAAGTCTGGAGTGCTGCAGTCCTTGGGGTCACAAAGAGTTGGACACAACTGAGTGACTGAACTGAATAGATTCCAGAAGGGGAAGGAGGAAGTCACTGAAAGAATGCAGAAGGATCTGGCCCACTGCTTTGTCAAGCTGTTTCACAGCATTGTCCTTGGAGTTCAGAAAGCAGACCCACCAAGGTAAAAGTGGCCCCTTGCTAGGACTCTAAATTCCCCTATAAATAAATTTCTTGAAATGGGCTCTGAAATGAGCCCACTTGTCCTCAAGTCTACATAATAGCAAAAAGCCCCACAGTAAACTTCTCACACCGCTTTGTATTCCATCACGCTTCACCAAATTATTTAATTTTCATGTTTTCAGAATAAAGAAACAAGTATTTCATTTTAAAAATGCAAAGATTAGCAGCTCTGTTTCAAAATTTCTAGTAGTCAGTCCAGCCCACGTACCAGCAGTCTGAGGTGAGGTGGGTAGTCACAGTCATGGAGATCCCTCCCTGCTGAGTCGGGTTTAGGGCCAGACTCAGGGGAAAACTATAGGTGTTTAATTAAACCTCAGGACCTCTCATTCATATAGGCCTGGGACAAAGAGGAGCCTCTGGAGATGTCACATGGTGGTAAATTTTTGGAAATTTTACAAAAATAAGTTAAATCAACCCCAGTCGGCTAACACCATTGCCTATTTCCACTCTGATGTCTCCTCCGTGTTCAGTGGTATTGGATGGCCATGGGAATTTGGATATCTGGCTAGAGAAAAAATGAGTTAGAAATTCATTGATTTGAGCTTAGTAGTCACTTCCATGTATAGTTAAGCTATTGTTAACTGTCATAGAATAGAAATAATTCTCGAGTATTTTAAAATTTACTTTTCATTGACATTTTAACAAGGATAGTTGTAGATCCACATACAGTTTTTTTTAATATTTAAATTTTTATTTTTTAGTTTGTTTTGCTTTACAATACTGTATTTATTTTGCTATACATTGTCATGAATCAGCCACAAGTGTACATGAGTTCCCAATCCCGACGCCCCCTCCCTCCCCACACCATCCATCCAGATCATCCCCACACATCAGTCCCAAGCCTTCTGCATCGAACCTAGACCGGCGATTCGTTTCACTTATGACATCATACATGTTACAATGCCACTCTCCCAAATCNTTTTGATGACTGTGGCTTTGTAGTAGAGCCTGAAGTCAGGCAGGTTGATTTCTCCAGTTCCATTCTTCTTTCTCAAGATGGCTTTGGCTATTTGAGGTTTTTTTGTATTTCCATACAAAGTTCTAGCTCTGTGAAACATACAGTTTTAAAAAATAGTACAAAGATCCCTTGTACACTTTGCCCAATTTCCCCAATGATAACATTTTGCAAAACAATAATATCACAAACAGATTTCAACTTTGATGTAATCCACTTATATTCAGATTTCCTGGTTTTATTTGTATTCGTTCTTATGTGTATGTGTATTAAGTTCTATCAATTCTATCACCTGCTTGGGTTCATGAATATATTATCATAATTAAGGTTCTGAACAGTTCCAAAGCCACAAAAATCCCATGTTGTCCCTTTATAACCATACCCAGCTCCCCTCCTCCCCCTTCCCTCTCCCTAATCCCTAGCAACCACTCATCTACCCTCCATCTCTAAAATTTTGTTATTTCAGATGCTATATAAATGGAATTATGTAATGTCTTGGAATTGGCTTTTTTCACTCAGCATGATTGCTTGGGGATCCAAACAAGTGGCTGCATATTCTACCTCTGAGTAATATTCCATGGTTTGTCTGTACCATAGTTGCTTGCCCATAACTGATCTGTTGAAGGACTTCTGGGCTGATTCAAGCTGCTATGAACATTTGTGTAGGTTTTTATGTGAACATAAGCTTTTATTTTTCCAGGATAAATTTCCAGACATGCAATTGCTGTGTCATATGATATTTGTATGTTCATCTTAAAAAAAATAAGTGAACAAAGTGTTTTCCAGAGTTTCTGGGCTTTAACATTCCCATCTGCAATGGATGAGTGGTCCAGTTTCTCCACATCCTTGGCAGCATTTGGAGTTACCCTTTCCTTAATTTATTTTAGCCCTTCTGATGTGAAGCGACATCTCACTGTGATCTTAATTTGTGT
Source organism: Neotragus moschatus (assembly GCA_006410615.1). NCBI lineage: Eukaryota > Metazoa > Chordata > Mammalia > Artiodactyla > Bovidae > Neotragus > Neotragus moschatus. The sequence goes on from SJYA01000249.1 coordinate 385,791, forward strand.
GACCCTAAGTGTTAATGATGTTGAACACATTTCCATGTGCTTATTTGCCATCTGTACATCCTCTTAAGTGAAACTTTTTGTCTATCTTCTGTTCAGTTTACAATGTTCGCTTGTTTTTTCTACTGTGGCATTTCTGAGAGTTCTTTATATAGTTTTGGTACTAATCCTTTGTCAGATATGTGATTTTTTAGTATATTCTCTCCATTTTCAATTTGTCTTTTCATTCTTTTGGGCTTTTATGAGAAAAAGTTTTTACTTTTAATATTTCTAGTTTATAGATTTTATCCTTTATGAATTAGCTCAGTCCATTCAGGCTACTATAACAAAACACCACAGAGTGGGTGGCTTATAAACAACAGAAACTCATTTCACAGTTCTGGAGGTGGGAAAGTCCAAAATTAAGGCACCAGTGTGGTGGAACTCTGGTAAGGCACACTTTATGGTTCAGAACTGGTGCCTTTGTTCTGTGGGCTCACAAGGGGCCAGGGAGCTCTGTGGGACCTTTTTATAAGATAATAATTCCATTCATGACCACCCTCATGACCTAACCACCTCCCAAAGCCACCACTTACTAATCCATTGCCTTTGAGTCCTAGGATTTGAACATTATGAATTTGCAGTTGACACAAACATTCAGACCATAGCATGAGTCATTCTTTTAGTGTCAAGACTAGGAATATTTTAAATGCCTATGCTGCCAATTCATTAATCAAGAAGCATGATGTGATTGTGCAAGGCATGAGGTTATAGGGCAACATAAATATGTCCCAGGCCACCAATACCAGGAAGAGGGTATGGAAGAAGCAAAATTTTAAATATATGGTATCAGAGGCAAAACTTTAGAAAAATTTTATCATCAGCAGATGTGCAAAACTGTAAAGAGAAGATTTATGTTTTCATTAATGCCTAGTAAAATTAGTTTAAAAAAATATTTAAAATTATTAAAATTTTAGAAAGTTTAAAGTTATTAAAAAATACAATCACATGGGAAAACTGAATTATCTTTCAATTATTTTTACCGATTTTGTTATAAAAACATCAAAGAGAGAACACAACACAGAGAGATATGTAGAAAGAAAAGTTTATTATGAGGGTAACTAGTTAATAAAAAGTATTGTTTATGTTTCTGAATTTTTGTGATGTTTACATTGTCAGGTGTTCAAAATTTATAATTTGCTGTGCTTTCGTATTCTGTGTATCTATTTGTGTTTATATCTAATATTGCGCTCTTCTATTAAGGTGAGGGCCCTGGGACTTCCCTGGTGGTCCGGTGGTTAAAACTTTGCCTTCCAATGCAGGGGCACAGATGCCACCACTGGTCAGGAAGCTAAGATTTCACATGTCTTGTGGTCAAAAAAAAAAAACAACATAAAACAGAAGCAATATTGCAACAAATTCAATGAAGACTTTAAAACTAGTCCACATCAAAAATAAATAAATAAATAAAAACCTAAGGTGGGGGTCCCAAGTCAATCAAGCTTCAGGTCCCACAAAACCTAAATCAACCACTGACCATGCATTAACCCATTAGTTGCCATAGCATGAGGTATTCTGAGGTGTCCCAAGGGACGTGGCCATGGGGAGCAAGGCAGAGATGGATCAAGAGCATCCACTAAGCTCAGAAGTGTGTGTGTGTGTGTGTGTGTGTGTGTGTGTGTGTGTGTGTCTGCTAAGTCGCTTCAGTCCAGGCTCCTCTGCCCATGGGATTCTCCAAGCATGAATACTAGAGTGGGTTGCCCTGCCCTTCTGCAGGGGATCTTCCCAACCCAGCCCGCAAATCCCCTTCTCTTACATCCTCTATGTTTATAGATGGGTCCTTTATCACTAGTGCCACCTGGGAAGCCCAGGCTCAGAAGAGTANATTCTCCAAGCATGAATACTAGAGTGGGTTGCCCTGCCCTTCTGCAGGGGATCTTCCCAACCCAGCCCGCAAATCCCCTTCTCTTACATCCTCTATGTTTATAGATGGGTCCTTTATCACTAGTGCCACCTGGGAAGCCCAGGCTCAGAAGAGTAATTACTTATCACCTAGTAGAGAAAGACTTCAATATTTTACCTGGTATGCTCCTACTGATGAAGTCCAACTAAATACAAGCCCCGGCCCTTGGATTTATGTAAGAACTCTGTTGGAATGTCAGAAACTAGGCAAAGAACCAGAGATCTTCAACCTCAGGCAATTTGGGAGAAAAATAATGAATATGACCCTTGAAGTGTTCAACCAAAATTTACAGGAAAAAAAATTCACTAAATTTTAAAGTCAGTGGCCCAGAATAGAGAATAATAAGACCATTCTAAATCGCTAATAATTATTAAACCAGAAGGTTTCAGCTACTTTATTCCCCTCAAGACTCCTGTGTCAGGCAAGCAATAGACTAGAAATGAACTCGTTTTTGTGGAATCTTTCTGGTCACTGTCCCTGCCCCAGTACTCTAAATCATTAGATAGACTACCAAAAATGATGAAATACTTGACTCAACTATGGTGCAGTCAACTGTGGTCAGGCACTAGATTAAGGGCTTTCTCTATTCAACCTCACTTAAGCTCTGCTGCTGCTGCTCAGGCTCTCAACTGTGTCTGATGCTTGTGGACCCTGTGGACTGTAGCCTGCCAGGTTCCTCTGTCCATGGGATTTTTCAAGCAAGATTACTGGAGCAGGTTGCCATTTCCTCCTCCAAAGCATCTTTCCAACCTGGAGATCAAACCAGAATCTCCTGTGTCTCCTGCATTGCAGGTGGATTCTTTACTGCTGAACCATTGAGGAAGCCCCCATATAAGTTCCTGTGGATGCAAAGCCTCTCAAGTCAGCTACAGTTCTCACTTTTCTCCAGAATCCCCTAAAGATGACTCACAGAGTTCAAGACTTATATAGAGCTGTTTGACAGCCAGCAATATAAAGAAAACAACACTTAGCTAAAAGGTAAATATCACCAATTAATTACACTAAGGATACTGGACAGTATATTAAACAGCAGAGACATTACTTTGCCAACAAAGGTCCATCTAGTCAAAGCTATGGTTTCTCCAGTAGTTGTGTATGGATGTGAGAGTTGAACCATAAAGAAAGCTGAGTGTGGAAGAATTGATGTTTTTGAACTGTGATGTTGGAAAAGACTCTTGAGAGTCCCTTGGAATGCAAGGAAATCAAACCAGTCGATCCTAAAGGAAATCAGTCCAGAATATTCATTGGAAGAACTGATGCTGAAGCTGAAGCTCCAATACTTTGGCCACCTGATGCAAAGAACTGACTCATTGGAAAAGACCCTGATGCTGGGAAAGATTGAAGTCAGGGGGAGAAGGGGATGACAGAGGATGAGATGGTTGGATGGCATCACTGACTTGATGGACATGAGTTTGAGCAAGCTCTGGGAGCTAGTGATGGACCAGGAAGCCTGGCATGCTTTAATGTCAATGGGGTTGCAAAGAGTCGGACACAACTGCAAGACTGGACTGAACTGAACTGAAGCATACTGGACGATGTCATTTAACTTCTAGCCTCAGTTTTCCTATAACCTAATGATGCCTCTTTGGAGTACTATCATCAGTCTTCCCCACTTTCTTTGAGGTTCTTTAGAAACAAAGTCAAAGTGGAATCCCAATTCTGCCATCCTACCTGCAATGGGACCTTGGGCAAGCCATTCTCCATCTGCATTTCGGTGATTAGAGATGCTTTCTCTGCAGTGTGGTTCCTTGGCTTAAAGAAGAACATGAGAATGAACTTAAGCAAAGACCTTAGAACCTAGACAGTTCTCAATAAAGAGTAACTACTGCCAAATTGTATACATTTTTAAACCATCGATAAACAGGAAATGATATTCAACATTGAGATTCTGATGTTTGTTTTTTGTAAAGCAGTAGTGCCTTCCAGTCATTTTATCAGATGTTTACTATTATGGGAGAAGACTATTATTAGAACTAGTGTGAATGCTCAAATTTATATTTCCATTTGCCTATTTATTTTCCAAGTTATCTCTGCACTAGAAAAGAAAGTCTTTCACTTCATTCCATCCACTTTTGAACAATTTTGGAGAGCAATTGATTAAATTTAAAAGGAAACAGTGAATTAATTTACAAAGTTCTCAAAACTACAGAAATATGTTCACAAGTATATAAATGCTTTGTTAAATTGTGAGTTAAACTGTGAGATCAGCAAGGTACTCTTTGCACTGTTTATTAAAAAAAAAAAANTTTTTTTAAAAAGTGAGACTGCGAATATTTAAGAGACGGTGATTGGAGACTTGTCTGGGTTATTTTTATCAAGTCTCCGTTTGTACCTTGGCTGTGTTCCTATCAGGTGTGTCAAATGGACAAATGGCAGCCACGTCATCCCATACCAGAGAGGGCTGGGGGCCTACATGCCAGTTGGGAAGCTTTCCTCATTAGGCATTGCTGGCACCTAAAATAGATGGCTTGAGAGTTAATTAATAGAGTTAATTAGATGCAGTTCCTTGCGGAAATCTCAGATGCATTTTCTTAATCGTACACAAGACAAGTCTATTAATTATTTGTAACGAGGAAGGTTTAAATAACATCAGGTAGTGGCCAATTGCTGGTGGCAGTCAGCAGGCAGAGTGAGGCACCCCGGGGTGAGCATCACTTTCTTCCCTGAGAGGGGAAAAGATCTATGAAGACAGAGCCACTGACTCTGGGAGTCTGCAACCTGCTGGGGAAGGCTAAATACAAGTAGATGAGGGATGGAATAACTCAGTGCTTGTGATCGTCAGGACAGTGGGTGGACAGGAAGTCCCCAAGAGCTGAAGGAGATGTGAGTGTTGGGTCCAGCACAAATCACAGGTTGCTTTTCCTAGTGATTTCATGGTGTGTAGTACAGACAGTGTTTTGTACTTACAGTGTTTTGTACAGACAGTGTTTTATGGGTCTCTTGAGAAAAAGCACTCACCTTGATGGTGTTTCTAGGTTGGGATCCCACTAGAAAAGTTTCTCCCTCTCCAGGGGCCTTTGGTACCTGGTCCTTGGCCATGCGAGAAGGCAATGGCGACGCACTCCAGTACTCTTGCCGGGAGAATCCCATGGACGGAGGAGCCTGGTGGGCTGCCGTCTATGGGGTCGCACAGAGGTGGACACAACTGAAGCAACTTAGCAGCAGAAGCAGCAGCAGCAGCAGCTTTGCCATGAACAAGGTATTATGTTAGAGTGAAGCATTGTTCTCTTTCGGGTCCTCTTTGGGAACTGCACCCCTCTGGGAGGAGGGGCCTTGCCAAGTTTTCAGCACTCTGGGATGGACTCTTTGATCAGAAGAAGCTTCTTGGGCAGGAGGGACTGAAGCAGCTTGTAGCTCATGGAAACTCAGAAGGGAAAGGAAGACCTCTAGCATCGAGGCCAGTCACGGAGCCCCTTCCTCCCATACCGTGCTGGAGCTCCGATTCCCTCTACCTTTCTGTCCCAACCATACATGTGGGGTTAATTATGCTTCTTAGGGCTGCTGCGACCCCTGCCCAGAGCATGGCCCCAGTGCCATCCCCTCTCCGCCTATACCTAGGTAATCAGAGCCCGGCCAGTAACTTGAAACCTGACAACCTCAGATTACTGAAGGCATGAAGGGGAGAGGGAAGAGTGGGCTGGAAAGCCTCCTGTATAGGGATGGTAGAGTGAAACCGGACAATATTTTTTTAAATTGAGATATTATTATTTACCATAAAATTCTCCATTTTAGAGTGTACAATTTGACTCAGTGTTAAAGAATTTGCCTGCCAATGCAGGAGCCACAGGAGATGCGGGTACAATCCCATGAAAAGATGCTTGACATCACTAATTATCAGAGAAAATGCAAATCAAAACTACACTGAGGTATCATCTCAAATCAGTCAGAATGACCATCATCCAAAAAGACAAACAATAGATGCTGGAGAGGATTGGAGAAGAGGGGACTCTCCTCCACTGTTGATGGGAATGTAAATTGGTACAACTACCATGGGAAGCGGTATGTGTGCTGTGTGCTCAGTTGCTTCCGTTGTGTCCAACTCTTTGGGACCTGTGGACTGTAGCCCGCCAGGCGCCTCTGTCCATGGGATTCTCCAGGCAAGAATACTGGAGTGGGTTGCCATGCCCTCTTCCAGGGGATCTTCCCAACTCATATCTCCAGTATCTCCTGCATTGCAGGCAAATTCTTTATCCGCTGAGCCCCTTGGGAAGCCCTGGAAAACAGTATGGAATTTCCTTAAAAAACTAAGAACTACCATATGATCTGGCACCCCACTCCAGTATTCTTGCCTGGAGAATCCCATGGACGGAGGAGCTTGGCGGGCTACAGTCCACGGGGTTGCAAAGAGTCGGACATGNGCAAATTCTTTATCCGCTGAGCCCCTTGGGAAGCCCTGGAAAACAGTATGGAATTTCCTTAAAAAACTAAGAACTACCATATGATCTGGCACCCCACTCCAGTATTCTTGCCTGGAGAATCCCATGGACGGAGGAGCTTGGCGGGCTACAGTCCACGGGGTTGCAAAGAGTCGGACATGACTGAGCAACTTCACTTTCACTTTCACCATATGATCCAGCAATTCTATTCCTGGGCTTATATCCAGAGAAGATCATAGTTTGAAAATATACATGCACCCCAATGTTCATAGCAGCACTAGTTACAATAACCGGACATGGGAGCAACCTAAATGTCCATCAATAGATGAATGGATAAGGAAGCTATGGTACGATATTATTCAGCTATAAAAAGATTGAAATAATGCCATTTGCAGCAACATGGATGGACCTAGTGATTATCATACTAAGTGAAGTCCGAGAAAGACAAATATCATATGTTATCATTCATATGTGGAATCTAATTCTTTTTTAATGATCTATATATAAATGAACTTATTTACAACACAGAAACAGGCTCACAGACTTCGAAAACAAACATGGTTACCAAAGGGGAAATGTGGGGAGGAGGGATAAATTAGGAGCTTAGGATTAACATATATACACTTCTATGTATAAAATAAATAACCAACAAGGGTCTACTGTCAAGCTCAGGGAATTCTACTCAATATTCTCTAATAACCTATATGGGAAAAGAATCTGAAGAAGAATAGATTTCTGTATATGTATAACTGAATCTCTTTGCTCTACACCCGAAGCTAACACAGCATTGTAAATCAGCTATACGCCAATAAAATTTTTAGGAAAAAAAAAAAAAGCTCTTTTCCCAGCATCAGTTACTTCCCATTGTCCCCCATCCCCAGCCTCTGGCAGCCAGTAGTCTGCTTTTTGTTTCTATGGCTTTTCCTATTCTGGACATTTCATATTAATAGAATTGTACTACATGCAGGCTCTTATATCTGACTTCACCTACTTAGTATGTATTTTCCAGGTATCTTTATCCATGTATCAGTACTTCAGTCCTTTACAGAGCAGAGTACTATTGACTATATTGTATACCACGTTTAGTTTATGTGATCATTTCATGGACATTTGTGTTGTTTCCACTTTTTCAGTGTTTTGAACAGTGTGGCTATACACACGCATGTACACATTTTATGGGACATACCTTGGATATATACCTAGGAGTGTGACTTTGGGTAAATGATTTAAGCTCCCAGGGGCCTGTTTCCTCATCGTTGAACAATAACAATAGTAATACCCTCTTATAATATCATGATGCTTAAATGAAATGAACTTCATAAAGCAACTGATCCAGAACCTGAGAAATCAAAGTGCTTTGTCAACAGTTAATTTTATGTCTCGTTGCTGCCATTTGCAGCATTTTAGGTCTTGTCCTTAGGGATTCAGTGCAGCATTGCTTCTTCTGGAAAACTAGAAAACACCATGGCCCAGAGGCCAAGGCAGCCTTGCATTATACTTCCCACCGGCCAAGAGCAGTTAATATATTTTTAAGACAAAGAAGAAAATGCAGCATAGGAAATATATCCTCTATGGCCTAAAATATTTCCTCCAGTCATTGCTATCTGGCCTCTTACAGTAGAAGTTTGCCAGCCGCTGCTCTGGACCTTTTCTGGACAGCCCCTTCCCTCGAGCCCATCCACCCCAAGTCCAGGGCCAGATGTTCAGGCTCACGGCCCCGATCACCTTGGACCTGACTCCATCATAGTCTCTCAGACAGAATGCCCAGTGAGACCACCAGCCCCTTCTTCATCCCTGTATCCCTGGGCACATAGTAGGCAGTTAATAGACATTAGTTCAGGGAAAGAAAGGGAGGGGGCAGGGCGGACACCGAAGAGCAGTTTTGCCAGCTTCATAATTTTGCTAAGTCGTGATGTGAAGAGACTGTCCCTTTAAGCTGGCTGTCCTCCTAGGCATTGCATTTTAGCTGAGCAACACCTTTGGCCCCAGTATGAGGGAAGTCATCCAGTAGTTTAGTTGGAAAGACATTCTGAATTCCTCCTCGGCTAATGTGCATGGGGTGGACTTCCCAGGAACACATTTCTCTGTGATTCACAGCTCCCTTCCGGAAAAGAAGGTTGGCCTTTAGGGAATGGGCCTTGGTCCAACAGCCCTGGGGCCACTCCCAGGGAGAAGGGACCGTGGCTTGCTTTCAGCTAGGCTGCATGAATATAGGATTTGCACCCTCTTGGACAAGCCTGGACTGAAAGAAAATGTGAGTGTTTTTGAGAGTCTAAACGAGAAGCAGGCATGACTCTGCCTGCCTGACTCTATTACTTTGGGGCATTTTAAAAGAATTCTTTAAGCCTCTACTTATTTTTCTAATATTCACGCTTATGTTGAATTCCTCTTGCAGAAAAAGATGCTTCATGTTTACCCTAGAGCTTTCACTGCAGTTTTATGGAATCAGCCATTCTAACTATGTTGACATGACATGCCTGCATTGTTTGGTATCTTACGTTCTAAACATGATTTTTTGGAGGTTTATTTTTAAGAACTTGAGCTTTGTGTGTACAAGACAGAGAGAGAAAGGGAAAGAGATTGATTTGTGCCCTGATCACTTGTTCCCTGAAGAAAGTCCAAAGGGTCTGAGATGAAAAGACATCAGAAGTGAGCAGGATAGCGCATGTTCAAGGAGCAGATATGCAAAGTACTTTCAGGAATCTGAGCTGAACCATTTATAACTTCTGGCAAAAATGAGCATTGACATTTACAATGGATATGGAAAAAAAATTGTAAAGGAAAGTGACAAACTCACATGAAGGATTTACAAGTTATCATGGTTTATTAATTTTCTACCTAAAAAGAAAAGATAATAACAGCAAAGAAAAGAAATCGTTATAGTTGATAGCAGATTTTTTCCTAGTATTTCCAACATATATGTTGTTTGCAAATGTATTGACCAGTGGGAGGTGTAGGAAAAGATTTTCAAGCCACAATTCTAAACAGTTTATGTCTAAGCTTACCAAATATTGATATTATTCCCCTGAAACTTCAAAGGAAGTGTTTATGAATTCTTGAAAAATAAAACTGCATTTTCGTCCTTGGAAGCAAGTGATCCTCTGGGTGAGAACACTCCCTGTGACGGATTTGAGAACATGGTTTGGACTTGAGAACAACTCATAGAAGTAGGTCAAAAGTTGTTTATTGGCCACATGAGTTTCCAGGTGCAGAGTGTATACTGAATCCCCTTACACTGAAGTTGCAGAGAGGAGATGTTAGTTAGGGCTGAAGGACTCTAGCTGTGTTTCTTAGCAAATAGAGAGAGAGAGTGTGTGGGGGCGGGGGGGAGGGGCGGTAAGTAAACCTTATACATCTTCAGGAGGGAGTCTTTACCATAACAGATTAAAAACACTCCAGTGAGTTACATTTGACAGGCTCCTGGTGCAGATGCATGCTGGGAACAAACAGGCCTCCTCATTCAGCTACCTTTGACTTCCAACCATAAATATTTTATAAACTACTGAGGAAGGAGAGAGCACCCTGTTATGTGAAGGGCTTATAAAGTTAAAACGCTTGAAGAAAGAAAGCAGACATACTTCGTGAGAAGCTTTCAGGGGACATATGTTGGTCATAGATGTAAATCTTTAAGCTGATCGTTCCGCTCCTGCACTATCAGTGCACTGCAGGCTCAGAAGCTTTGGCTAAACCTGGAGATCTTTTCGCCATGATTACTCTTGATGGTCCCAGAGGATAGCAAAACCTGGAGTTTTTTTATTATAAAAGTCATAAAATCATCCAAAAATTAAAAAAGGAAAGGTCTGTATCAGTTAGAAACGCATTTGGCCAAAAACCTAACTACAGTGGCCTAAACAAGCAAAGCAGCTTATTTATTTTATGCAGTCAGCCCTCCAGGGCTGGGACAATAGCACAGTGACGTCCTTGGGGACCTATCTTTTCTTCTTCCACTGTCCTTATTAGCCTATAGATCTTAGCTTTGGGGTTATCCTTTGCTTGTTTCCTCATTATCACAAGATGGCTGCTGCCCCTCAGTAGGCTTTATGTCTGTTTCAGGAAGGAAGAAGGAATTGAAAGTCAAGGCCAAGGACTGAAGAAGGATGCTAGATAAGCCTGCCCACTATTAAAAGATTTCTCAAAGGGCCAATTATTGATAAACATTTATATCTCATTCATTTGTTGAATGAATGACCAGAATTCAATAACTCAGTCATTCTCCAGGTTCAAATGAATCTAAGAAGGTGAATATTTTTAGCTGGCTAGATTGTTACCTAAAATGAAACCATGATTCTATTAAAATGAGAGGAAGAATAGATATTAGGCAGGCAACAGGCAGAGTCTGCCATAAGGCTGGCAGTCATTTCAAAGTATTTTATGTAGTTGATAATACGTTTGAAAAAGCTAATTATCCATATTAAAGGTGAACAGACTGTGAGGATAAGAGGAATCAACTAACAGTACAAAAATAGTGTAACATTTTTTTCAGAAAATAGTCACTGACAACATTAATGCTGGAGCACATTGATAATTGACCGATCAGTAGTTATGGTATTCCCGTTTTGTGCTGGGCTAAGTGTTGTGGGAAAAGAGGGAAGGAGAGAGAAGAAAAGTGAAGGGAAGGGAGCGAGGGAAGGGGGAGAAAAATTATAGTAGTATCTTGAGGTCTCAGCCTTCCCAAAACCTACAGGCTACTGAGTAGATGAGGCTGGCATTATTGACCGATCACAAGACTGATTAGAGAGTTATGTAAATCATCATGTGCTTAACTAAAGGATGAGTAACTCTGTCTAGACTCAATGTAAATCTTAGTTCAGAGTTGAGGAGGAGATCGGTGTGGCCCAGAAGAGTTAGAGAGGGCTTCATGGAAGAAGTTCGCTTTCTTACCAACTTGTTCACCAGTATCTCAGAATACTACTCATATCTCCAGGTTCTAACTTATAAAAACTCAACTGAGACTGTATAAACAAACAATATTGTCAGTGTGTGTATATATATATGTGTATATGCCCATATGTGGGGCTATCTTTCAGAAGAGAAGCAATATATTTACTCATATAACTAAAGTATCTCAATCAGGTATGGCTTGATCCAGGGACTCAATCTGTACCATTAGCCCTGGTCTATTCTTACCTCCCAGGCTTCCCTGTGGCTCAGACGATAAAGCATCTGCCTGCAATGTGGGAGACCCAGGTTCAATCCCTGGGTCAGGAAGATCCCCTGGAGAAGGAAATGGCAACCCATTCCAGTACTCTTTCCTGTAAAATCNAAAAAAAGTCAATATTTATAAAGGGGGCTGACAAGAATTAACCATGAACCTGGAATTTATTTCCTACTTCTTGTTTCTCCAAAGTCTGCCTTCAGCTCTGGTTGTACATACTAGATTCCTGATCAACCCTAGCACTAAGAATAAATGAGTGTAACTCTTATCAGCTTTCTCACCTATAATGAGATGCTAAGAGTCCCAAGAAAATATAACTCAGCAAAAGAAATTGCATCTGCCAGAGGAGTTGTGAAGGCAGGAAGTAAGTTTCATCCTGCCGACTTAGCAGGACAAATCATTCTCTGGATTAATGACATCTCTTCTTTCTAAGCCACACATATTTTAGCACGCTGGCAGTTTTCCTCTCAAGGCAGTATTTTACAATTTTCATAACACAAAATTTGCTGCAAAGACATTTCTTTCTTGTTGCTAACTTAGGGTACCTGACTAAGAAGTTCATCTCTCTGGGCCTTTCCCCTTCAGCAAAAGATGAAGACACTAGGGAACATGATCTGTACAATCCCTTCTCATTCTAATGTCCTAATATTAAAGATCAATGTCATTGCCAGGTGTAAATAAATAGCTAGTAGGAAGCTGTTGTATAGCCCAGGGAGCTCAGCCTGGTGACAACCTAGAGGGGTNGGGAACATGATCTGTACAATCCCTTCTCATTCTAATGTCCTAATATTAAAGATCAATGTCATTGCCAGGTGTAAATAAATAGCTAGTAGGAAGCTGTTGTATAGCCCAGGGAGCTCAGCCTGGTGACAACCTAGAGGGGTGGGATTGGGGGGAGGGGGCGAAAGAGAAGATTAAGAGGCAGGGCATATATGTATACTTATGACTGATTCACATTACTGTAAGGCAGAATCTAACACAATATTGTAAAGCAATCCTCTTCTTATTAAAAATAAAATTTTTTAATAAATAAATTTTAAAAATCAATGTCAAAATGGCATCTCTTTAATAAATGGATCACTACAGTTTTGTCATCCGTTTAGAGCCTACTTTCCTTTTTTATGTAACCAGGATGCCAGATGATACTTCCATATGTCTTGATATTTATATAAGATTGTATCAAAATCTCAGTTCCAAACCCTGTTCACATCCTAACCCATCTTCCACAATTTCTGCAAACTCCTGGGAGAGCTTTTGTTCTCATGAGAACTTCCAGAACTAACTTTAATTTGTTTAGTTGATGAACCAACTTGCCATTTTATATCTGGTCGCCCATCAATCCAGATGAGAAACTCAACCCTTTCCTGTATAAAGATGAGGGTGTTATTACTTCTGTATGACATCATCGTGTCATTAAGAAAATTTTAAAAAAAAACATAGAAAAAAATTTAGAAATAATGTGAAAATTTAGCAAGGATGCTAGATACAAAATGAACGCATGAAAATCAACTGCAATAAACATTAGAAAATGAAAAAAATTAAATGATATTATTTGTAATAGTATCAAAATATCAAATATATTTTAATCAGTCTAACAAGAACAAGTTATCCTATGTCTATTGGCAAAACTACAAAACATTACTGAATGATATTACAGAGGACTGAAATGAATGAAAATACATACCATGTTTATTGATAGAAAGACAACTGTAAAGATATATATAACACTATTAAGAAATGTATGTTTATACCTATATAAAGATATAAACATTTCAATTGTTCCCAATTGATAAAGGGTGAATTTAATCCTAATTAAATTTCCCAAAGTAAAAAAAAAAAAAAAGTAACACATCGTAAATCAGCTATACTCCAATAAAAATTTTTAAGAAACTTCAACCTTTTCCTTCATTCCCTAAATTCCCAAAGGGAATTAGGGAATGACTTTACTACAGATTTGAAAGGAATACAAGGAGTGGAAACAGAAAAATGAGCTTCCCAGATGGCTCAGTGGTAAAGAATCCGCCTGCCAAGCATCAGATGCTGGTTCGAAATCTGAGTCAGGAAGACCTCTGGAGAAGGAATTGGCAACTCACTCCAGTGTTCTTGCCTCGGAAAGCCCATATACAGAGGAGCCTGGTGGGTTACAGTCCATGGAGTTGCAAAGAATTGGGCATNATTTGAAAGGAATACAAGGAGTGGAAACAGAAAAATGAGCTTCCCAGATGGCTCAGTGGTAAAGAATCCGCCTGCCAAGCATCAGATGCTGGTTCGAAATCTGAGTCAGGAAGACCTCTGGAGAAGGAATTGGCAACTCACTCCAGTGTTCTTGCCTCGGAAAGCCCATATACAGAGGAGCCTGGTGGGTTACAGTCCATGGAGTTGCAAAGAATTGGGCATGACTGAGCTACTAAACAACAACAAAACAAAAATATAAACAATCCATGTGAAAATGAGGTGTCCCCTACTCTCCACTTGGGAGGCCACATGCCGACGGGTCCTTTCCGCTGGCCAGTTCACCTCTGTGGTCCGCAGTCTCACTCTGAGAGTCTCACTTTGTTCCTCTGAGAGCAGAGCTGCTTTCATTTTCTTGTCCTGAGCACTCTGCCTTTTCTGTCATTTTGGCTCTGTCCTATTAACCGCAGGCTCTTTCTCACCTGCTCTCCCAAATGTCTTAGAAGACAGAAAACAAAGACAGCTTTCTCCCTAAGAAGTCAAGTGCCAACAGCTAAGAATATGTTTTTCACACCAACTCTCCCAGCACACACAATGGTAACAGCATGCTGCTATATTAAGGCCTGTCATACTTTATCCCCCACACACATTTCAAAAAGCTCTCATTGTCTGTTTCACAAAATGCCCCTGACCAGATGCTCTGCGTCAAAGACTTAAGGGTCTTGAAAGTTCTAACAAGCCAGAAAAGGGTTGTGTTCCCCTCCATGGAAAACAGCTTGGCCGTCAGCAGCACAGATATTCTCAACTGGTAAGTCACGGCTTACTCTTGCCTGGGAGACCTTGTGAGGAAATTTTAGGATGTTTACAAATTAAAGCTAATGTTTAAAGCCATTCAGTGCTTCCAAAAACTCAAGTTATGTCTGAAAACCATCTGTATGGTTCTTCCCATAAATTTCTAAAGTCAGTAACTATTATTTTGGTGCATACAGGGGGGTGTACCAAGTAATATTTCCCCTTGACCATCCTGGCAAATCATCTCAATTAAACTGGCTATTACTTCAGTCACTTATTTGTCACCAGCAGTGAAAATTTGTGGAGAACATGTAAATTTTATAAAATTTACTGTATTTTCCACAATCTTTTCTACAAATAAAGGAGCCATATATGATTTTTGTCCTTGTTATTGTTATCTAGTATTAATGTTCCTAAATTAAGTATGTCTAATTTTATTTTCTAAATTGTTTTTCCTCAACGTTTTAATTAATCATTTACATTGATGAAAATAATTAGCTCAGTTATGAGAAAGATAGACCTTCCTAATAGCATTTTCTTGACATGCAAATAAAACCTACTCCTTAAAACAAATTATATTTAAATATCATTTCAATAAATAGATTTTGAAGATTATTATAGTTTTCTACATTTCAGAATATTAATTTTCAAAATATATTTGAACATATATGAATGTGTGCAAAAGTGATACTTTGTGAAATTTCAGGATGTTGATTACAGAGTTAAATGAAAATTTGAGTCTCAACACTTGCCATTTTGCTTACATAGACTTTGTTTTTCAATTTTTTTAATTCAATTTAGTTTTTAAAGTTCTTAAAAATCCAGTTGACTTAAAAACTTTTTTGAAAAGTCAAGTTTTCTGAAACTAAAAAAGGGCTATAATCCTTGTAAGTATCTTGCATTTAAGTAGGTTTAAATTTTTCTGACATTTATTTTCTCATCGTTATGGACAAGACTTTGATTAAAGGCAGAAGCCCATCAGACAGAAGTCCAAAAAATGTGTGAGGCCCTGTTTAAGCATTCTACTGAGGATAATCTCAAATTTGAATTTGTGAGACCTGATCCTTCTCCTCCTCTGCTCAAATGACTTGTTTTCACACTCAAGTTAGCAAGAGAAGAAATGGTGCCAAGTAAACTCACCCCAGCACCTTGCAAAAACATCCATCTCACAGAGAAAAGGACTGGAACATTTCTAAGTAACTCTAAGTTACTAAGAGTTCTAAGTAACTCTAAGCTATGATAATATCACTGTTATGTAGTAGTAACTGTTCCTATTGCAAAATTCTCAAGCAATGTCATCTGCAAAGCACTCATTTCTTGTAATATTAACAGTTGTGATAAGAGGAAAATGTCAATGGGAAATGCTGTTCAAAATAATTAAGCCCCTATATTGAAGAAATATAGAGCTGTATATATAGAGAGCTGTATATATAGAGCTGTATATATATGTGCTGACTTGACGATGATATGATTGAAATGACAGAAAAAAAAAAAATCTCCATCATGTGCCTGGGTCTACAACTACCTGCTTAGCCTAACTTACTATTCTTTCCCCTGTTTCTAACAAAAATCCATCTGCTTTGGCTTTTCAAACCCCACCCTCCACCCTTTATCCATGTGCAACACACCCTCCCTCAAAGCTTTGTGCTTGCTTTGTTTATCTTTGTTTATCTTCTTCCACAGGTATCTGTGCTTCCTTCATTTCATTCAATGTAGCCGTTCAAAGGGCACATACTCAGAGATGCCTCACTCTCCTCTCTATGCAGAATGAAACGGTACCTGGCTCACTCTTTATTGCTTCCCTTGCTCCCTCTTGCTTCCCTCCTCCCCTCCTCTTCCCTTCCTCCCTCCATCCTTTTCCCTTCCTCCCTCCTTCCTTTTCCCTTCCTCCCTCCTTCCTTTCTTTTTTCCCTCCTTCCTTCCTTTCTTTCTTTCTTTTTAAAATTTGGAGGCACTTAACCTTGGTGCAAGGGAAAGAGCAAAGAAAAGAGCAAAGTCCTTTTACAAAATCATCCACAGCAGTACAAGATAAAATTTAAGAAGCTACGAGTTACATCTCACAATGAATAGCTAATGCCCAAACTCCACATGAATTGTACATCCCTTGTTCAGACAGCTAGTCTGAAAACCCTCAATGTGTTTGGAAAGTAATTCTAAGAGTAACCTCACTGACATCACATCACATGGCATAGAGATAATTTTAATCAAAAATAGGATTACACGCAAAGAGTTTCATTTCCAAATGAAGGATTTATAGGTGTTACTGAGTTGGAGCACAGGGCAGATGACAGTGAGTTGGACTGATATTTTAAAGAGTTGAAGGTGAATTGAAAGCTATTAAGCTGCCCATGAGGTCACTTAGAAGCCTACCACCCAACAGAGAAGTTGTATCCAACACAGCACAGACACTGATTGAAGAAAAAAGGAACAATGTCACGCTTCAGTTCAGTTCAGTCGCTCAGTCATGTCCAGTTCTTTGCGACCTCAAGGACTGAAGCACACTAGTCTTCCCTGTCCATCACCACCTCCTGGAACTTGCTCAAATTCAAGTCCATAGAGTCAGTGAGACTATCCAACCATCTCATCCTCTGTTGTCCCCTTCTCCCCCTGTCTTCAATCCTTCCCAGCATCAGGGTCTTTTCAAATAAGTCAGTTTTCTTATCAGGTGGCCAATGTATTGGAGTTTCAGCTTCAGCATCAGTCCTTCCAATGAATATTCAGGACTGATTTCCTTTAGGATTGACTGGTTTGATCTCCTTGCAGTCCAAGGGACTCTCAAGAGTCTTCTTCAACACCACAGTTCAAAAGCATCAGTTCTTTTGATGCTTTCTTTATAGTCCAACTCTCATGTCCATATACGGCTACTGGAAAAACCATAGCTTTGACTAGATGGACATTTGTTAGCAAAGTAATATCTCTGCTTTTTAATATGCTGCCTAATTTGGTCATAGCTTTTCTTCAAAGGAGCAAGCGTCCTTAAATTTCATGGCTGCAGTCACCATATCCAGTAATTTTGAAGCCCCCCAAAATAAATTCCCTCGTTGTTTCCATTGTTTTCCCATCTATTTGCCATTAAGTGATGGAGCCGGATGCCATGATCTTATGTTGAGCTTTAAGCCAGGTTTTTCACTCTCCTCTTTCACTTTCATCAAGAAGCTCTTTAGTTCCTCTTCACTTTCTGCCATAAGGGTGGTGTCATCTGCATATCTGAAGTTATTGATATTTCTCCTGGCAATCTTGATTCCAGCTTGTGCTTCATCCAGCCCTGCATTTTGCATGATGTAGTCCAGATATAAGTTAAATAAAGCAGGGTGACAATATACAGCCTTGATGTACTCCTTTCCCGATTTGGAACCAGTCTGTTGTTCCATGTCCAGTTCTAACTGTTGCTTCCTGACCTGCATACAGATTTCTCAGGAGGCAGGTAAGGTGGTCTGGTATTCCCATCTCTTGAAGAATTTTCCACAGTTTGCTGTGATCCACACAGTTAAAGGCTTTGGCATAATCAATAAAGCAGAAGTAGATATTTTCCTGAAATTCTCTTGCTTTTTCTATGATCCACCAGATGTTGGCAATTCAATCTCTGATTCTTCTGCCTTTTCTAAATCTAGCTTGAACATCTGGAATTTCATGGTTCACATACTGTTGAAGCCTGGCTTGGAGAATTTTGATCATTCCTTTGCTAGCGTATGAGATGAGTGCAATTGCGCACTCATAGTTTGAGCATTGTTTAGCATTGCCTTTCTTTGGGACTGGAAAGAAAACTGACCTTTTCCAGTCCTGTGGCCACTGATGAGTTTTCCAAATTAGCTGGCATATTGAGTGTACTACTTTCACAGCATCGTCTTCCAGGATTTGAAATAGCTCAACTGGAATTCTATCACCTCCACTAGCTTTGTTCAAAGTGATGTTTCCTAAGGCCCACCTGACTTGGCATTCCAGGATGTCTGGCTCTAGGTGAATGATCACACCATCATGGTTATCTGGGTCGTGAAGGTCTTTTTTGTATAGTTCTGTGTATTCCTGCCACTTCTTCTTAATATCTTCTGCTTCTGTTAGGTCCATACCATTTCTGCCCTTTATTGAGCCTGTCTTTGCATGAAATGTTCCCTTGGAATCTCTAGTTTTCTTGAAGAGATCTCTAGTCTTCCCATTCTATCGTTTCCTTTATTTCTTTGCATTGATCACTGAGGAAGGCTTTTTTATCTTTCCTTGCTATTCTTTGGAACTCTGTATTCAAATGGGTATATTTTTCCATTCCCCCTTTGCCTTTAGCCCCCACCCTTGTGCCCCCATCATCTAGAACTGTGCGGTAGGCTGATTCTGTGTATGAAATCATGGTGATAGCAATATGAACTTTGTATGGATCCTCTGAGGATTAAATGAGATAATGTCTAACAAGCACATGTCATTCATTAAATATAAAGAAAGGATGTGGGGAAGAAGAAAAGGAAGGCTATCAGTGGAATAAGGAGAAGGGGTTTGATATAATGAACATGATTATCTGGGTTTCTGCTCCATCAGTGGTCCTCTGGGAATATGCATTGCTCTGTAGTGTGGTTGGGCTTCCCAGGCAACTCAGTGGTAAAGCATCTGTCTGCCAATGCAGAAGACACAAGAGACATAGATTCAATCCCTAGGTTGGGAAGATCCCCTGGAGGAAGAAATGGCAATCCACTCCAGTATTCTTGCCTGGAAAAGCCCATGGGCAGAGGAGCCTGGCAGGCTACAGTCCATGGGGTCGCAAAGAGTCAGATGTGACTGAGAACAAGCACAAGAAGTATGTTGAATGATTCGGATGTTAAGCTCATCTGCTAAAGACCACAGAAAGCACAGTCTCCTCAAAGGATGGCTGGGCATAGTAGCAGCTCAGAGGATATTACTGAACAGGTGGCAAATGACAGTCCCACAGTGATCCTGGCAGGCCACAGCCATCCAACCAGCAATGCTGGATGGTCTCATTTCCTGGGTCCTGGCTGCTGCACATGTTGCTTCTTTCAACCAAGGAGATGGGCTCTGATGAGACTCTCCTACAAATATCAGCTCTGCTCTTTAAACTTTCCTGGCCTTTTTAAGTCTCTGGATAACTGCCACTTTATCCATAAGAGAACCGAAGTGAAATGTATCCTCCAAAAATTTTAGAAGGGGTTGTGAGAGCTTTCTGGATAATTGTAGTGCTCAGTAACTTCTGCTAACAATGCCTTTCCCGTTAGACCTGCTGTGAGTGATGGGATGTCAGGCCTCATTTCATTACCCAGGCTGAGGACACCCAAGAGCAGTGCCAAGAGACTGCTTAGTCTCCAGCCAGGTAGCCTTCCCTTCCCGATATCCACTATGCAGGCACAGAGGTAAGGCCTACAGCTCCTCTAAGCTTGATCTCTCCTGTACGGCAGCTGGGAGAAAATCTTGGTCATATAAAGCAGTGGTTAGGGACATGCAGATGCAGCCTAGAATCAAATAATTAATGTCTCCTTTGTTTATGAGTAGGGGATCTTTAGACAGTGTTATAAACTGAACTGTGCCCCCTCAAAAATTCTCATACTGAAGCCCTGGTGCTCCAATGTGACTATATTTGGAAATAGGGCTTTCAAAGTGGCAGTTGAGGTTAAATGAGGTCATAAGAATGGGGTCTTGATCCAATGTGACTGATGGCCTTACAAGAAGAGGGCAAGACATCAGACATGAGGGAGCACAGAGAAAAGGCTAAACGAGGACACAGAAGGCGGCTGTCTGCAAACCCAGGAAAGAGCACTTAGCAGAAACCAAACCTGGTACACCTTGATANAAAGTGGCAGTTGAGGTTAAATGAGGTCATAAGAATGGGGTCTTGATCCAATGTGACTGATGGCCTTACAAGAAGAGGGCAAGACATCAGACATGAGGGAGCACAGAGAAAAGGCTAAACGAGGACACAGAAAGGCGGCTGTCTGCAAACCCAGGAAAGAGCACTTAGCAGAAACCAAACCTGCTACACCTTGATATTTTTCTTCCAGCTTCCAGAACTGTAAGAAACTTAATTTCTATTGTTGAAGAGCCTCAGTTTCTGGGGGTTTGGGGGATTTTGGGGGGGCGTTGGGGGTGGTTTTGTTCATGGCAGCCTGAGCAGACTAAGACAGGTAGATTTTCAGTCTTGGTCTCATGTTGCCTCTGTAAATGGAGGTTATCTTAGACTCCACCTCAAAGGGCTCGTGTGACAATCACAGGAGACGATGCCTATAAAATTCTGGGCCAGTGCCTGACTCAGAGAAAGCGCTGCACACTTGTGAGGTATTGATTTTACTATTACCACTTATCCATTTTTTAAATGTATCATATGAGATCCAGAGGAGTTAAATCACAGCTGCTGCTGCTGTGGCTAAGTCGCTTCAGTCGTGTCTGACTCTGTGTGACCCCAGAGACAGCAGCCCACCAGGCTCCTCCATCCCAGGGATTCTCCAGGCAAGAACACTGGAGTGGGTTGCATGAAAGTGAAAAGTGAAAGTGAAGTTGCTCAGTCATGTCCAACTCTTAGCGACCCCATGGACTGCAGCCTGCCGGGCTCCTCCGTCCGTGGGACTTTCCAGGCAAGAATACTGGAGTGGGGTGCCATTGCCTTCTCCGAAATCACAGCTAGCAGTTAGTTATTTGGCAAACCCTATTTGGGAGCCAAGATCCTCAGAGTCAGGACTTAAGAGAACGAGATGGATGACCAGGTCATCATTATCAGATGTTCTCTACTTAACCCCCCTCACAGCAGCTGCCTGCATTTCTTATCCCCAACAGCAGTGTAGGGTAGTGGTTAGGAACATGGGATGAAGATCTAAACTGAGTTCTGACCAAAGGCAAAGCACTGTGCCAGGTGCTGGGGATTCGGAGGTGAATGAGGCAGACAAGGTCCCTTCTACTGCCATGGGACAAACCTCTGCCAGCAGGAGGCAGATGTTGACTAAGCATTGCAGAACCAGGGCTTCAGAGAAGGATAACTAAGGTGCTCGGCTGGAGAGTGACTGCCAGAGAGGATGCAGGGAAAAGTCACCGTAGCCGAGACCTGAAAAATGAGAAAGAACCAGACACAATAAGAGCCAGGAGAAGGATGTTTAGGCTTAAGGGACAGAACATGGAGTCGCTGAAGCAGAAGCAAGCTGGGACCCTTTGAGAATAGTAAGAAGCAATTGTGATCGTGAGCTTGTCTTTAACACAGCTTTTTGATCTTCTTCTTCTATCTAGAAACCTGGTTTACTGACCAATTAATGTCCAACGGATATTAATTATCATGAGAGAAAAG